>OX451735.1:897101307-897637140 GCA_948472305.1 Vicia faba
GAGGATTGGATTGGAAACTTTCTCTATACTAATACACAAACATATTACAGCTTAGAAGACAATTGCTAAAGGCCTAAAATACTCCAAAACTCCGTCTCACCAAAAACCTGTCAAAAACTTGCAGTTTGAGCATAAGCATAACAATCCACAAATTGGCTCGTGCATTTCAAGTTTTAATCATTCAAACACTTTACCTACCTCATATCTAAGTGATCCAGACCATCATCCCTGCACTATAACTCCTCCTTCTTCATCTTCCATTTTTGTTTTCCAAGCTTGCAGGTTGACTTGGATAGAGAGTTTCAGACACTTTCAAAGCAAGGTAAGGATTGTAACACACTCAGGGAGGTTCAAGCAAGCTAAAGGAATCTTCAGGCCTTCATAAATCTCACTCAAACTCCATTCACGATCTCAGCTGAAAGAGGTAAGAACTCCAACTTTTATCTCTTCATACAGGCATCCATTGGCCACGATTTGTGAAGGAAAAATGTAGATATTATAGTGTTGAAGCCAACCATGTGCATAGATTTCATTTCTGTTCATTATGTATAGAGAATTTTGAAGTTCAAATTTCTGTAAAAATTAGGTTTAAAATTAGGGCTTTCAAAATTCATTTTAATCTTTGATTGTTAGTTTCTATAAGTTACATGGTTGAAATCGTGGGAATGAGTACTATTATTTTTATGTTTGAGGTTTTCATTTTCTTGGAGAAATGAGAAAGATACAGGAGTTCTAGCCAGCTTGAGGAAGAAGATGAAGTACAGGGCAAGTAAGCTTCTTATGTTATGTTTTTATTGTTTCATATAAACTAACGGATGTACAACTACCCCAGTGGCAAGGTAGCGCGCTGACAATGCCTAGGTCATGGGTTCGAACCTTGGCGCTACCTTTTACATTTTTTCAGTTTCAGTTTTGGTATTTTTGGCAATATGGGCTTGGTTCTTGGGCTTTCTATTTTTTTCTAACACACTACTCTCTATTTGCTTGCAGCACCCCTGGCCCAATCCTTTTTATTATTTATTTTATTTTCATATTTGTTTTATTAAAATATTTTCTCTAACACATAAAAAAAATCATAAAAAATATAAACATGATAAATTTTGCATTTTGTTTATTTTATTTTATTTTCACATAAAAAATATTTTTATTAAACTATATATTAATTATTTCTTTCTTAAATAAACTTATAAATATAATAGAATTAGGTTAACTATTTTATTCCTTTTTTTTATTCATACTTGTAAATATTTATTTTTGATATGTAAAAAGACTAAACATTTTTTTTATATAAAATATTATTTATTATTTCCAATAAAAAAAATACACAAAAATAATAGTTAAAGAATCTTCATTTTCTTTTAACAAATTAAAATTAGGGTTAATCAAAATCCTTTCTAAAAAATAATTTTTCTTTCTTAATTAATTTAAGTTCAATTTTGGTTTATTTATTAGGCTTAGATTGAAACTTCTTTTCACATAAAAAGCAAAACAAAAATCTTTTTTTGCATATACACACATTGCTATTTAAATTATATTGTATATTGTTTATCCAAATATTTGTACAAATTCGATTTGGTTGTAATAGCTTAATTAGATTTACATTATTGCAAATCCTCATTCATAATTTGTATTCCCCCCTCCCATAAAATGTTGTAATAGCGTAGTAATCTTTAACTAACGCAATTTACCGCTTTTATATACCATGCTAGTAATTAGGGTTTAGATGTCAAGACAAAAACAAATCAAATAGAAAACCCTAAATCCAAGACAAAATCAAAGCATGAAAATAACACACTTGTACACAAGCACCCTTAGGGTTTCTCCACTTGGTTGCCATATACAAAATGGCCATATTACGCATGCGAAGTATTTTGTCAAAACAAACAAATATAAGATCATAGTCCCTCGATGACGCTATTCTAAGTTGCCTTACAAAATGATCTTAGTCCCTCAAAAAATGCTAAGATACTTTGTGTGATGCGGTGGGAGAACTGACTTGAGGTTTTGCGTTTGTGTTTGCAAATGTTGTGGTTAGCAAGAGTCGCCACCGAATTTTCTTTTATCTAAAAGGAAAGGTAAAAAAGCACAGGAAAGACCTTTGAGATGTTTTCTTGAGTTCGGGGTGTAGATTATGAAAAGGGAAGGTGATAGCACCCTTTTCATCCATGGTTTTCCATGGGCTCTTAGTTACTTGTTTAGATCACTTTCTTTGCTTTGTTTTGTTTGAAATGGTGCTTGGTGTGGTTTTGAAATTATTTTGAAAAGAGGTCATTGTTTAGGCAATCTTTGTAATGATTCTCGTTCGTAAGAATGTATACAAATATGTTTGTATTTTGAAAATGTTTTCAATGTTTTGTAAGATGTTTTGAAATGTGTGTGTGTTTGTTTTTGAAAATAGCAAGGATTATTTTGAAATTGATCAAGTAACTAGAAGCTATCTACCTACTCAAATGTATTTCTTGTGCATTTTTATTACTTTGACATTGTTGATTTACCATTGATTTGGTAAACAACCCTATCTTTGGATGTAAACGGGATGGGCGTGGGTCATCGTATGACCATGATAGCAATGTTTCCAAGTATCTTAGCAATTTTTGAGGGACCAAGATCATTTTGTTTAGGCAACATTTGTCTAGCGTCATCGAGGGACTATGATCTTATTTTTGTTTTGTTTTGCCAAGATACTTCGCATGCGTAACATGGCCATTTTAATTTGGGCAACCAAGTGGGTGAAACCCTAAGGGTGCTTGTGTTCAAAGTGTGTCATTTTTCATGCTTTTGTATTGCATTAGGTTTTTTCTATTTGTTTTGTTTTTGTTCTTGTCATGCAAACCCTAGTTTACTAAACATGGTATAAAAGCGATAAATTGCGTAAATATAAACTAAGCTATTACAACAATTATTATGGGAGGGGGGATACAAGTTTTTGAATGGGGATTTTGCACAAATATAAATCTAAAAAATATTATTACAACCCAATCGAATATTGCGCGAATTAAATAAATGTACAAGTATTTAAAATGCAATGCAAATGTATTTATGTAAAAATGTTTTGGTATTTGTTTTTTGCATGAGAAAATAATTTAATTTAAACCCTAAAAAAAAGGAAAGAATAATATTATTATTTTTGGAAAGGGGTGAAACCCTAATTTTTAATTAAGAAAATAATGTTTCCTATTATTATTTTGTTCATTTTTTGTATAAATAAATAATTAATAATATGTATAAAAATAAAATATGTATAAAAATAAATATTTTATGTGCATAAATAATATAATAAAAATGTATAGTATTTTTAAATGTATTTATAAATTATTTAAGAAAATAAGTTCTATTTATCCTAATAAACTATTTTTATGCAAAAAATAATAAATAAAATAAAATAAAAATGAAAAAAATAAAGAAATTATTTTTTAGGATTTTTTATTGTTCAGAAAAAAAATAATCAAAAGCAACAAATGTAAAAATATGAAGAAATATGAAAAATATAATAAATAAAGCCAGGGGGTGCAAATAGTGGGTCAGGAGGGTGTGAATAACAAAAACAAAAAGCCCAATGCAACAAAAAAGCCCAGAATAACAACTTCGTCCCTGTCCTTGGTTTCTTCTTCGCGCGCTAGTTCAAACCTGCAACTTTCACATGCTTGCACAAAAACAAAAACTTATAACATGAAACAAGTGGCATTTGAGCTCACGATTCCAACCATATAAAATAAGTAATCTAACTCTCAAAGATCAGGGAGAATTTTGGCATCCCCAATTCGTGACCTAAAACTTTTATGAACTTCAGGCTTCAAATTCTCACAGCATAGTCAATATAAATGAAAATTATGCATATGTACAGCTTCACCATGATATGGACTACATTTTTTCTTCACAAATCGTGGCTTGAGGATGCCTATTCAGAGAGATAGAGTTTTGAAAAATACCTCCTTCAGTTGGATTTGGATAGAGCAATGTAGGGACTTTGATGGAGGCCTGAGGATCGTGTGAGCTTCCTTGAGCTTCCTTCAAGCTATTCCAATGTCTTGCTTGCTTTGTGGATGGCTAGAACTTCCTGCAGAAGTCAAGTTGCAAGCTTCCAAAATGAAAATGGAAATGGCTGAAACAGGGGTTACAGAACAAGGGCAAGGGCTTGGATAGCTTTGGTAGGATGTTTATGAAGTGCTTGAAGTGTTAAAATGCAAAACGCACGAGCCAAAAATTAGTTGTCCATTATTTTATAGCAACTGTGTGTTTTGGTAAAAAAATGGAGTTTTTGAGTTTTTGAGTGTTTCAGTTGTCAAGCCATCGTGTTCTAGTTTGTAACAAGTTTGTAAATATGTATAGAAAGGATCCAAGCCCACTCTTCACTAGCTGTGCAAGCTTTTTACCTTTTGGCATCTTTTCATGTATTTGAAGAAAAGTGAAGTGACCAAACTAACAGGCCTGTCCTTACTTGCTTGATAGCTGAAATGCACTTGTACAATTTTCTTGAGACCTGTGGAAGTTTATTGCACCAAAGGGATAGGTCCAAGGCTCAAGATTGACAAAATTGTAAAAGCTCACCTTTATGAAAATGGCAATGTGAACTTTTGGCCAAAAATGGAAATGTCTCTTGTACAATGCTTCAAAAGTGAAAATAAAGCCTTTAACTTCTGAGTTTGCATTTAATTATGGAGTGTAGAGATAGTTTAGGACCTGTAAAGCAAGATACAACCATCATGGATCTGATTTGCAACTTGATACTTTGTGAAAATGGCATGAACAAAAGTGATAGAATGCCAACTTCTCTTCTTCGATTCTCCCTAACCAAAAATGATCTTGGATAGTTATTGGACATTTTGGAAAGCTTGTCATGTGATATATAATCCATATTTGAAATGCATTTTGAGATACCTCTTGGAAATAGGTGAAAAATGTCCATGAAGTTGGGTCAAAAACCTGCCTAAATTAGGGCAAAATTTCATTAAGTTAAGAAATTCATGGACCTATATTCACAAATTCATAACTTGAGATCCAAGCATCTTTTGGGAAAAGTTTGTGAAGAAAAGTTGTATATTTAATTGAGGACTATAACTTTCATGTTGGATGTTTTCTTTTAATCAAATTGCATCATGGTGAAAAAGTGGTGAAAAGTTGGGAAAAAATAAGAAAATTTCCATACTTAGAAAAATTCTAAGTTATGAAAAATTTCAAATTCAAAACCCTAATTTTCAAAATTGGTTTTCTTGGTGAACAAGTTTCATATTTTGACATATCTTGATGAATTATGACCCTTGGCACTTGATTTTGACCAAAAAGTCAAAGTTTGACTTTTCAGTGTACAGTTGACTTTTGATCAGTTGACTGCAAAATTCATCTTTCAATCCAATGAACTTGAGATCTTTTGAACCATGTAATTAGGTCAAGATGATGCCATTGGACCATTGAAATCATTTTTAAAACCAATTGGTCATTGGCTAGGTTAAAAATCAGAAATTGCCCTTTCTCAGTCAAAACCCTAATTTTGACCATTTTGCCCTTTTGATGATTTGATCAAATTTCTTGAGGAGTTGTGATCCAAACTTGATCAAATGGTACATATGAGTCTAAAATGTTGTTTTGGATAAAAAATTAGGAAGTTTGATTGTAAATTGGCTATGGTTGACTTTTTCCCCAATAAAGCTGAATTTTAGGTCAACTATCCAATTGACTGATCAAAAATATGGTTCAAGGCTTGAAACTTGTCATGAGTGATCTTAGGGGTCCATGATTATGTTTGAAAGTCATATGAAGCATTGGTGGTCCAAAAATCCTTGTGCAAACTCAAACCCTAATTTTGGGGTATCATTGCAAGATTAGATGTCTTTAGCTGACCAAACCCTAATCTTGTCTTGAGTCCAAGAAGTCTTGTGAGAAAAATCTTGATAAATGAGAGGGAAAATTTTGGGGTACAACAGCTTCCCCTGTTCAATCTTCTTGAACTTGAAGAGTTAGATTGGCGAGTTTTGTCGTTCGTGACTCGAAGGTAAAAGATGATTGGACACTAGAGTGCCCATAAATTTGCACTCGACAAAAAATGTAGTTGAGGGAATGGGCTTAAAGATGCCATTTGGAGAGGTGATAGAACCTTGTTGATGATGGGCTTGTATATGCCATCCAAGAATGTTTGCTGAATTGTAAGTGGTAAGTCAGAAGAATAAGTATCAGAATAGTATCCACGTCTGGAACGTATCTGGGTTGTATCTTGAACTGAATCTGTATGAGCAACAGAATAGAATACGTGTCTGGAGCATATCCGAGCTGTGTCTGTACTTGAATCTGAATGAGTAACAGAATGACTTCCGTGTCTAGAGTGTATCTGAACTGTATCTAGATTTTGAAATCTGAATAAGCGACAAAATGGCATCCGTATCTGGAGCGTATCTGAACTGGAATCTGAATTAGTGACAGAATGGCTTCCGTGTCCAGAGCGTATCCGTACTGTATCTGAATGACAGAATGGAAACCATATCTGGAGCGTATCCACAATGTATCTGAAGTTGAATCTGAATGAGTACTAGAATAGCATCCGCGTCTGAAGCGTATCTAAACTGTATCTGAGATCTGAATCGGAATGAGCGACAAAATGGCATCCGTATCTGGAGTGTATCTGAACTGTATCATGATTGCATATTGTAAACTGTAGTTGTTAATCTTATCCTGAAAGGGGTAAAATGTTAGCTAAAACGCAAAGTTATGTTGCATGAAATGTATGATGCAATATATGTACTTTATCAATGTTTATGATATATGGATGTAATGTATGCGCATGTAAGCTGATTTGTCGTACTGCTGAGGAAAATAAATCCTTGACTGCTGCCGGGGATAATAAATCCTTGATTGTTGAGGATAAGAAATCCTTGGCGACTTCTCTGGGGATATAGGGATCCTTCGTGTTTTGAAGTTGGAGTATTGACAAAAAAATCTGTTGCGAGCAATGCCATACTGCTTGAGTAAAATGCTTGGGGAATCCAGAGAATTTGATGACTTCTACTGGGGATTACACCAAGGAAATCCTTGTTCTGCTGGGGAATAAAGAAAACTCTGATGACTTCTGCGGAGAATTAATAAAGAGAATCTTCAATCTATTGGGGAGCAATGAAAACTCTATGGGGAAGAAAACTTATTCCTGTTTAGAAAAAGTTCAGGAGTTTTGGTCGTCTACCACTATACTGGGGAATTATCCTAGGTTGGGGAGAGACAAAAGTTAACTGTTATCTGGTTGATTTTCAGGCTTCAAGATAACTTGCTGGGGAATTTGGAGAAACTGAATGGTTTCCACTGGGGATTGATAGTTTGAAATTTTAGCTCCGTTGGGGATTGGTAGTTCAAAGTTTTAGCTCCGCTGGGGATCTTAATGATGTACTGTAGGGATTGCCCCTGGAATAGCCTAAAGACGTTTTCCTATTCTTTCAACCTGACAGTAATTGATCTTTTCCACTTTGTTTATTTGTAAACAGTAATTATGTTCAAATGCATATGTTCACTAATGAATCATTGGACGTTTTTTGAAAATAAAAACACAAGTGTAAAAGAAAAGGGCAAATAGTTTTCTGTACTTTGAAAAAAATATCTTTGTATTTACTTTGAATAAGTGTTTTGTACAAAGGAGACATACATCCTAGTAAGAGGATGGTGCCAGAAAAGTAAGAAAAATTTATACAAAGAAAGATATATGTGTAATAATCCCATGGGGTTCCCATTCTGCTATAGCCTTCGTATCTCCGAATATCTTGTCTGTCCGTTGCTTCGTTCAAAGATAATTGAATTAATCAGAAAGCTCCAGGTTTGTTAGTGAAGAGATTATCCTTAAAGTGATCCGACGAGACATAGTCATACGCTTTAATTCCCTAACTTTTTTCTGGACCGCCCTTTCGGGTTTTCAGTCCACCGGGAAACCCTTTTTTGCCCAAGTCGCCCTTTCGGGTTTTCAACTTTCCGGGTGTACAGATTTTTTTTATTTTATCCCTAATTTTTGCCCGAACCTTTTTGGTTCGTCGGGATGCCCTTGTTTTGCCTAGGTGTGTCAAACTAGCGGGTCTCTTATGCGTAGTATCTTTTGACTATGTCTGCGTTCACAGGGTGCGGCAGATCGTCACCGTCCATGGTGGTTAAAATCATTTCCCCACCAGAAAAGATGTTCTTGATTACAAATGGTCCTTCATAGGTAGGAGTCCATTTGCCCCTGGGATCACTTTGTGGCAAGATGATGCGCTTGATCACTAGATCTCCAACTTGATATACTTGGCGTCTGACTTTCTTGTTGAAAGCCTTGATCATCCGCTTTTGATACGTCTGACCATGGCAAACAACATTAAGTCTCTTTTCATCAATTAAGTTTAATTGATCAAGTCGGGTCTGGATCCAATTGTCTTCACTCAAACCTGCATCCTTCATGATTCTCAAAGAGGGAATCTGTACCTCAATAGGTAAAACAACCTCCATGACATAAACCAAAGAATAGGGTGTTGCCCTAGTTGATGTGCGAGCCATGGTACGGTACCCGTGGAGAGCAAACGGTAGCATCTCATGCCAGTCCTTGTAGGTGACTGTCATCTTTTGTGTGATCTTTTTAATATTTTTGTTAGCAGCTTCAACTGCACCATTCATCTTTGGCCGATAGGGAGATGAATTATGATGTTGAATCTTGAACTGCTCGCACAAGGCGGTGATGATAGTATTGTTAAGGTTCGTACCGTTGTCAGTGATGATCCTTTCGGGGATACCGTACCGAAAAATAAGGTTCTGCTTGATGAAGCGGGCAACAAAATTCTTAGTAACGGATGCGGAGGAAGTTGCTTCGACCCATTTGGTGAAATAGTCAATGGCCACTAGAATGAAGTGGTGTCCATTAGAGGTTGTAGGCTTGATCTCTCCAATCATGTCGATTCCCTACATAGCGAAGGGCCAAGGAGCTGTTAAGACATTTAGAGGAACTGGAGGCACGTGCACCTTGTCTGCATAGATTTGACATTTATGACAAGTCCGGGAGTGTTGATAACAGTCAGCTTCCATGGTAGACCAGTAATAGCCTTCCCGTAGGATCTTCTTTTCCATCGTATGCCCACTAGAGTGAGTGCCAAAGGTACCTTCATGTAATTCAGTAATGATCTTTTTAGCTTCAATCTTGTCCATGCAACGGAGCATAATAGAATCATGATTACGCTTGTACAAGATGCCATTACTTAGGAAGAACTTAGTTGAGAATCTCCTTAAGAACTTTTTGTCATTGACTGAAGCTCCTTCAGGATATTCTTGAGCCTCGAGATACCTTTTGACTTCATGAAACCATGGCTGGTCCACTACTTCTTCGGTATTAATTTCGTGACAGTGTGCTGGTTCGTCCATCCGTTCAATGGGAAGCCTCATTATCCCAATTAAGTTTAAACATAGATAACATTGTAGCTAGAGCATCTGCTAGCTGATTTTCTTCTCGTGGGAAGTGCTCGAAGGTAATCTGCTCGAAATGTGGTAACAATGTCAAAACATGTTCTTTGTAAGGGATGAGGTTTGAATGCTTAATGTCCCACTCTCCTTTGATCTGACTGATGACCAAAGCTAAGTCCCCAAACACATCTAAAGATTTGATTCCCAAGTCTATGGCAGTCTTGAGACCGAAGATGCATGCTTCGTACTCTGCCATGTTGTTCGTACAGTTGAAGCAAAGTATGGAAGTGAAAGGAGTATGGCATCCTTTCAGAGATATAAGCACAATGCCGATACCGTTACCAAGTGTATTGGATGCCCCATCAAAGTACAGGGTCCATCGGGATCCTTGTCCAGGTCCGTCATATGGTCTGATCTCTTCACTATTGTCTACTGTCATGATGTCTTCATCAATGAAGTCAAACTTCATGGAATGGTAATCTTCTACAGCTTGATGGGCCAGATGATCAGCTAGCATACTGCCCTTTATGGCTTTTTGGGTAGTGTATTGTATGTCGTATTCTGTTAGGATCATCTGCCATCTAGCTATCCTCCCAGACAGAGCAGGCTTCTCAAAGATGTACTTTATCGGATCCATCTTAGATATCAGCAAAGTGGTATGAGTCAACATATATTGTCTTAGCCGGCGAGCAGCCCATACCAAAGTGCAGCAAGTTTTCTCGAGCAGTGAATATCTGGTTTTACAGTCGGTAAACTTTTTGCTTAGGTAATAAATAGCATGATCTTTTCGGCAAGACTCGTCATGCTGTCCCAGTACGCACCCCATTGAATTCTCTAAGATGGCCAGATACATGATTAACGGTCTTCCTTCGACTGGTGGCATCAAGACAGGAGGCTCTAGTAAATACTCCTTGATTCTATCGAAAGCAATATGACATTCATCATTCCATCTGACTACTTGATCTTTCTTCAACAGCTTGAAGATTGGTTCAAAAGTAGACGTTAGGTGAGAAATGAATCTTGAAATGTAGTTTAGGCGTCCCAAAAAACCTCTGACCTCCTTATCAGTGCGAGGAGCAGGCATTTCTTGTATCGCTTTGACTTTGGAAGTATCAACCTCGATGCCTTTGTTGCTGATAATGAAACCTAAGAGTTTACCAGACCAGACTCCGAATGTGCACTTGTTTGGATTCAATCTTAGCTTGTACTCCTTCAATCTGACAAACAATTTTTGCAAGTGATCAAGGTATTCTTCTTTAGTTTGTGATCGGGCTATCATGTCATCTACGTAGACCTCTATCTCATGATGTATCATATCATGAAACAAAGCTACCATGGCGCGTTGATAGGTTTCCCCGACATTCTTCAGTCCGAATGGCATCACCTTGTAGCATAACGTACCCCACTGTGTGACAAAAGTAGTTTTCTCCATGTCCTCAGGTGCCATTTTGATCTGGTTATAGCCTGAGAATCCGTCCATGAAAGAAAATACTTTTTGCTGGGCTGTATTGTCAACCAGGATGTCGATGTGTGGAAGTGGAAAATCATCTTAAGGGTTGGCCCTGTTTAAGTCTCTATAATCCACGCACATTCTCACTTTGCCATCCTTTTTAGGCACGGGAACAATGTTCGCCACCCATTGAGGGTAGGAAGTAACAGCCAGAAATCCAGCATTGAACTGTTTCATAACTTCTGCTTTGATATTCTCTGACATCTCAGGTCTCATGCGACGGACCTTTTGTTTCACTGGTGGACAGTCTTCTCTTGTGGGTAAACGATGTACCACAATGTCTGTATCGAGTCCCGACATGTCTTCGTATGACCAGGCAAAGATCTCAACATAATCATGCAATAGCTGAATTAGGCGCTCCTTGACACTCGGCTCTAGATTGGCACCCACTCTGATTTCCTTTTTATCTTCCTCAGTGCCCAAGTTGATTGTATCCAACAGCTCCTCATGAGGCTGAATAGCTCTTTCCTCTTGTTGAAGTAATCTGGGCAATTCCCCGAGCACCTCACAATCTTCCTCACCTTCATATTTGGCTTGATAGATCAGATTTTCAGAGTCACTGAAGGCTATAGCAGTATTGTTACCCATGGGATCCGGAATGGAAGGGTACCTGCATTTGTGAGTGTGGGTATGTGTAAAGGTATAGCTATCTTAAAACAATAAAATGTAAAAGAAAGACAATGAGCATAAAAAGTTTATATGTGAAAAAGCGTCCATGATTCATTGAATGACATATGTAGATGAAATAAAAACCCTTACAAATGGACCATTGTGCCTCGGGTAAGACACAAGGTTTTTAAAGTGCGAATTGTTTGTGAATTATCACAAGTCCAACAAAAATGTAAAAGATAAGTTACTGAGATATGAAAGTTATCAGAACAAAGTCTTTGGCTTCCTAGTTGCAAAGTCCTCCGCTGACAGTAGGAAATATCCAATCTTCCAAGATTCCATCCTCTTCATTGTCTTCTACTGCATTGACGCTTTGGTTGGTAATCTTTACAGGTGGCCCCCCAGCACGGGCACAGCGCACAACCTTCTGAGCAGTCGAAGTAAACCCCAAGCCAAACATGTCTAATTTGTATGGAATGTCTGGAAGATGCCCCCAGATGGTGCATCCCCCTTCTTCCACTACTGCCCTTGCATCCTTTAGAGATGACATCCGAGGCGGAGGTCTTGTGATCATAGGAATCGAAGATACCGCTTTGGTCGCTGCTACTTCTGGAGAGACTTCTTCAAAATGTTGGAAAGGGGTCTCTATGAACTCGCCATCTAACTCCACATAACGGAAGGAATTCAGATGACTAATCATATACTCCTCCTCCCCGTGGACAGTTATGATCTTCCCTTAGACGGGGTACTTCAGCATCTGATGCAAGGTGGAGGTGACAGCACCGGCATTGTGGATCCAGGGGCGTCCCAACATACAGAAATAAGAAGGACGGATGTCCATCACATAGAAGGTTGAGTTGAAGACCTGAGTTCCCACCTTGATTGGGATGTCCACCTCCCCGTGGACCATCCTCTTCAAACCATCAAAAGCTCTCACCACTATATTGCTGGGTTTTAAAGTCAGCCCCTTGCAATCCAATCTATCAAGGGCTTTTTTCGGCAAGACGTTCAGAGATGATTCGGTATCGACCAAGACATGAGCTAGGGTTGTTCCTTTGCACTCCACTGAGACATATAATGCCTCGTTGTGTTTTCTCCCTCTGGGTGTCAAGTCAGCATCAGAGAAACCCATGCCATTATCAGTTGTCAAACTAGCCATACAGTCCTAGAACTGGTCAGCAGACGTCTCTTGTGGCACATGAGCCGTCTTCAGAAATTTTACCAGAGCTTTGGCGTGTGCTTCAGAGCATAGTAGCAGGGCTAACATAGAGATCTTAGAAGGGGTCTGCCCCAACTGTTCAACAACATCATAATCACTCTTCTTAATGATCCTCAGGATTTCTTCCATCTCCTTCTTGGATGTTTCAGGAATAGCTAGGGATTGAGCCTTCGTCTGGACAGGCTCCTCTTGAACATTCTTTCCTTTATTCTCAGCAGTGGAAACAGGGATAAGAATCATATTGTCTTTGTCGATGGGTACGCTTGCAGGTACAATCACTGGTGTAGAGGTAATCTTCGGAACGACCGCGGGTCCAAAGACTACTGTTGGAGGAGCAATCTCTGGAGAGAAGATCCTACCACTGCGGGTGATCTTGCTAGTTCCAACAATATTGCTAATGTCGGAATTATCCTCTTCGGAGCTTTCTTCTTCAGCAGTTAGTTCATCCTGTTTAATACCATGGTAGTAGATTTTTCAACCATAATTCCATGGTACTGATTTATCTGATTTGTATGGGGCAGGCCCGAGCATTATAATCTTAAGTGGAGCAGTCTTTGGAGCAGGTCTAATCCTAACGGGTCTTTTAGGGGCCCTGGAAGGATTGGCGTAGATGGTTATTATTGAAACTTCTTTCACTGGAACGGGTGAAACAGGAGCATTCTCAAACAAAATTTCTTGGTTATCCATCAGTCGTTGGATACCTTTCTTCAACAGAGGGAAGTCAAATCATGAGGACAGGCAAACATGGAAATCTTTGTCACAACCTGGGAAGATGCCAGCTTTTAACAAATTCAACTTGATGGTCGGGAGCGGAGTTAACAGTTTATCCACGGTAGCAACAAACAGATTTTCTTCAATAGCGTTGGCATTGTGACCATGCCTCGGCATTGGAGCAAAAATAATATTTGGTTTCTCAGGCGCTTCAAACTTAACTTCCTTCGCGTCTATCAGATCTTGAATCTTATTCTTCAGAGGCCAACAGTTATTGGTGTCGTGTCCTGGACTTTCAGAATGGTACGCGCATCTGGCGTTGGGATGGTAATGTGGAGAAGCAGTATTAAGATTTTTTGGGGCCTCTTTTAAATTGGCTAGATTCAACTTCAAGAGATGTGGTAGAACTTGAGCTGAAGTCATGTTAATCTTGGTAAATTGCCGAACTGGTCTTTCTACCCTTTGCTGGTTAGTTCTCAGTTGGTCTGATGCAGGCTTCGGAATCATAACGACCCCCATTGTTGGTTGGCACTCAGTTCTTCCCGGATTCCTCTATGAATACACAGCAGATACTTCCTTTCTTCCAGTGAAGGGCTTTTTTACAGCTGTTGAGGCAGACGTGTCCTTTTGAATTTTCCCATTTCTTATACCATCCTCTACTCTTTCGCCGGTTAAAGTTAAATCAGTAAATCCTACAGAAGAACTCCCAATCAGATGATTGAAGAAAGGACCTGATAGATTTCACAAGAACATGTCCACCAACTCCCTCTCAGATAGAGGGGGTTGCACCCTTCCGGCTAGGTCTCTCCATTTTTGCGCGTATTCTTTAAAGCCCTCATTGGAAGCCATAGCCATACTTTGTAGCTGAGTACGCATCGGCGCTAAGTCGGCATTATATTGATACTGTTTATAGAAAGCTGCTGCCAAGTCTTCCCAATTGTGGACATGAGCCCTTTCTAATTGGTAGAACCAATCAAGTTGCGTTCCTGATAAACTGTCTTGGAAAAAGTGGACCCACATGTCTTTGTCGGCAGAATATGGTTGAATCTTCCTGACATAGGATCTGAGGTGCATTTTTGGACAAGACACCCCATCATACTTTGCAAATAGTGGCACTTTAAACTTTGGAGGGATTACAATTCCTGACACCAGCCCTAACTCCTCAAAATCTAGCCCCGGTACTTTCTGGATTTCCATAGCGCTTAGTTGCTCTTCAAGGTGTTTATACGTGTCATCAGCCGGAGGGTATTGTTGTTCAGAGTTGTCCTCCTCTTCCTCTTCTTCTTCTTCAGAATTTGATGGTACTGCCATTCCTTTTCCTTTTCTCTCCCCCTCTTCATATGTTGTTGGAAATTCTAAGGTTCGTCTGGCTTGTCCCTGAAATCTTCTGCCCATGATAACCACACCAGCTGGCTTCTTCTTCTTTTTCTATTTTTCTTTTTCTAGCAAAGTCTTCAGCTCCTCCTGCCCCTTGGCTAAGGTCATGAGTAACTGTTGAAATTGTGAGTTCTGAGCTTGCAAATATTTGATCGTTTGTTCAAGATCCATCGTACTGAAATAAACAGTAGAGAGATGAGGAAACTTGGTGTGGAGACCTGTTTATGTTTATGATGAATGATATGTATTCATGCAATGCTTTCAAGGATTCAAAAATTCAAATTTTTTTAAACAAAAAAGAAACACACGTCATATTAATAAAATAGAATTTGAGTACATCAATGCCCCTTGGGCAAAATAATACAAAACTCTAAGGTAAAAAGACGTTGTGTATCCTCTTTGGTGCAATGTAGGTGTTGAGAGTCTGCTCTTCATGAAGTAGCCGAGTGATTTCCAAAACCTTCTTCTCTCTTGAGTAGAATTGGGCTTCGAAAGTATCGCGCTCTCCCTTGAGCTGTATCCAACTCCTTTGTAGATCTTAGAGTGATGTTGGCATGTCAGGATGTAGGATGGTGTATGGAACTTATCCTTCCTTAACAGGCTCTATAATCACTGGGAGTGTTGTACCCCAAAATTTTCCCTCCCATTTCCTCAACATTTTCTCATCACAAGACCCTTGGAGCTCAAGATCAAGCTAGGGTTTGCTCTGCTCAAGACTCCTCCTTACACTGTTGACCCAAATTAGGGTTTGAGTTTGCACAAAGATGTTTTGACCTAAAAGGACCAAGGTGACTTTCATGCTTAATGTTGGACCCACAAGTTTATCCATACCAAGTTTCAAGCTTTGATTCCAATCTTTGCCCAGTCAATTGGACAGTTGACCTAGAAATCAGCTGTATTGGGGAAAAAGTCAACTGTGGTCAATTGACAGTCAAACCTCATGATTTTTGACCCACATCAACATTATGAACTCATATGGACCATTTGATCAAGTTTGGATCACAATTCCACAAGAAATTTGATCAGATCATCAAAAGGGCAAAATGGTCATTTTTAGGGTTTTGACTGTACAAAGGCAATTTTTGACTGTTTGACCTAGCCAATGGCAAACCAAGCTCACATATGGACTCAAGGACCCAATGGAATTGTCTTGACATGTTCAACAAGTTCAAAAGATCCCAAATGCACAAGATTGACAGATGAATTTTCCAGTCAACTGAGCCAAATTTGACTGTATACTAAAAAGTCAAACTTTGACTTTTTGGTCAAAATCAAGTGTCAAGATTCATTTTTCATCAAAACATTCCAAATCATGAAACTTGTTCATCAAGAAATCAAAAATCACAAATTAGGGTTTGAAATGAAGAAATTTCATAACTTAGAATTTTTCTAAGTTATGAAAATTCCTAATTTTTTCCTAACTTTGCCCCATTTTTTCATCAAGATACATTTGGATTCAAGGAAAACTCAAAACATGAAAGTTGTAGTCCATTGCAAAATCTACAACTTTGATTCACAAAGTTTCCTCAAAAGAAGCTTGTAGCTCAAGTTATGATTTTTGGAACAAGGGTGCAAAACATTCTTAACTTAGAAAATTTTTGACCTATTCTAGGCAGGATTTTTGCCTAACTTCATGGCTACTTTTCACATGCTTCCACTTGGAATTTCAACTTGCATTACAAAGATGGATTGTAGCACACATTCCAAGCTTTCCAAAATGTCCAAGAACTTCTCAAACACCCTTGTGGTTAGGGAGAATCGAATTTGTGAAGATGGGCAAAAGTCACTTTGATTCTTGGCCAAATGCATGTTCATAACTTGTGCATTTTCAAACTCAGCATGTGCAAGCTACATTACAGGCCTCTAATCTCATTTACACTCAATAATTAAATGCCAAACCATTGTTCCAAGACATTATTTTGTGCATTTGGTCATTGCATGAAGAATTAAGCCTTAATTAGAAAAAGCAAGTTATCCATTTTTGAAAAGTTACACTTTATGTCAAGTTTGCAAATCAAGAGGTACAGGCCAAATCTTTTGGGCACAAGTTCATGAGAAAAGTCCACTGATCAAGAGTGATTTATGTAGCATACTTGAGGGGCATGTGGGAGCCTAGAAAAAAAGTTGACAAACTTTGCTTACATTAGAAGAAACCTTGCATTTTGAAACACAACACACATTCCTGTCAACACAAGCCTAAGCAAACTTGTTGAACACATTCCAAACATCAAGCCTGACCTAAAACACGAGCCAACCACCTTCAATACCTCCCCATTCACAGAAACACCATTGAACTGCACAAAACAGGGCATCCCTGCAGATTAGGGTCCACAACTCAATCCTTTCGTACACCTTGGCCAAAACCAGTTCAAACACACTCCATAACATCCATACAAACTATCCCAAGCCCTAGCTTCAGACTGTAACACCTATAACCAACTTCACCATTTTCACTTTTTCTATTTTGCAGGTTGACTTCTATAGCTCAATTCATTTAGTTTCAAAGCAAACTAAAGGTTGGAGAAGTATCCCTGAACTTCAAGCAAGCTGTACAAGTCCTCAAGATGCACTAAAAGTACCTCCATTGTCATACACGAATCAAGCTGAACATGTAAGTTTTTGAACTTCTATCTCTCTATCCAGGCATAGTTAGGTTTAAGTTTGTGAAGAAAACATGTTCTAATCATAGCCCTGAAGCCATCCATATAGTTACTTTTCATTTATGTTGTGTGTGCTAAGAGTATTTTGAACCTAAATATTAGGAAAAAGTTAGGTCAAGAATTGGGGGAGAAGAAATTCTCTCTCATTTCTGAGAGTTAGATCAAGTTCTTGGTATGTATGGATTCGTGGTTTGATGCTTGACATTTTTTGTGTTATAAGTTTGTGCTCAAAGTCCAAGAATCAGGATGTTTGAACACGGAAGGAAAGGCGCGCGTTTTTGACAAAATTGTTGCTGGAGGTTGAAGACAAGCCTTCTTGGGCTGGGCCTGACTTGTTCTTTCTTTTTGCACTTTCATTTTTCACATACACCCCCTGGCCCATTTTGAGTTATATTTGTCATTTTTGATTTTTTCCTTTTGATTTTATATTTTTATCCAAACATGAAAAAACACTAAAAATATTTTTCTCACATTTTTTTGCATTTTACTTGATATTTATTTGTTTCATTTAGTTATATAGGTAAATAAATACATAATATCTTTTATTTAAAAATACTAAAAATAATACTAATATATTTTTATTTTCTGATTTTATTTTATTTTATTTTATCTCTTGAAAACATTTTCTAAAAAATATACTTTTTTTTGTAAATAATAAATATTTCTATTTTTTGTACATATTTAATATATTTAGTAAATAATATAAATACTTATATATTTATTAGAATATTTAGGATAAAAACATAAAAATAATACATTTTTATTTTTATTAATATTCAACCTCAAAAATACTTTTTTACAATATACTTTCTTTTTATTTATTTTTTGTACATAATTAATAAACATTGTATATATTAAATAATAAATACCTTTTATTTAGCAAAATTAGGGTTTGCCCTAAAATGTAAAAATATCCAAAATTATTCATTTTTATTTTTGTTTATTTGCCACATGAAAAATACCTTTTACATACATATGAAAATCATTTTTTGCATCTTGCATACTTATTTTATTTTATTTAATTATTGTGCAATCAAATACCTTGTAAAATTTCAATTTGGATGTAATAGTTAGATTTAAATTTTTTGCTAAAATATCCCCATTTGAACATTTGTACCCCCCATCCCATAATTATGTTGTAATAGTTTAGGACTTTAAATTTCGCATTTAAAAGCTTTCTAAATATGCCATGATAGACTTAGGATTTGTATTCAAAAATCAACCAAAACAAATAGCTTGACCTAATTCCAAGATAAAAGCATGAAAATGAACAAACACCAATCACACTTGCACCCCTAGGGTTACTCCACTTGTTGCCTTCAATAATGGGCCATGTTGCATGTTAGGTATCTTTGGCAAAACAAAACCAATTCAAATGATCATAGTCCCTCGATGACGCTTTCGAAAGTTGCCTAAAAATGATCAAGTCCCTTAAAGGAAAAATTGCCCAAAGATACTTGGCACCATTGCAATCATGGTCTAAACGATGACCCGCGCCCGTCCCGTTCACATCCTAACACAAGATTGTCCACCAAATACAATGGTGGAACAAAATTGTTAAAAGGGTTAAAACATAGCAAAGATCTTTGAGAAATTTAGGGTAGTTAGCTCTTGGTTGCTTGCCAATTTGCAAAACAAAAACACTTGCCTATTTTTCAAAACCACACATCACAACACACTTTCAAAACAATTTTCAAAAACATTGAAAACTTTTCAAAAGACATACACCTTTGTATACATCCAAACATGGGTCATTACAAAGGTTGCCACCACATTGACCTCTTTTCAAAAACATTTTCAAACCCACACACAAAGCACCATTTCAAACAATTGAAAGCACCATTTCAAACAATTGAAAATCAAGGAAAGTTGATCTAAGCAAGTAACTAAGAGCCCATGGATAACCATGGATAGAAAGGGTACTAATACCTTCCCTTTCTATAAACTACTCCCCGAACCCAAGAAAACATCTCAAAGGTTTTTGCTGTGCTTTTTAACCTTTCCTTAGGATAAAATAAAAAGTTGGTGGCGACTCTTGCTCAACCGAAACATTTGCGAAAACAAACGCAAAACCTCAATTCAGTTCTCCCACCGTATCACAGAACTGGCGACTCTGCTGGGGAAAACTTTAAAAGTGGAGTAACCTTAGGGCTTAGATCACCCTCTTGCATGATTAATTGTTTGCTTTGATTGCTTTATATTTTGGCTCTCTTGTTTGGGTTTGAAATCCTACACCCGGATTTGGGGAAACATTCATAGATAGCATTACGTTGTGGAAACTGTGCGGGGTATACCGACACGGTTGAAGCAATAGCTATATTAGTGCGACATATTTGTGAGTACCGGTAACCCTTGAGTTCAATCAAGGAGAGTACGGGGCCGCTGAGTGATGTCACTAAGCACTAATGACCTAGAACCTTACTTGACCATCTTGGCCTTTTATTAGGGGTAGTGAGATGACCGGCTTTGGTGCAGTCAGAAGTTGGTAGATACTCGATACTACACTCATTGAGGGTTGTTTTCTTGGAATATTTTGGTCGCTAGTTAAGTGGCTAAACCAAAACAATGAACATGGAAAACAATCCAATGATATTGAGCTCCTTAGAACCCGGTTACTATTTATAGGACAGGTTTTTAAGCTAACTACACTCAAGAGGGTAATTACCTATGAAACCCCATGCAAGCCTGAAACTAGGGTTTTGTGTGATTTGCTTGTACATATGCTTGTGCATATATCATGAACATCATAAAGCATCATATGCATACACTAACCATTTCAAGGGTTTAGATCTTCATCTTTGTTCTTGTTTTGTAGGTCATGGAAATTCTTCGCAGGAAAACTATCCAAGTCAACCTTGTGAGAATCCCTCCTCAACTCAAGGAGCTCACATCCAGAATTCTGGAAAGCTCTCCCTTCAGTGAGAGACATGGTAGACTGCTCAACCTAGTCAACACCAGCATTGAAGAGGACATGGTAAAGGTGTTGTTCCAGTTCTTTGACCCCCTTCACCACTGTTTCACTTTCCCCGACTACCAATTGGTGCCCACTTTGGAGGAATTTTCTCAACTCCTGAGAATTCCTATTCTTAATCAACTACCCTACAACGGTACAGAAAAAGAACCAAAGCCTGAAGATGTTGTTCAAGCACTACACTTGCAACCATCTGACATCAAGGGGCATTGGGAAACTAGAAGCGGTGTCAAAGGCTTCTTGGCAAAATTCTTGTTTGAGAAGGCACAAGAGTGTTGGAATTCATTGGACCTACAAGCCTTTGAAGAAATTGTGACACTCCTCATTTATGAGTTGGTCTTGTTCCCAAATCCTGACCAGTTTGGGGATGTCAACGCCATCAAAATCTTCTTATCCAGAAATCCAATACCAACATTGCTTGGGGACATTCTTCACTCATTTTACACACGAACAATGAGAAAGAGGGGTGTTCTCATGTGCTGTACTCCTCTCCTTGCAAGGTGGTTTATTTCACACCTTCCACAATCTGTTTTGAAGAATGACCAAGGATTAAGGTGGTCACAACGGTTGATGACCCTCACTCACTCTGATGTACATTGGTGTTCTCGGTCCAGAGAAAATATCATCATCGTCGATCATTGTGGAGAGTTCCCTAATGTTCCATTACTTGGCATTAGAGGAGGCATTACCTACAACCCTTGTCTAGATTTGAGACAATTTGGATATGCACGGAGGGATGGCCCTCACGACATGTTGATTCCTGACCTAGTTTTTGACTTCGACAATGATGCGCAAGGACTTCGCTAAAGATTCATCAGAGCTTGGAGGATGCCTAACAAGGTAGACAGCAAGACACTGGGGCACAAGAACTCCATCCCTCTTGAGCCTTATCTCAAGTGGGTACGAACCCGAGCCCAGAGTCTAATGATGCCTTACCCTCATGTTCTCCCTGTGATTAAAGAGCCCGTTAAGGAAGGAGAGGTTCCCTACACCATCCTATATCCTGACATGCCTACATCGTGGGAGGAGATGCAGAAGAGTTGGATCCAACTCAAGGAGGAACGAAACACTTTTGAAGCCAGCTTCTACGCCAGTGAGAAGAAGGTTTTGGAGCTCACCCGCCGACTCCATGAGGAAGAGACCCTCAACACCTACATCGCACCAAAGAGGATGCGCAACGTCTTTTTACCTTGAGAAGTTTTTTTGTAATATTTGGCCCATGGGGCATTTATGTACTGACAAATTTCTTCTTATTAATATGACGTGCGTTCTTTTTGTTTGCAACAATTTTGAATTTGATAAATCCTTGAATGCATTGCATACATAAGCATATCATTCATCATACGCATAAGCAGGTCTCCACACCAGGTTTCCTTATCTTTCTGCTGTTTATTTCAGTAAGATGGATCTCGAATAGACGGTCAAGGACTTGCAGTCTCAGAACTCACAGTTTCAACAACTCCTGATGACCTTGGCTAAAGGTCAGGAGGATCTAAAAGCCCTGCTTGGGAACAAAGAGCAAGTGAAAAAGAAGAAGAAAAGAATCGGGGTAGCTACCCTAGGAAGAAGGTTTGAGGGTGAATCCAGAAGAGTTCTTGAATTTCCCCCTACATATGAAGAGGGAACCAGTAAAGGGAATGCGGCTGCGGTACCTTCCGAATCCGAAGTTGAAGAAGAGGAGGCTGAAGAGGACGAAGACTACTCTGATCAACAATACCCGCCCGCCGATGATAAGTACAAAGGCTTGGAAGACAGGTTGGCAGCTATGGAGATGCAGAGAGTTCCCGGCTTAGATTTCGTAGATTTGGGATTAGTCGCTGGAATTGTGATCCCCCCGAAGTTCAAGGTGCCAGTTTTTGCAAGATATGACGGGCTATCCTGCCCGAAGATGCATCTCAGATCATACGTAAGGAAGATCCAACCTTACACTGCAGACAAGAACCTTTGGATCCATTTCTTTCAGGATAGCCTGTCATGGGCTCAACTCGAGTGGTTCTATCAGCTGGATGGAGCCAGTATCCGAAACTGGGAGGACTTGGCTACTGCATTTTATAAACAGTATCAGTATAATTCTGACCTCGCTCCCACGCGTACCCAACTCCAGGGTATGTCACTGGGGACGGGCGAAGGATTCAAGGAGTATGCGCAAAAGTGGAGAGACTTGGCTGGCAGGGTGCAGCCACCGCTGACTGACCGTGAACTTGTTGACATGTTCCTAGGGACCCTGTCTGGTCCGTTCTTCAACCATCTGATTGGTAATTCTTCTGTTGGGTTCACAGACCTGATATTAACCGGTGAGAGGATAGAAGCTGGTATCAAGTCGGGGAAGATACAGAAAGGTGCCTCCGCGAGTACTGACAAGAAGCCCTTCAAGAAGGAAGCCAATGCTGTTTGTGGGCCCAGAAGACAAGTTAAACCGGAACGCCGCCAAGCTATCAATGCATTGGTAATTTCAAAGCCTGCTGCTGCTCCTCAGCAGTATAACCAACCAAGGGGTGAGAGACCCAAAAGATAGTACACTCGACTCAGTATGACCCTGTCTCAGATTTTGCCGCAACTGCTGTCAACCAATCTGGTAACCGTCAAAGAAGCTCCGAAGGTAGTGAACACAGCTTCTCCAAAGTACAACCCCAACACCCGCTGCGCTTATCACTCTGATAGCTCGGGGCACACTATGGACGATTGCTGGGCTCTGAGGAATAAGGTTCAGGACCTTATTGATGCTAAAGAAATACAGTTTGAGGCGCCCGAAAGACCCAATGTTGTAACTGCTCCCATGCCCCAGCATGGAGTGAATGTTGTGGAAGAAGACCGGTATGTAGCCTCCGTGGAAGAGATTGTTACTCCGTTATTGACTATTAAAAGGAATCTGTTGCTAGCCGGTTTATTTTCGGGATGTGGTAAAGGTTGCCTGCTATGTGTTGTTTCACCTGTTGGTTGTTCGTTGTTGAAATCAGGTATCCAAAGCCTGATGGATAGCAAAGAGATCTTGTTCGAAAAGATTGTTGTTCCTGGTGTCCCTACTGAAGAAGTTTCTATTGTCACTATTTTCAACAAACCTCATAAGGTTCTCTCAAAGAAGCCTGTCAAAATCAGGTCCACTCAGAAGATTGCTCCTATCATCATCACTGTTCCGGGGCCTCTCCCCTATACATCCGACAAAGCTGTCCCATGGCACTATGGGGCAGATGTTTATGTGCTTGGAGTAAAGCAAAAGTTTGATACAAGTACCGGCGTCAGTAACATCACCGGGCCTGCCAAAATTACTCGCAGTGGTAGGTTGTTCTCACCAGATATTGCGCCACCAGCTATTCAGAAACCTCTTATCATCACACCTGCAAGTGTGCATGTTTCCCTTCCTAATCAAGTTCCTATTTCTACCCCTGCTGCCGAGTCATCTGACGCTCGGGGCAAAGGGATTGCTACTGATTTGCCTGCCCTGACGGAGGCACCAAAGACAACCACTGTTGAGGCTTCCCAGCAAGAGATGGAGGAGATCCTCAAGATTATCAAGAAAAGTGATTTTAACGTAGTTGAGCAGCTGGGGCACACCCCATCAAAGATTTCTATGCTATCACTGTTGGTTTGTTCAGAGGCCCATGCCAAGGCCCTGATCTCCTTCCTGAAGACGGCCCATGTGCCACAAGAAACGTCTACTGATCAATTTACCGATTGTGTGGCCAACTTGACTGCCGATAATGGGTTGGGCTTCTCTGACGCCGATCTGACTGCCAAGGGAAAGAACCATAATGACGCCATGCATGTCTCCATTGAATGCAGGGGCACTACTCTTGCCCATGTGTTGGTAGACACCGGTTCTTCATTGAATGTATTACCCAAGAAAGCTTTAGACAGGCTGGATTGTGAGGGTTTAGAGCTCAAGCCTAGTAACATTGTTGTCCGAGCCTTTGAAGGTTCGAAAAGGATGGTACATGGTGAAGTTGACATTCCAATCAGGGTTGGTTCTCAAGTTTTTGATTCAACTTTCTATGTGATGGACATCCGTCCATCCTATTCTTGTTTGCTGGGTCGTCCATGGATCCACAAGGCTGGAGCTGTGACCTCCACACTACATCAGAAGCTTAAGTACCCGGTTAGAGGAAAAATTGTTACAGTTCAGGGGGAGGAAGAGTATATGGTCAGCCACCTCACCTCGTTCCGGTACATAGAAATGGATGGGGAATTCATTGAGACTCCGTTCCAGCACTTTGAAGAAGTTCCTCAGACATTGGCATCAGCTGAAACTGTGATTGAAGACCCTCCTTTGAAGATGGCTTCCTTAAAGGATGCCCGGGCTGTGATTGAGAAGGGTGAGTGTGCAAACTGGGGCCGGCTTCCTGACTTCACTCCAAAGACTGACAAGTTTGATCTGGGTTTCACTGCAGAGGCTCAGAGGGATGTTCGCAAAGAAAGAATTGGAAGACCTCCTGTGTTCATCACCAACCCGGGAGTGAATGCTATTGAGGACGACGTGGAGGAATCTGAATTCGACAGCTGGATCTACCCAACAACCGACAGTGGACCAAGCAACTGGACTGCCAAAGATTTCACACCTATTACTTTTGTCACTCAGTAATGAACTCTTTTGTTTTCAATTTGTAACAAACAATATGTTGAAACTTTTATGGCTCGGTGTCCTACCCGGGGCACCGCGGCTTCATTTGTGAGGGCTTTTGTATGTCATTTTCATATATAATTAATCAAAACATTGGACGTTTGTTGAATTTAAAAATCTTGCGCTCCTTTTGTTTCTTTATTATATATTGCAAAACAGCTATATTTACACACACTCACCTATACATGTTCCAATCCACTCTGGATCTCACTGGTAACGACTCTGCTACTGCCAGTTATGACTTCGAAAATACGATCAACTTAGCCGAAGACGAAGGTGAAGATGATTGCGAAGTGCCTGGTGAACTTGCAAGGCTGCTACTCCAGGAAGAGAGGGCCATTCAGCCACATGAAGAGCCAGTGGAAACGGTAAATCTGGGTACTGAGACAGACAGAAAGGAAATCAAGATTGGTGCCAATCTAGAGCTCAGTGTGAAACAACGATTGATCCAGATGCTGCATGACTATGTGGAAATCTTTTCTTGGTCTTACGAAGACATGCCTGGGTTGGATACCGACATTGTGGTTCATCACCTGCCTACCAAGGAAGAAGGCCCTCCGGTTAAACAAAAGGTCCATCGTATGCGTCCAGAGATGTCCGAGAAAATCAAAGCCGAGGTTATGAAACAATTTGATGCCGGGTTTCTATCTTTGACTTCTTACCCTCAATGGATTGCCAATGTAGTTCCAGTGCCGAAGAAAGATGGTAAGGTCCGAATGTGTGTTAATTACAGGGATTTGAACAGGGCCAGCCCTAAGGATGATTTCCCTCTGCCTCATATCGACGTTCTGGTTGATAATACTGCCCAGCATAAAGTATTCTCCTTCATGGACGGCTTCTCCGGTTATAATCAGATCAAGATGGCTCCTGAAGACATGGAGAAGACCACTTTTGTTACTCAGTGGGGCACCTTTTGCTACAAGGTCATGCCTTTTGGGTTGAAAAATGTTGGGGCAACCTACCAACGTGCCATGGTTGTTTTATTTCATGATATGATCCATCATGAGATAGAAGTATACGTCGACGATATGATTGCAAGGTCCCAAACTGAGGAGGAACACCTTGACCATCTACAGAAGCTGTTTGACCGTCTGAAGTTGTACAAGCTGAGGTTGAACCCAAACAAGTGCACCTTTGGGGTGAGATCTGGAAAATTGCTAGGCTTCATCGTAAGCGACAAAGGCATTCAAGTGGACCCTGCCAAAGTGAAAGCCATACAAGAGATGCCGACTCCCAAGACAGAGAAAGAAGTCAGAGGCTTTCTAGGACGGTTGAACTACATTGCCCGATTCATCTCGCATCTAACTGCTACCTGTGAGCCAATCTTCAAGCTGCTGAAGAAAGATCAAGTAGTACGTTGGAACGATGAATGTCAGGCCGCATTCGAAAAGATCAAAGAGTATCTCCAAGAACCACCCATTCTTATGCCACCAGTTGAAGGGAGACCTCTAATCCTATACTTGATTGTACTTGACAACTCAATAGGGTGTGTGCTGGGGTAGCATGACGAGTCTGGTCGAAAAGAACACACCATTTATTACCTTAGCAAAAAGTTTACCGACTGTGAGACCCGGTACTCACTGCTCGAGAAAACTTGTTGCGCTTTGGTATTGGCTACTCGCCGGCTGAGACAGTATATGTTGACTCACACTACTCTGTTGATTTCAAAAATGGATCCAATCAAGTACATATTCGAAAAGCCTGCTCTGTCTGGAAGAATAGCAAGATGGCAAATGATCTTGACGGAATATGACATCCAGTACACGACTCAAAAAGCAATCAAAGGAAGTGTATTGGCAGACCATGTGGCACACCAGGCAGTGGACGATTACCAGTCGATGAACTTTGAATTTCCAGACGAGGATATCATGGTAGTGACTGATTGTGAAGTACCTGGACCGGATGAAGGACCTGAGGAAGGATCCCGATGGTCTATGCATTTTGACGGAGCCTCAAACGCTTTGGGTAATGGTATCGGCGCTATGATCATATCCCCTAAAGGCACTCATACTCCACTCACCGCTCGGCTATGTTTCAACTGCACCAACAACATGGCAGAGTATGAGGCATGTATCATGGGTCTTCAAGCTGCAATTGACTTAAGGATCAAGTTTCTGAGTGTTTTCGGAGATTCCGCTCTCGTGATCAATCAGGTCAAAGGCGAGTGGGATACGAAACACCCAAATCTTATTCCTTACAAGGAGTATGTGCTGACATTGCTTCCCCACTTCGAAGAGATAACTTTTGAGCACTTCCCAAGAGAGGAGAATCAGTTGGCGGACGCACTAGCTACGATGTCTTCCATGTTCAAAGTCAAATGGGACAACGAGGCTCCCCGGATCATTATCTGGAAATTGGATGAACCTGCACATTGTTGCGATCTCAAAACCGAAGAGGTAACAGAAAAACCCTGGTATCATGAGGTGAAGAGGTACTTGGAAGCTCAAGAATGCCCCGAAGGCGCATCTGTTAATGACAAGAAGTTCCTGAGAAGGTTTGCGGAAAAGTTCTTCCTCAGCAATGGCATTCTCTACAAGCGAAACCATGATTCAACCTTACTGCGTTGTGTGGATAAGAATGAAGCAGAAAGGATCATGGCAGAGCTACATGAAGGTACCTTCGAAACACATTCCAGTGGACATACCATGGAAAAGAAAATCCTTCGGGCAGGATATTTCTGGTCCACAATGGAAGCCGACTGTTATCAGCACTCTCGAACTTGTCATAAATGCCAGATCTATGCTGATAAGGTGCACATTCCTCCGGTTCCTCTGAACGTCTTGACAGCACCTTGGCCTTTTGCAATGTGGGGCATTGATATGATCGGCGAAATCCGACCTACGACATCCAACGGACATCGCTTCATCCTGGTAGCGATTGATTACTTCACAAAGTGGGTCGAAGCAGCTTCTTACGCTAGCGTAACCAAGAACATCGTGGCATGGTTCATTCGGCATAACCTGATCTGTCGATACGGCGTACCTGAGAGAATCATTACGGACAATAGTACCAATCTTAACAACAAGATGATCATTGAGCTCTGCAAACAATTCAAGATACAACACCACAACTCTTCTCCCTATCGGCCGAAGATGAATGGGGCTGTCGAAGCAGCAAATAAGAATATTAAGAAGATTGTGCAGCAAATGACAGTGACCTACAAAGATTGGCACGAAATGTTACCGTTTGCTCTCCATGGGTACCGTACCTCAGCACGGACGTCAACGGGGGCAACTCCCGTTTCCTTGGTCTATGGCATGGAGGCAGTTTTGCCTATTGAAGTCCAGATACCCTCTCTCCGGATAATGAAGGATGCAAGTTTGAGCGAAGATGATTGGATCCAGACTCGGCTTGATCAGTTAAACCTAATCGACGAAAAGAGACTCACTGCTATTTGTCATGGTCAAACGTACCAAAAGCGGATGATCAGGGCATTTAACAAGAAGGTCAAACGACAAGAGTATCAAGTCGGAGACCTGGTAATCAAGCGCATCATTCTACCTCAAAGTGATCCCAGAGGCAAATGGACCCCTACGTATGAAGGGCCATTTGTGGTTAAACATATCTTTTCAGGAGGTGCGATGATTCTAACCACCATGGATGGTGACGACCTTCCTTACCCCGCCAATGCAGACATAGTAAAAAGATACTACGCATCATTAAAGACCCACTAGGTTGAAACACCTAGGCAAAAATAAGGGCTTCCCGACGAACCAAAAGGGTTCGGGCAAAAATAAGGGATGAAATGAAAAAATCTGTACACCCGGCAAGTCGAAAACCTGAAAAGGCGGCTTGGGCAAAAATGGGTATCCCGGTGGACTGAAAACCCGAAAGGGCGGTCCAGGCAAAAGTTAGGGATAAAGCGTAATACTATGTCTCATTGGATCACCTTGCATCCAAAATTCGGCATCAACTATCATACTTCGGCATCGATCAATCAGCTTCATCTTCAACTAAACAACAAAGTGATGAGACGCTTGAAGACATAAAAGCGATAGCAGAGTTGGAACCCAGTGGGATTATTTTTCACATAGCTGTTTTGTTTCCTTTTTCACAAAATTGTATAAACTCTATGTTGCTCGGAGGCGTTCTCTTACTAGGACGTCAGCCTCCTGTACATAAAACGCCTATTTACAGGCAAATTTCAAAATCAATACAAGTTCAATTTTCCAGACGAATTATCCATTGTTTTTCCTTTTCCTGTTTTGGTTGCGAAGAACGTCCAATGTTCATTTTTGATATATGCATTTGACATTAATTGCTAATCATGAATATTTGCATGCGAAACAAAGGGCTGATTATAGGTGACATCAGAAACAGGGGCAATTTAGAATTGTCTGAGCAGTCTAGTTGCTCTGTCCACCAAGGTACCAAGTTAGGTTCAGCTGAAGAACATAACCCAGATCTCAACATTCCCCAGTGGAGTATAGACATTCCTCAGCAAGCATCCCCGACAGTCTTAATACAAGATTGTTCCCCGGCGGAATACCAACACCCCAGTACAATCTGAAAAGTTTCCCCAGGAGAGTGGAATCCATATCCCCAGCAGTTTCTGGAAGCTTATCCCCAGTAGATTCTGGAAGCTTGTCACCTGCAGAGTACGAACGCATCTCCCGACTTTATTCAGAGGTTATTTCCCCACCAGGGTATAACTGGGTTATCCTCAGCTAATTACCACGGAAAGATCGTCCTCGGCGAAGTTCTTCCTATTCCCCAGCGGAGTTCATCAAGTTCCCCAACATAACTTATCAGTGGAATCCCCAGTGGAGCTCTCATCAAAACCTCAGCGAAATATCTCTTCCCACAAAATAATACCCCGCAGAGTAATCTCTTCACCTTTTTTATTCCCCTCAGAGTTATTCCCCGCAGAGTAACCTCTCCAACAAGTTTATTCCCCAACGGAGTCATCTTCTCCTACCGATTTATTCTTGCAACCATCATCCCCAGCGGAAACGAAGAACCCTACTCTTCAAAACATCAGCCCAGGATTCAACAAACTCCCGGCATTCGTCAAGGATTTATTTTCCTAGACGAAAACACATTCATAAACATTTCACGTTTTATACATCCTGCTTACATACATGATAAAGTGCATACAACACTATCTCATTTTGAGCATCATGACATCATGCATCTCATACAGCATTACATTGCATACAACTGATGTTTTGCCTTTTCAGGAAAAGGTCAATCCAAAGATGATTACTATCAACTATTGCAATTCCAGATTCGATTCCTGTATCTAGCCAGGGCACATATGTGAGTGATTGATTGTAGATTCGATACCTGTATCTAGCCAAGGCATATTTGCATGAAGAGTTTGAAGATCAACCCCTGTAACAGGCCAGGAAATTATCTTTCATTCTCAGGTCAGAGGTTTACACTTGTATCCAGCCAGGAAATCTATCTCTACCAACCATTTACAATTCCAGATTCGATACCTGTATCCAGCCAGGGCATATCAGTAGACGACAATTCCAGATTCGATGCCTGTATCCAGCCAGGGCATATCTGTAGACGACAATTCCAGATTCGATACCTGTATCCTTCTAGGGCATATCTGTAGACGACAATTCCAGATTCGATACCTGTATCCAGCCAGGGCATATCTGTAGACGACAATTCCAGATTCGACTCCTGTATCTAGCCAGGGCATATCTGCATGAAGATTTTGAAGATCAACACCTGTAACAGGCCAGGAAACATCTTCCTTTCTCAAAGTACGCAAGTTCCCGCTAAGGAATCTCTTACGCGATCAACCCTTCCAAATGGCATCTATAAGCCCATTCCCGACAAGGTTCTGTCACGTCTCCAGATGGCATCTATAAGCCCATCCTCCTATCTATCCTATCTCCAAATGGCATCTATAAGCCCATTCCCAACATCACATTGCTGATACTCCAGCATGCGAGTGCAAATTTCCGTGCACTCTAGTGTCCAATCTCCTTTTACCCTCGAGTCGCGAAAGGCAAACTTGCCAATCTAACTCTTCAGGTTCAAGAAGATTGAGCAGGGGCAACTGTTGTACCCCAAAATTTGCCCTCCCATTTCCTCAACATTTTCTCATCACAAGACCCTTGGAGCTCAAGATCAAGCTAGGGTTTGCTCTGCTCAAGACTCCTCCTTGCACTGTTGACCCAAATTAGGGTTTGAGTTTGCACAAAGATGTTTTGACCTAAAAGGCCCAAGGTGACTTTCATGCTTCATGTTGGACCCACAAGTTTATCCATACCAAGTTTCAAGCTTTGATTCCAATCTTTGCCCAGTCAATTGGACAGTTGACCTAAAAATCAACTGTATTAGGGAAAAAGTCAATTGTGGTCAATTGACAGTCAAACCTCATGATTTTTGACCCATATCAACATTATGAACTCATATGGACCATTTGATCAAGTTTGGATCACAATTCCACAAGAAATTTGATCAGATCATCAAAAGGGCAAAATGGTCATTTTTAGGGTTTTGACTGCACAAAGGCAATTTTTGACTGTTTGACCTAGCCAATGGAAAACCAAGCTCACATATGGACTCAAGGACCGAATGGCATTGTCTTGACATGTTCAACAAGTTCAAAAGATCCCAAATGCACAAGATTGACAGATGAATTTTCCAGTCAACTGAGCCAAATTTGACTGTATACTGAAAAGTCAAACTTTGACTTTTTGGTCAAAATCAAGTGTCAAGATTCATTTTTCATCAAAACATTCCAAATCATGAAACTTGTTCATCAAGAAATCAAAAATTAAAAATTAGGGTTTGAAATGAAGAAATTTCATAACTTAGAATTTTTCTAAGTTATGAAAATTCCTAAGTTTTTTCCTAACTTTGCCCCATTTTTTCATCAAGATACATTTGGATTCAAGGAAAACTCAAAACATGAAAGTTGTAGTCCATTGCAAAATCTACAACTTTGATTCACAAAGTTTCCTCAAAAGAAGCTTGTAGCTCAAGTTATGATTTTTGGAACAAGGGTGCAAAACATTCTTAACTTAGAAAAATTTTGACCTATTATAGGCAGGATTTTTGCCTAACTTCATGGCTACTTTTCACATGCTTCCACTTGGAATTTCAACTTGCATTACAAATATGGATTGTAGTAAACATTCCAAGCTTTCCAAAATGTCCAAGAACTTCTCAAACACCCTTGTGGTTAGGGAGAATCGAATTTGTGAAGATGGGCAAAAGTCACTTTGATTTTTGGCCAAATGCATGTTCATAGCTTGTGCATTTTCAAACTCAGCATGTGCAAGCTACATTACAGGCCTCTAATCTCATTTACACTCAATAATTAAATGCCAAACCATTGTTCCAAGACATTATTTTGTGCATTTGGTCATTGCATGAAGAATTAAGCCTTAATTAGAAAAAGCAAGTTATCCATTTTTGAAAAGTTACACTTTATGTCAAGTTTGCAAATCAAGAGGTACAGGCCAAATCTTTTGGGAACAAGTTCATGAGCAAAGTCCACTAATCAAGAGTGATTTATGCAGCATACTTGAGGGGCCTGTGGGAGCCTAGAAAAAAAGTTGACAAACTTTGCTTACATTAGAAGAAACCTTGCATTTTGAAACACAACACACATTCCTGTCAACACAAGCCTAAGAAAACTTGTTGAACACATTCCAAACATCAAGCCTGACCTAAAACACGAGCCAACCACCTTCAATACCTCCCCATTCACAGAAACACCATTGAACTGCACAAAACAGGGCATCCCTGCAGATTGAGGTCCACAACTCAATCCTTTCGTGCACCTTGGCCAAAACCAGTTTAAACACACTCCATAACATCCATACAAACTATCCCAAGCCCTAGCTTCAGACTGTAACACCTCTAAACAACTTCACCATTTTCACTTTTTCTGTTTTGCAGGTTGACTTCTATAACTCGATTAATTTAGTTTCAAAGCAAACTAAAGGTTGGAGAAGTATCCCTGAACTTCAAGCAAGCTGTACAAGTCCTCAAGTTGCACTAAAAGTACCTCCATTGTCATACACGAATCAAGCTGAACAGGTAAGTTTTTGAACTTCTATCTCTCTATCTAGGCATAGTTAGGTTTAAGTTTGTGAAGAAAATATGTTCTAATCATAGCCCTGAAGCCATCCATATAGTTACTTTTCATTTATGTTGTGTGTGCTAAGAGTATTTTGAACCTGAACATTAGGAAAAAGTTAGGTCAAGAATTGGGGGAGAAGAAATTCTCTCTCATTTCTAAGAGTTAGATCAAGTTCTTGGTATGTATGGATTCGTGGTTTGATGCTTGACATTTTTTGTGTTATAAGTTTGTGCTAAAAGTCCAAGAATCAGGATGTTTGAACAAGGTGGAAAAGGCGCGCGTTTTTGACAAAATTGTTGCTGGAGGTTGAAGACAAGCCTTCTTGGGCTGGGCCTGACTTGTTCTTAATTTTTTCAGTTTCATTTTTCACATACAGCCCCCTGGCCCATTTTGAGTTATATTTGTCATTTTTGATTTTTTCCTTTTGATTTTATATTTTTATCCAAACATGAAAAAACACTAAAAATATTTTTCTCACATTTTTTTGCATTTTACTTGATATTTATTTGTTTCATTTAGTTATATAGGTAAATAAATACATAATATCTTTTATTTAAAAATACTAAAAATAATACTAATATATTTTTATTTTCTGATTTTATTTTATTTTATCTCTTGAAAACATTTTCTAAAAAATATACTTTTTTTTGTAAATAATAAATATTTCTATTTTTTGTACATATTTAATATATTTAGTAAATAATATAAATACTTATATATTTATTAGAATATTTAGGATAAAAACATAAAAATAATACATTTTTATTTTTATTAATATTCAACCTCAAAAATACTTTTTTACAATATACTTTCTTTTTAATTATTTTTTGTACATAATTAATAAACATTGTATATATTAAATAATAAATACCTTTTATTTAGCAAAATTAGGGTTTGCCCTAAAATGTAAAAATATCCAAAATTATTCATTTTTATTTTTGTTTATTTGCCACATGAAAAATACCTTTTACATACATATGAAAATCATTTTTTGCATCTTGCATACTTATTTTATTTTATTTAATTATTGTGCAATCAAATACCTTGTAAAATTTCAATTTGGATGTAATAGTTAGATTTAAATTTTTTGCTAAAATATCCCCATTTGAACATTTGTACCCCCCATCCCATAATTATGTTGTAATAGTTTAGGACTTTAAATTTCGCATTTAAAAGCTTTCTAAATATGCCATGATAGACTTAGGATTTGTATGCAAAAATCAACCAAAACAAATAGCTTGACCTAATTCCAAGATAAAAGCATGAAAATGAACAAACACCAATCACACTTGCACCCCTAGGGTTACTCCACTTGTTGCCTTCAATAATGGGCCATGTTGCATGTTAGGTATCTTTGGCAAAACAAAACCAATTCAAATGATCATAGTCCCTCGATGACGCTTTCGAAAGTTGCCTAAAAATGATCAAGTCCCTTAAAGGAAAAATTGCCCAAAGATACTTGGCACCATTGCAATCATGGTCTAAACGATGACCCGCGCCCGTCCCGTTCACATCCTAACACAAGATTGTCCACCAAATACAATGGTGGAACAAAATTGTTAAAAGGGTTAAAACATAGCAAAGATCTTTGAGAAATTTAGGGTAGTTAGCTCTTGGTTGCTTGCCAATTTGCAAAACAAAAACACTTGCCTATTTTTCAAAACCACACATCACAACACACTTTCAAAACAATTTTCAAAAACATTGAAAACTTTTCAAAAGACATACACCTTTGTATACATCCAAACATGGGTCATTACAAAGGTTGCCACCACATTGGCCTCTTTTCAAAAACATTTTCAAACCCACACACAAAGCACCATTTCAAACAATTGAAAGCACCATTTCAAACAATTGAAAATCAAGGAAAGTTGATCTAAGAAAGTAACTAAGAGCCCATGGATAACCATAGATAGAAAGGGTGATAATACCTTCCCTTTCTATAATCTACTCCCCGAATCCAACAAAACATCTCAAAGGTTTTTGCTGTGCTTTTTAACCTTTCCTTAGGATAAAATAAAAAGTCGGTGGCGACTCTTGCTCAACCGAAACATTTGCGAAAACAAACGCAAAACCTCAAGTCAGTTCTCCCACCGTATCACAGGGAGAATGGAGGGATAAGGCATCATAAGACTTTGGGCGCGGGTTCGTACCCACTTGAGGTAAGGCTCAAGAGGGATGGAATTCTTGTGTCCCAAAGTCTTGCTATCCACCTTGTTGGGCATCCTCCAAGCTCGGATGAATCTCTGACGGAGTCCTTGGTCGTCGTTGTCGTAGTCAAAAACCAATCCTTGAATCAGCATATCATATGGGCCATCCCTTCGGGCATAACCAAACTGTCTTAGAGCCAAGCAAGGGTTGTAGGTGATGCCTCCCCTAATTACAAGTAAAGGGACATTAGGGAATTCCCCATAACGGTCAATGATGATAACATTCTCTTTGGATCGAGAACACCAATGGATATTTGAATGTTTAAGGGTCATCAACCTTTGTGACCACCTCAAACCTTGCTCATTCTTCAAGACTGATTGGGGAAGATGAGAAATAAACCATTTTTCCAGGAGAGGAGTACAACACATGAGAACACCTCTTTTCCTCATTGTACGAGTGTGAAAAGAGTGTAGGATATCCCTAAGCAATGTAGGCACCGGGTTGCGAGTCATGAAGATTTTGACAGCGCTCACATCTATGAGTTGGTCAGGATTAGGGAACAAGACCATCCCATAGAAGAGAAGAGCTAAAGTCTCCTCGAAAGCTTGCAAGTCTAGGGAATTCCAACAGCTTTGGGCCTTCTCAAACAGAAACTTTGACAAGAAGCCTTTGACACCACTTCTAGTTTCCCAATGAGTTGTGACATCAGATGAGTGCAAGTGCAGGGCTTGAGCAATCTCTTCTGGCTTTGGATATGTTTCTGTACCGTTGAAGGTTAGTTGATTGAGAATAGGAATCCTCAGAAGTTGAGAAAATTCTTCCAAAGTAGGCACAAGTTGATAGTCAGGAAATGTGAAGCAATGATGCAAAGGGTCAAAGAACTGGAAGAGAACCTTCATCATATCCTCCCCTGTGTTGGAAGTGATCAATTTGAGTACACGACCATGTCTCTCGGTGAATGGAGAGTTCTCAGGGATCCTTGAAGCTAGCTCCTTGAGTTGTGGAGGAATTCTCACAAGGTTGATTTGGATAGTTTTCCTGTGAAGTGAATCCATAACCTACAAAACAAGAACAAAGATGAATCTTCAAAATCCTTGAAATGGTTAGTGAATGCATATGATGTTCATGATGTCCATGATGTTATGCACAAGTATATATGTACAAGCAAATCACACAAGTTCCTAGTTTAGGCTTGCATGGGGTTTTAAATGTAAGTACCCTCTTGAAGTTTAGTTGGCTCAACCTGTCCTAGTAAAAGTAACCGGGTTCTAAGGAGCTCAATATCACTGGATTGTTTCCTTGTTCATTGTTTCAATTCAAGCCTCTTTACTGGAGACCGAAATATTTCAAGGAACCAACCCTCAATGAGTGTAGTATCGAGTATCTACCAACTTCGGACTGCACCAAAGCTGGTCATCTCACTACATCCTAAAAGGCCAAGTTGGTCAAGTAAAGGTTCTAGAAGTTCATTAGTGCTTCATGACATCACTCAGCAGCCTCGTATTCTCTTTGATTGACTCAGAGGCTACCGGTACCCACAAATATGTCACACTAATATAGCTATTGCTTAGACCATGTCGGTATACCCTGCACAGTTTCCACAATGTATTACTATTTACCTATAATGTTTCCCAAATCCGGGTGGAGGATTCAAACCCAAACAATAGAACCAAAATGTAAAGCAAACAAGTCAAACAAGGTAATCATGTAAATGTGATCTAAAACCCTAAGGTAACCCCACTTTTATAATATTCCCCAGCAGAGTCTCCAGTTCTGTGATGCGGTGGGAGAACTGACTTGAGGTTTTGCGTTTGTGTTTGCAAATGTTGCGGTTAGCAAGAGTCGCCACCGACTTTTCTTTTATCCAAAAGAAAAGGTAAAAAAGCACAGGAAAGACCTTTGAGATGTTTTCTTGAGTTCGAGGGGTAGATTATGAAAAGGGAAGGTGCTAGCACCCTTTTCATCCATGGTTTTCCATGGGCTCTTAGTTACTTATTTAGGTCGTTTGCATTGCTTTGTTTTGTTTGAAATAGTGCTTGGTGTGGTTTTGAAAGTATTTTAAAAAGAGGCCATTGTTTAGGCAATCTTTGTAATGATTCTCGTTCGTAAGAATGTATACAAAGATGTTTGTCTTTTGAAAATGTTTTCAATGTTTTGTAAGATGTTTTGAAATGTGTGTGTGTTTGTTTTTTAAAATAGCAAGGATTGTTTTGAAATTGATCAAGTAACTAGAAGCTATCTACCTACTCAAATGTCTTTCTTGTGCATTTTTATTCCTTTGACATTGTTGATTTACCATTGATTTGGTAAACAACCCTATCTTTGGATGTAAACGGGACGGGCGTGGGTCATCGTATGACTATGATAGCAATGTTGCCAAGTATCTTAGCAATTTTTGAGGGACCAAGATCATTTTGTTTAGGCAACTTTTGTCTAGCGTCATCGAGGGACTATGATCTTATTTTTGTTTTGTTTTTCCAAGATACTTCGCATGCGTAACATGGATATTTTAATTTAGGCAACCAAGTGGGTGAAACCCTAAGGGTGCTTGTGTGCAAAGTGTGTCATTTTTCATGCTTTTGTCTTGCATTAGGTTTTTTCTATTTGTTTTCTTTTTGTTCTTGTCATGCAAACCCTAGTTTACTAAACATGGTATAAAAGCGATAAATTGCGTAAATGTAAACTAAGCTATTACAACAATTATTATGGGAGGGGGGATACAAGTTTTTGAATGGGGATTTTGCACAAATATAAATCTAAAAAATATTATTACAACTCAATCGAATATTGCACGAATTAAATAAATGTACAAGTATTTAAAATGCAATGCAAATATATTTATGTAAAAATGTTTTGGTATTTGTTTTTTGTATGAGAAAATAATTTAATTTAAACCCTAAAAAAAAGGAAAAAATAATATTATTATTTTTGGAAAGGGGTGAAACCCTAATTTTTAATTAAGAAAATAATGTTTCCTATTATTATTTTGTTCATTTTTTGTATAAGTAAATAATAAATAATATTATGTGCAAATATTAAAAATTAAATATGTATAAAAATAAATATTTTATGTGCATAAATAATATAATAAAAATGTATAGTATTTTTAAATGTATTTATAAATTATTTAAGAAAATAAGTTCTATTTATCCTAATAAACTATTTTTTATGCAAAAAATAATAAAATAAAATAAAATAAAAATGCAAAAAATAAAGAAATTATTTTTTAGGATTTTTTATTGTTCAGAAAAAAATAATTAAAAGCAATAAATGTAAAAATATGAAGAAATATGAAAAATATAATAAATAAAGCCAGGGGTGCAAATAGTGGGTCAAGAGGGTGTGAATAGCAAAAACAAAAAGCCCAGTGCAACAAAAAAGCCTAGAACAACAACTTCGTCCCTGTCCTTGGTTTCTTCTTCGCGCGCTAGTTCAAACCTGCAACTTTCACATGCTTGCACAAAAACAAAAACTTATAACATGAAACATGTGGCATTTGAGCTCACGACTCCAACCATATAAAATGTGTAATCTAACTCTCAAAGATCAGGGAGAATTTTGGCATCCCCAATTCGTGACCTAAAAATTTTATGAACTTCAAGCTTCAAATTCTCACAGCATAGTCAATATAAATGAAAAGTATGCATATGTACAGCTTCACCATGATATGGACTACATTTTTTCTTCACAAATCGTGGCTTGAGGATGCCTATTCAGAGAGATAGAGTTTTCAAAAATACCTCCTTCAGTTGGATTTGGATAGAGTAATGTAGGGACTTTGATGGAGGCCTGAGGATTGTGTGAGCATCCTTGAGCTTCCTTCAAGCTATTCCAATGCCTAGCTTGCTTTGTGGATGGCTAGAACTTCCTGCACAAGTCAAGTTGCAAGCTTCCAAAATGAAAATGGCAATGGCTGAAACAGGGGTTACAGAACCAGGGAAAGGGCTTGGATAGCTTTGGTAGGATGTTTATGAAGTGCTTAAAGTGTTAAAATGCAAAATGCACGAGCCAAAAATTTGTTGGCCATGATTTTGCAGCAACTATGTGTTTTGGCAGGAAAAATGGTGTTTTTGAATTTTTGAGTGTTTCAGTTGTTAAGCCATCATGTTCTAGTTTGTAATAAGTTTGTAAATATGTATAGAAAGGATCCAAGTCCACTCTTCACTAGCTGTGCAAGCTTTTTACCTTTTGGCAACTTTTCTTGTATTTAAAGAAAAGTGAAGTGACCAAACTAACAGGCCTGTCCTTGCTTGCTTGATAGCTGAAATGCACTTGTATAATTTGCTTGAGACCTGTGGAAGTTGCTTGCACCAAAGGGACAGGTCCAAGGCTCAAGATTGACAAAATTGCAAAAGCTCACCTTTATGAAAATGGCAATGTGAACTTTTGGCCAAAAATGGAAATGTCTCTTGTATAATGCTTCAAAAGTGAAAAATAAAGCCTTTAACTTCAGAGTTTGCATTTAATTATGGAGTGTAGAGTGAGTTTAGGACCTGTAAAGAAAGATACAACCATCATGGATCTGATTTGCAACTTGATACTTTGTGAAAATGGCATGAACAAAAGTGATAAAATGCCAACTTCTCCTCTTCGATTCTCCCTAACCAAAAATGATCTTGGAGAGTTCTTGAACATTTGGAAAGCTTGTCATGTGCTATATAATCCATATTTGAAATGCATTTTGAGATACCTCTTGGAACTAGGTGAAAAAATTCCATGAAGTTGGGTCAAAAACCTGCCTAAATTAGGGTAAAATTTCACTAAGTTAAGAAGTTCATGGACCTATATTCACAAATTCATAACTTGAGATACAAGTATCTTTTGAGAAAATTTGTAAAGCAAAGTTGTAGATTTCATGGAGGACTACAACTTTTATGTTGGAAGTTTTCTTTGAATCAAATTGCATCATGGTGAAAAAGTGGTGGAAAGTTGGGGAAAAATAAGAAAATTTTCAAATTCAAAAACCTAATTTTCAAAATTGGTTTTCTTGATGAACAAGTTTCATATTTTGATATATCTTGATGAATTATGACCCTTGGCACTTGATTTTGACCAAAAAGTCAAAGTTTGACTTTTCAGTATACAGTTGACTTTTGATCAGTTGACTGCAAAATTCATCTGTCAATCTAATGAACTTGAGATCTTTTGAACCATGTAATTAGGTCAAGATGATGTCATTGGACCATTGAAATCATGTTTGAACCTAATTGGTCATTGTCTAGGTTAAAAATCAGAAATTGCCCTTTCTCAATCAAAACCCTAATTTTGACCATTTTGCCCTTTTGATGATTTGATCAAATTTCTTAAGGAGTTGTGATCCAAACTTGATCAAATGGTACATATGAGTCTAAAATGTTTTTGTGTATTAAAAATTAGGAAGTTTGACTGTAAATCGGCTATGGTTGACTTTTTCTCCAATACAGCTGAGTTTTAGGTCAACAGTCCAATTGAGTGATCAAAAATATGGTTCAAGGCTTGAAAATTGTCATGAGTGATCTTAGGGGTCCATAAAGATGTTTGTAAGTCATATGAAGCATCGGTGGTCCAAAAATCCTTTTGCAAACTCAAACCCTAATTTTGGGGTATCAGTGCAAGATGAGATGTCTTGAGCTGACCAAACCCTAATCTTGTCTTGAGTCCAAGAAGTCTTGTGAGAAAAATCTTGATAAATGAGAGGGCAAATTTTTGGGTACAACACTTTTCAACATTGCTAATTATGGTTATACGATGACCCACACCCGTCTCATTTACATCTAAAGATAGGGTTGCTTACCAAATCAATGGTAAGACTACAATGTCAAAGGAATATAAAATGAACAAGAAAGACATTTGAGTAGGTAGATTACCTCTAGTTACTTGCTCAATTTCAAAACCACTATCCTTGATATTTTCTAAAACAAACACACACATTTCAAAACATCTTACAAACATTGAAAACATTTTCAAAAAGACAAACATCTTTGTATACACTCTTACGAACGAGAATCATTACAAAGATTGCCTAAACAAATGGCCTCTTTTACAAAATACTTTCAAAACCACACAAAACACAATTTCAAAAAACAAAAGCAAGTGATCTAGCAAGTAACTAAGAGCCCATGGAAAACCATGGATGAAAAGTATGTTAATACCTTCCCTTTTCATAATCTACCCCACGAACTCAAGATAACATCTCGAAGGTCTTTCATGTGCTTTTTCACCTTTCCTTTTGGATAAAAGAAAAGTCGGTGGCGACTCTTGCTAAACCGCAACATTTGAGATATAACGCAAAACCCTCAAGTCAGTTCTCCCACCGTATCACAACTTCCATAGTGGACCAGTAGTATCCTGCCCGTAGGATTTTCTTCGCCATGGTATGTCCACTGGAATGAGTTCCGAAGGTACCTTCATGTACCTCTGCCATGATCCTTTCTGCCTCGTTCTTGTCTACACACTGCAGTAAGGTTGAATCATGGTTACGCTTATAGAGAATTCCATTACTGATGAAGAACTTCGCAACGAACCTTCTTATAAACTTCTTATCATTAACAGATGCCTCCTCGGGGTATTCTTGAGCCTCAAGATACCTCTTTACCTCGTGAAACCATGGTTTGTCTGCTACCTCTTCGGTGTCGATCTCACAGTAATGTGCGGGTTCATCCAACCTCTCAATGGTAATCTGGGGAGCTTCACTGTCCCACCTAACTTTGAACATAGAATACATGGTAGCTAGCGCGTCTGCCAACTGATTCTCCTCTCTTGGGAAATGTTCAAAGGTTACCTCCTCAAAGTGTGGGAGCAATGTCAGTACATACTCCTTGTTGGGAATAAGATTTGGGTGCTTCGTATCCCACTCGCCTTTGATTTGACTTATCACCAGAGCGGAATCTCCGAATACACTCAAGAACTTAATCCTCAGGTCAATAGCGGCTCGAAGACCCATGATACATGCTTCATACTCTGCCATATTGTTGGTGCAGTTAAAACATAATCGGGCGGTGAATGGAGTATGACAGTCCTCAAGAGATATAATTACAGCACCAATGCCATTACCCAATGCGTTCGAGGCTCCATCAAAATACATAGACCATCGGGATCCCTCCTCAGGTCCTTCATCCGGTCCAGGTTCTTCGCAGTCGGTTACCAACATGATATTCTAATCCGGGAACTCGAAATTCATGGAGTGGTAGTCATCCACGGCCTGAAGTGCCAAATGATACGCCAATACACTCCCCTTGATTGATTTTTGGGTTGTGTGTTAGATGTAGTACTCGGTTAAGATCATCTACCATCTTGCTATTCTTCCGGATAAGGCGGGCTTCTCAAAAATATATTTGATCGGATCCATCTTCGATATCAACAAGGTAGTGTGAGTCAGCATATATTGTCTCAATCGGTGAAGAGCCCATGCCAAAGCGCAGCAAGTTTTCTCGAGCAATGAGTATCGGGTCTCACAGTCGGTAAACTTTTTGCTAAGGTAGTAAATGGCGTGCTCTTTTCGACCGGACTCGTCATGCTGCCCCAACACACACCCCATTGAATTGTCTAGCATCGTCAAGTATAATATCAAAGGTCTTCCTTCAACTGGAGGCATCAAAATTTGTGGTTCTTGAAGGTATTCCTTGATTCTTTCAAAAGCGGTCTGGAATTCATCATTCCATTTTACCACTTGATCTTTCTTCAGCAGCTTGAAGATTGGCTCACAAGTAGCAGTCAAATGTGAAATGAATCTGGAGATGTAATTCGGACGTCCCAAAAAACCTCTAACTTTCATTTCTGTACGGGGAGCTGGCATCTCTTGTATGGATTTTACCTTTGCAGGGTCTACCTGAATACCTTTGTCACTGACAACAAAACCCAGAAGCTTACCAGACCTTACCCCGAAGGTACACTTGTTTGGATTCAACCTCAGTTTGTATGTCTTCAACCTATCAAACAGTTTTTGGAGATGATCAAGTTGCTCTTCCTCAGTATGGGACCTGGCTATCATGTCATCAACATAAACCTCGATCTCATGGTGAATCATATCGTGAAACAAAGCGACCATGGCGCACTGATAAGTTGCCCCAACATTCTTCAACCCGAAAGGTATTACCTTGTAACAGAAGGTTCCCCATTGTGTAACGAAGATTGTCTTCTCCATGTCCTCAGGAGCCATCTTGATCTGGTTGTAGCCAGAAAAACCATCCATGAAGGAGAAGATCTTGTACTGTGCGGTGTTGTCGACTAGAACATCAATGTGAGGAAGTGGGAAGTCATCCTTGGGGCTTTCCCTGTTCAGATCTATGTAGTCCACACACATTCGTTCCATACCGTCTTTCTTAGGTACCGGAACGACGTTGGCAACCCACTGCGGATAATAAGTGACTGCTAAGAATCCCGCGTCGAACTGTTTCATGACCTCTGCCTTGATTTTCTCTGACATTTCAGGGTGCACCTGGCGGACTTTCTGCTTTACCGGAGGGCAGTCTTCTTTAGTTGGCAGGCGATGTACCCCAATATCAGTGTCCAAACCAGGCATGTCTTCATAGGACCAGGCGAAGATCTCAACATAGTCGTGTAGCATCTATACCAACCTCTATTTGACACTAAGCTCCAGATTTGCACCTATTTTAACCTCTTTCTTGTCTTCCTCTGTACCCAAATTCACTGACTCAATTGGCTCTTCATGCGGCTGTATGGCCCTTTCTTCCTGTTGTGATAGTCTAGCAAGTTCTCCAGGCACCTCAAAATCATCCTCACCTTCGTCCTCGACTTAGTTGATCGGATTTTTGAAGTCATAACTGGCAGTAGAAGAGCTGTTATCAATGGGATCCAGAGTGGATATGGATCTGCAGTATGATACGTGAGTGTGTGTAAGCGAATAGCTGTTTTGATAAAGTGAGAGACAGAAAAGAAAAACAAGGAGCGCAAAATTTGTATGCAAGAAACGTCTAATGCTTTATTAATGATATATGAAATGACAAATAATAACCCTCACAAGCAAAGCCAAGGTGCCTCGGGCAAGGCACCGAGCCGTAAAGTTTCAAATTATTTATTACAAATCTTAAAACAAATGAGGCAATTACTGTGGAATAAAAGAAACAGGTATGAAGTCCCTAGCCGTCCAGCTATTCGGTCCACCATTGGTGGTTGGGTAGATCCAGTTGTCAATGTCTGAATCCTCTTCACTGTCTTCAATTGCATTAATTCCCCGATTACTGATGTGTAGAGGAGGTCTTCCAGCCTGAGCGTGCCTAGCAGCCCTTTGAGCCCCTGTAGTAAAGCCCAAACCAAATTTGTCAGTTTTGTGAGTGAAATCAGGGAGCTGACCACATTTGGTACACCCACCTTCTTCAACCACGGCCCTAGCATCCTTGAGAGAAGCCATCTTCAATGGAGGTTTGTCGGTAGTAACTTCAGTTGATGCCAAGATCTGAGGGACTTCTTCGAAATTCTGATAAGGAGTTTCTATGAATTCCCCGTCCATCTCTATGTAGCAGAAGGAATTGAGGTGACTCACCATATATTATTCTTCACCTTGCACTGTGACAATCTTTCCCTTAATCGGATACTTTAGCATTTGATGGAGTGTGGAGGTAACTGCCCTAGCCTCATGGATCCAAGGACGACCCAGCAAGCAAGAATACGAAGGCCTGATTTCCATTACGTAGAAGGTCGACCCAAAAGTCTGAGAACCCACTTTGACAGGGATGTCCACCTCCCCGTGCACCATTCTCTTCGATCCGTCAAAATCCCTTACCATAATGTTACTAGGCTTTAGAGTCAAACCCTCACAATCCAAACGGTCCAACGCTTTCTTCGGCAGAACATTCAGTGAAGACCTGGTATCTACCAGCACATGAGCCATAGTGGTGCCCCTGCACTCGATCGAGACATGCAGAGCATCATTATGCTTCCTTCCTTTCGGTGTCAGATCCGCATCTGAAAAACCCAACCCATTATCAGCAGTCAGGCTGGCCACACAATCTTTGAACTGATCTGCTGAAGTTTCCTACGGCACATGCGCAGTCTTGAGAAATGCAATCAAAGCCTTCACATGGGCTTCATAACACAACAACAGAGAAAACATGGATATTTTTAATGGGGTCTGCCCCAGCTGCTCGACCACATTGTAGTCGCTCTTCTTTATGATTTTCAGTATCTCCTTTATTTCTTGTTTAGAGCTTCCACAATGATTTTCTTAGGTCCCTCCGTCCGGGAAGGCTCACCTATAATTTCCTTACCCCGAGTCCCAGATGGCTCAGCAGTAGGGGTAATAACTGCAGTAGGAACAGGAGAAATGTCAGGAGTGCTGGTTGGAGCAGCAGTTAGAATAACAGTAGGCTTGATGGTCTTCGGAGCAATCTCAGAAGAGAAAACCCTTCCACTTCGGGTAACCTTACTAGTCCCGACAATATTACTGATGTCAGTATCATCTTCTTCATTCTTGAGATCTTTCTTAATGCCATGATAGTACACATCAACACCATAATGCCATGGGACAGCCTTGTCTGAGGTGTACGGGATAGGACCAGGAACAGTGATTATCAGCGGAGCAATCCTTTGAACAGGTGTAATCCTAACAGGTCTTCTCGAGGAAACCTTGGAAGGATTGGCAGAAATGGTTATAATGGCAACATCTTCATTTGGAACAATAGGAATCATAGTCTTCTCAAACAAAATTTCTTTATCATCCATCAGGCGCTGAACACCTGACTTCAACAAACGGCAACCAGAAGATAGAATCAAACACATGTTGCAACCTTCACCGTAACCTGGAAATAAAACGGCCAACAACAAATTCTTCTTAACAGTCATAAAAGGAGTAGAAATTTCTTCAACAACGGTCACAAACAAATCAATGTCAACGGCATTAACTCCATGACCATGTTTGGGCATGGGAGCAGTTATAACATTCGGCTTTTCTGGAGCATCGAACTCTATCTCCTTGGCTTCAAGCAAGTCTTGTACTTTGTTTCTCATAGCCCAACAATCATTTGTATCGTGGCCAGGACTCTCAGAATGGTAGGCGCACCACGCGTTGGGATTGTATCTGGGAGAGGTAGTGTTCGGATTCTTGGGAGCCTCCCTCAAGGTTGCCAAGTTGGATTTTAATAAATGAAGCAGAACTTCAGCCAAAGTCATGTTAATGCGGGTAAACTGTCGTTATGGTATTTCCACCCTTTGTTGATTGTTACATTGTGGAGCAACTGCGGGTCTTGGTATCACTACAACATTTACCGTTTGACGGTGTTTAGATCTTATTTGGCCCCTCGGGCTATAGATCGCATTGGCTTCCTTCTTACCAGCGAAAGGCTTATTTGCTGAACTCGAGGAGACATCCTTCTATATTTTACCACTCCGAATTCCCGCTTCTACTCTTTCTCCAGTTAAAATCAATTCGGTGAAATCAGATGACGAGCTGCCGATTAAGTGATTGAAAAATGGACCTGACAGCGTTCCTAGAAACATATCAACCAACTCCCTATCAGACAAAGGGGGTTGAACTCTCCCAGCCAAGTCTCTCCACTTTTGAGCATAATCTTTAAAACCTTCACCTGTACCAATGGACATACTCTGGAGTTGAGTACGAGTGGGAGCAAGGTCGGCATTGTACTGATACTGCTTATAGAAAGCAGCAGCAAGATCTTCCCAGTTTTGGACACTGGCTCCCTCCAACTGGTAGAACCATTCAAGCTAAGTCCCTGACAGACTATCATGAAAGAAGTGAACCCACAGATTTCTATCAGTTGTGTGGGGTTGAATCTTCCTGACATACAATCGGAGATGGAGTTTTGGGCAGGACACCCCATCATACTTGGAAAAAATTAGAGCTTTGAACTTGTGCGGGATGACTAGTCCCAGTACCAGTCCCAATTCTTTGAAATCCAACCCAGGTATCCTCTGAACTGCCATGGCACTTAGACGATCTTCCAACTGCTTATATTTATACTCAGCAGGAGGATATTTCTCATCATTATAATCAGTATCGTTGTCAGAGACTGCAGGACTGGGGCCCTTCTCTTCTTCCTGATTCTCTCCTTCTTTGGACGAGGCGGTCAGATCAGCTTGTTGCCTCAACCTTTCTCTAAACCTTCTGCCCATATTCAGAATACCGACAACCTTCTTCTTTTTCTTATTCTTCTCCTTCAGAATGAGGGTCTTCAAATCCTCCTGCCCCTTAGCCAGACTTATGAACATCTGTTGGAACTGCGCATTCTGTGTCTGAAGATCTTTGATGGCTTGATCGGAAGACATTTCTGCTGAAATAAATAGCAAAGAAGATGAGAAACCTATAGTGGTACCTGTAATGATGTGTATGATAATGGGATGTGCGTGTAATGATTTCAAAGACTTCGGGAAATTTAAATTTGCAAACCAAAATAAACAAGCTTAAATTTGAAGGTTCAACATGCCTTTAAGGCGTTACAAAATAAGTAAATAAAACAAATCTAAAACTAGAAAAGAAAAATCAAAAGTCCCATGGACGCTTTCTCTTTGTGCTGATATAATCATTGAGCACTCTTTCTTCCTGGAGCTGCCTGGTGAGCTTTAAGACCTTCCTCTCTTGATCATGGAATTGTTCCCTGTAAGTATCCCGCTCATTCTTCAGTTGAATGCAAGACCTCTATAACTCCCCAAGATCAGTAGGCATGTAAGGATAAAGAACCGTGTAAGGAATGCCTTCTTCACTAGTGGGCTCCTCAATCACTGGTAATACGGCCACATTAGGCATCATAAGCTTATGGGCCCGAGCTCGTACCCATTGGAGCTAAGGCTCCATAGGAATTGAAGTCTTTAGTCCCAACTCTTTGGGGTCAGATCTGTTTACCATGCCCCAAGCTCGTATGAACCTCCGGCGATACTCCTTAACATCATCCTCATAGTTGAATATAATGCCCTCAATAAGCAACTCATGGGGACCATCCCTTCGAGCATGACCAAATTGTCATAAATCTAGACAAGGATTATAAGTTATACCCCCTCTGATAACAAGTAATGGGACATTAGGGTACTCCCCACAGTGGTTAATAATATCAATTTCTTTCATAGCTCGAGAACACCAAAGAATATTCGTTCTTTAGTACAGACCTAGGGAGGTGAGAAATAAACCACCTCGACAACAACGGCATGCAGCACACAAGAGTCCCTCTTCTCTTCATGGTACGAGTATGGAGAGCGTGTAAAATATCTCCAAGCAAGGTAGGCACAGGGTTGCAAGAAAGGAAAATCTTGATAGCATTCACATCTACGAAGGATTCCGGATTAGGGAAGAGAACTAAACCATAGATAAGAAGAGCCAAGACATCCTCAAAAGCCTTAAAATCCATATCATCCCAAAATAGTTGAGCCTTGTCTATCAGACATTTGACTAGAAAACCCTCGACTCCGCTTCGAGTTTCCCAATTGGATACCACATCGGCCCGTTTCAAATGCAAAGCTGAGGCAATGACTTCTGGCATAGGAATTTCTTCTATACCTATGAAGGGTACCTGTTCAAGAATGGATATGCCCAATAGTTGAGAGAATTCTTCCAAGGTGGGTACCAACTGATAATCTGGAAAGGTGAAGCAGTGATACTTGGGATCGAAGAACTGAAAAAGAATGCTCATCATCTGTTCATCAAGGTTTGAAGTATCCAGGCTGAGAAGTTGACTGTGTCTATTAATGAAAGTAGAAGTTTCTGAAACTCTTGATATTAGCTCTTTGAGTTGGGAAGGTATCTGCACAAAGCTAATTCGGATAGTATTTCTACGCACGGAAGCCATGATCTGCAAAACAGAACAAAAATAAATTCCCTTGGTCTTTGAAGTGGTTAGTGTAATGAAGCGTAAATGCCATGTTATGATGCATGATGTCATGATAAACCACAGGTATAGCAAACACGGGTATTGCACACACAGTCAAATCACACAAAGCCCTTAGGTTTAAGGCTTGCATGAGGTCAAAGGTAATACCATCTTGAAGTTAAGTTTGTTTCAAACCTGTCCTAGAAAAGTAACCGGGTTCTAGAGGATCTCAATATCACTGACCATCCTTTATCGGTCATGGTTTCAGCTCACGCAATCTTTTCTTGCGGCCGAAATATTCCGAAAGTATAATCTAAATGAGTGTAGCATCGAGTATCAACCAGTTCTCAGCTCTACACCGAGGTCGGCTATCTCGCTACTTTCTAATGGAAAAATTGGGCAATTAAAGGTTCTAAGGTCAGTTGATGCTTCACGACACCACACAGCGGCCCCGTACTCTCCTCGTTTCACCACAAGGGATACCTATACCAACCAAAGTGCCACACAAACATAGCTACTACTTCAACCGCATCGGTCTATGCCGTATAGTTCCCTCACAGTCTATTGCTACTTACCTAAAAGGTGTTCCCCAGATCTGGGTGTAGGATCTATAGTAACCCCAAACAAAACCCTCAAAAATAAAGCAAACAAAGTAATCAAGAGAAGCAATTTTAATGACCTAGATCCTAAGGTATACCCCACTTATAAGTCCCCAGCAGAGCCACTAGTTCTGTGATACGGTGGCAGAACCGACTGTTTTTATTGGTTTGCGTTTTGCGTTTTTTATTCGCAAAATGTCGCGGTAAGCAAGAGTCGCCACCGACTTTTGTTTCATCCAATCGGAAAGGAAAAAAGTACATAAAAAATCCTTTTTCGAGATTTTGAGTACGGGGGGTAGATTATAAAAAGGGAAGGTGTTAGCACCCTTTCTATCCGTAGTTTTCTACGGGCTCTTAGGTACTTGCTCATTTTTAAATTGCTTGTGTGTGCTTTGTTTTGAAAAATGTTTTACTTTGTGATAAACCTTGTATCAATCCTCAAGGGTGTGACGAAGTTGTTTTGAAAATTTGTTTGAAAAGTGTAAGTGTGAAAAAGTTTTGATTTGAGCAAGTACCTACTAGAATCTACTTACTCGAAAAAGATCGTTTCTATTCTTGTTTCCTTTAGACAGCACCATCCTACTATTGAGAAATAGGTAGCGCCGTCGTTGGAATTGTAAGGATCAATTTGAAAGGGACGTACGGTCATTAAAGCAATATTTAGGATACCTTAGTAATAACCCTAGAGTCTTAAGATCTTTCGAGGCAACATTTCCGAGGCAACATTCGAATGGGACATTTGATCTTTTTAGACGGGAGGGAAACCACTAAGACACCCTATGCTTAATGATCGTTTACCGAGGGCAACCGAAGTGAGAGTATACCCTAAGAGTGAATATGTGCGAGTGATTTGTTTCAGTTATTTTAATCTTTGCACATTAGGGTTTTCTAACCATTTTAATTTTTCCATGCATTCTTGCCATACAATCCTATTAGCATACATCTAGACAGTTAAATATTTGCGGGAATTAAAAATGCGAGAAAGTAAACCTAGCTATTACAAGGCTTCAGGGAGGGGGATTAATTACATAACCAAAATCGGGGATTTAAACAGCAAAATAAAAACCCTAAATTAACTATTACAAACCATGAATAGTTACAAAAATATTGGCAAAATAATTAACAAGCGCGCGACGAATTAAATGCGAGGACGATTAGGGTTTTGACCTTTTGACTAATCCTACTTGCGATTGATTAAAGAAAAATGTTTTTTTGGCATGTTTCGTTATTTGAGAAAATAATGGATAATTAAATTAAAATAAAACCCTAAGTTCTAATTATTGTTAATTTTTGAAAATAGATTAATTAATTCTAAACAACCTATTTTTGTATTTTTGTTTGAAAAAGAAAATAATTGAATCAAGAACTTAAACCTAATTTTTCTAATTGGTTTTAATTATAAAAACAAGTTAAAATTTCACTAAATTAAATTAAATTTGATAAAAAACCTAATTCTAATTTTTTTGTGAATTCTTGATTTTGTGATTTTGTAAAAAAAAGTGATTAATTTTGTTAATTAAAATAATTAAGGAAAATATTAAAAGAATTAAAAAAATAAGAAGAAACAAAAAAAAAGAAATGGGCCTGATAGTGTTGCTGAAGAGGGGGGTGTAACTCTGGATTTTCTGGCCCAACACTCCAAATCCTGTTTGACCATGCCTGATCTGGTGCGTGTGTTGACTTAAGGAGCATGGTAGACCTTTCATGGTTGGCACGTTGGATCTGGCTAGCTGAACATCAAATGTTTGGATGTTGAAGTTGTATGGTGGACATCATGATGAGAGATGCACTGGATCTATTGAATGCAAATAAAATAAATGAAACACTGGGACCTAGGGATCGAACCCAGGTCCTTATGCTCACTTCCAGTAATCCCTTGCCAACTGAGCTATGCTGGTTAGTTGTAATTATAATAATAATACAATATAATATAAGAAAAGTAAAAGATCTGGTTCCAAAGCACGAAATTTCAAATGTCCCAATGGTTGCTTGACACGCCAGCGTCTTCCTCCTTTCTCCGTCATTTTAGACTCTGGCACCTTTACCTACGGACGTCTTGCTGTAACTACAAACCTGTAACATTCAAAAATCCTCTACAAGCAATATAAATGAAAGGTAAAGGTATCAATCAACTCGTCTCATCCTCGCGAGCATCAAGGTACTAGAATCAAGGCTTAATTTTACTTGTACTGAAAACCCCTAAAACAAACACAGAAACCCTAGCCATGGCAAAATCATGTACATGCATCAAAAACACAATTAAATGGCATGGTTAGCTTGCAAACATGACAACAAACACGAATGTACCAATCAAAAGTGCTAATGATGCAAGAATTGTGATAATCGAATTGCAAAAATGTGTCAAACCGTGTGAGGTGTAGCCCGCGTTTCCGGGAATTTTGAAGCTTGCAAAGGATGATGTTAGCTTCCTGGGATGTCTAGCAAGCGATTGGGATCACTAGGATGGCTTGAGATGGCCTGTGGAGTGAAAACCGATTCACACTTTTGCCAACTTTATTCAATTTTGTTCCAAGCTTCTCACGACCTCTAACCCTCTTCTTTTGATCTGGAATTCTTCTTTATATAACCTAGGGCTAATTAGGTTAACAAACTCGGATCCAATCTTGAGAATTCATGAATGGAATATTTGATTTTCAAGCCATATGATATCTTGCTATTTTGAGCCAAAACATGCCTTTCTTGTATCAATTGCCCTTGATTCGATTTTCTTTTGTTTACTCAGCATATCTTGATTGTCGAACTGTCAAAAAAACAAATCAAATCATATCTTTGTTAATTTTCATCATTTATTTGATTTAATTCACTTTTTAATTAATGAAAAATCAAAATAAATTGAAAAATGAAGAATATAATGGGTGAGTGAACATTTGAGTCATGGACCACATTATAATTGAGGTGCAAGCATAAAACGTTGGGCCCATTTAGTAAAAAATGCAAATTTGAGCATATTGGACTTTTGGCAATTTTGCAAAAATGGTCAACTTGGCCAATGCATAACTCTCTGAATTTTGACCTTAGAGAGGTGTTCTTGGAATTTTTAGAAATATTAGCATGTCCTCTAAACAACCCTTTTGGTATCATCTCAATTGAGTCTTCCATGTTCATGTATGAAGCTTTGACCCAAAAGATGTTTCTGTTGACTTTTCAAAAGGACCTATAATGTCAAAATTCATATCTTTTTATGAGTGCACATTATGGACTTTGGAGATGAAGATGAATTGTAGGCAATTGTATCCTCTTCAAAATGAGATTTGGATGGGTCATTTCTGATAAAGTATGAGAAAGTTATGCTTGGTCAAAGTTGAGTTGACTTTTCCTATAAAACCCTAATTTAGCAACTTTTGGGTTTTGATGAATTGTGAGCAATCCTTGAGGAATAATGATCAACCCTTGATAAAATGATGGATAATACTTCAAAATGAGGATGTTGACCAAAAATCATGAAGTTTGACTGTATGTGGGCCACAATTGACTTTTGACCTAATATAGTCGATTTTCAGGCATTTGAGTAATTGACTGAGCAAACTTCTTCTGCAAGGCTTGAAACTTGACATGGATGATCTTGAGAACATATTAGGACAATGGTGAGCATTTGAGTCCTTTGTTTTTCACACATCTTGATGAAGATGGAAACCCTAATTTGAGGTATACTGCCTTAGGAGAGAGTTTGTCTGGTCAATTCTTGAACTTCCTTGAGCAATTTGGGGGACCTCACTTGCCATGTGTTGAGAAATATGGGAGGGAAAATTTTGGGGTACAACAAAGAGACCCAAATCTATTGAGGTAAAGCTCAAAGAGGAGATATGGTGTCATCAACTCAAAGATTGAGGAGAGAAAGTAAAGGATAACCATGATCGACAGATGACTACAAACTATCCACTCGTTGATGAGATAGCAAAAGAAGTAACGTCAACCTACCGGGGAAAGAAATTGTAAGATAATACCGGTAAATACCAATATTAGGGGTGCTAACAAATAATTAGCATTAGTACTTATGATTGGAGACAAATGAACTTCTTCAGAGTAATTCGAATCTCAACGACAAACTATATCTCATAATGACAAGACTACCATCCATTGGAAAAATATCTCAACAACGAACTACCTTCCATAATGACAAGGCTACCATTAATTGGAGCAACAAATCTTGACAACGAACTACTTTCGATAATGACAAGGCTACCATAAACTGGAGTAACAAATCTCAGCAATGAACTACCTTCCATAATGACAAGGCTATCATTAACTGGAGTAACAAATCTCAATAATGAACTACCTTCCATAATGATAAGGCTACCATTCATTGGAGTAATAAATCTCAACAACGAACTACCTTCAATAATGACAAGGCTACCATTCATTGGAGTAACAAATATTAACAACAAACTACCTTCCATAATGACAAGGCTACCATTCATTGGATTGACAAATCTCAACAACGAAATACCTTCCATAATGACAAGGCTACCATTCATTGGAGTAACAAATATCAATAACAAACTACCTTTTATAATGACAAGGCTACCATTAATTGGAGTAACTAATCTCAACAACAAACTAACTTCCATAATGACAAGGCTACCATTAATTGAAATTACAAATCTCAACAACAAACTACCTTCCATAATAACAAGGCTACCAATCATTGGAGTAACAAATCCGACTCTTCTCTGGGAACTGACAGACTTATTGGGGGGAGTAAAGGTTGCTCAAATAAAGAGACATGTCACTTGCTGTTATGAGAAGAAATTGCAATAATGATTTCATGGGGAAGTAATAGGACTTCCTGGGGAAATGTCAAAACATTCCTGCCGAGGGACTAAAGTCTCTACGTGCCAAATTAAATGCATATTCTCAAACCAGGGCGCAAAGCTTACAGAAACCAAAAGAATAAAATTGTTGGGGACCATAGACTCGATCCAGAAATAAACCGGAATGAATCAGTCAACCAAAATAACACCCAATGAGAAATAAACTCAAGAGGGAATCACATTCTATCCAGACAAATATTTGTACATGAAGGCTAAAGCAAAAAAAAAACTTCCATGAGGGATAACTCAGTGGGGAAATTGAAAGAATATACACTTTCTTCTTAAGGTTGACATTATATTGGAGAGAAGATAACATAACTATGCAAATAGGGTAATATGCCCACAAAATAATAATGAATTCAAATGAGCAATGAATTGCTAAATTCAACTATGCATGATGTATGTATGAATGTATGAATGTTATCATGTATATGCTGACAAAACAGACATATAACAATGGGGATAACCAGACAAAACCAACTTGGGTAAAGTCAATACTCGGCTAAATCACATCCAAGATTAAAATTTCTCCAGAAAGTAAGCACCAACCGAGGAAATATATTCCTATATCACGACTTAACTCCACTGGGAAGGAAAATAATCCAAAAATAATCAATTCATAACAATAAATCAGTATAGATACATGGACATAACATTCTCCTCCAGGCTTCACCAGGGAATATCACACAGACTTCAATGGGGGAAACAAATGTTTCTAGGTCTGTATTTCTATTGGGGATTGCAATAATGATTTCAATAGGGTAGATGAAATCCACGTCATCGAGATATCAACTGAAGATTTCATACTGACTTCATCGGGGAGGGAAACACCATATTGTCGAGGGGAAACCAAGATACATTCTTCAATATTGAGAGTGAGTATTGCACCAACTTCTCTGGGAAGAAATTATGAAACCTTATGGGGATAACGATTTTCAGAGAGACACATTATCTCAACCTTTCTTGGGGATTTGATAAGTCAAACCTTATAGAAAGAAATCAAACTTATTGGGATTTTAAATCACACTCAGCACTTGGCGGGAAAAAACCTAAAAAGTTGACAACTGCTTCAACACTTCTTAGAAAAGACATTGCCCTTGTCTGGTTGCCTAGGAAACAAACAACAAAAAAAAAGCTAGCACTACAAAGGGAGATGTTTTGCAAATGATTCCAACTCAGCACTCAAAAGGGAATAGACTTCTGTCATGTGAGCAAAGACCTTACTGGGGAATCTGGGACAAAGACTTCACACCATGCAAATCCGGAATCAAAATGAACCAAGACTTGAATGGGGAAAATGGGATCACAAACCCAACACCGCACCATACATACATTGGTATCATATTTAATTATTTGAGAAGCACAAGAAAATCATATTTATTCCAACAAAAGTGACCTGAGAGAGCCTTCCTGAGGAACACATACTTCCAAAACTTCAGAGTTTATTCATCCTTGGAATCACTATTTTTGTTCTCCTTGAGCCACAAAATCTAAAGCAAGAAGTAATTTGTAAACTTTTTTCAAAAGAATAATTTTTGTTATTTAATATTTTTTTTCTTTAAAAATTACTATCAATAATAAATGAAGTGTTTGTTAGCTGAATAAAATAGAATTGCAAAGAATTGGGTAAAAGCTCAAACGTTATTAATAGAATGGTAGTCTACAAATGGAAAGACTCTATAGATGATTACAAAGTTTGGAAAATGGTAATATATTGGAAAAGATACATCGAAATACAATGACCATTATACTCCCTAAAAACATTGAATTCCTGAGCAGCGACTTCGGTTGAAGAATGGTGAGGATCCAAGAAGATTGTTGTTTCAATGATCAAGTCTTGTTTGATGTAGTTACTTTCCAATAAATCCCTAACTTTTTCCTAGATTGTCCATGCGGGTTATCAACCTACCAGAAAAATCTATTCTGTTTATGTCTCTAATTTTTTCCTAAGCCGCCCTTTCGGGTTTTCAGCCTACCGAGACGCTCCTTTTTTGCCTAAGCCGCCCTTTCGGGTTTTTGAATTAGCGAGCTGTTCTGTTATTTCTTTAGGTGAAGTATTTCTTGACTGCATCAGCATTCACGGGATGTCGGAACTCCTCGCTATCCATAGTTTCAAGAATCAATGCACCGCCAGAGAATGCTTTCTTGATAACATATGGGCCTTCAAAATTGGGAGTCCACTTGCCCCTAGAATCAGTGTTAAAAGACATAATCTTCCTGAGCATGGAGTCGCCTTCTTTGAATTCACGAGGTTTGACCTTCTTATCAAAAGCTTTCTTCACTCTCTTCTGGTATAACTGACCCTAACACAAGGCCGTCATTCTTTTCTTTTCAAACAAATTCAACTGGTCAAACCTATTCTGGACCCATTCAGCCTCTGCCAACTTGGTTTCCATTATCACGCATAAAGAGGGAATCTCAACCTCAATGAGGAGCACTGCTTCCATGTTGTTGTACCCCAAAATTTGCCCTCCCATTTCCTCAACATTTTCTCATCACAAGACCCTTGGAGCTCAAGATCAAGTTAGGGTTTTGCTATGCTCAAGACTTATCCTTGCACTGTTGACCCAAATTAGGGTTTGAGTTTGCACAAAGATGTTTTGACCCAAAAGGCCCAAGATGACTTTCATGCTTCATGTTGGACTCACAAGTTTATCCATACCAAGTTTCAAGCTTTGATTCCAATCTTTGCTCAGTCAATTGGACAGTTGACCTAGAAATCAGCTGTATTGGGGAAAAAGTCAACTGTGGTCAATTGACAGTAAAACCTCGTGATTTTGACCCACATCAACATTATGAACTCATATGGACCATTTGATCAAGTTTGGATCACAACTCCACAAGAAATTTGATCAGATCACCAAAAGGGCAAAATGGTCATTTTTAGGGTTTTTACTGCACAAAGGCAATTTTTGACTGTTTGACCTAGCCAATGGCAAACCAAGCTCACATATGGACTCAAGGACCCCATGGAATTGTCTTGACATGTTCAACAAAATCAAAAGATCCCAAATGCACAAGATTGACAGATGAATTTTCCAGTCAACTGAGCAAAATTTAACTGTATACTGAAAAGTCAAACTTTGACTTTTTGGTCAAAATCAAGTGTCAAGATTCGTTTTTCATCAAGACATGTCAAATTATGAAACTTGATCATCAAGAAATCAAAAATCACAAATTAGGGTTTGAAATGAAGAATTTTTATAACTTAGAATTTTTCTAAGTTATGAAAATCCCTAATTTTTTCCTAACTTTGTCCCACTTTCTCATCAAGATGCATTTGGACTCAAACAAAACTCAAAACATGAAAGTTGTAGTCCATTGCAAAATCTACAACTTTGATTCACAAAGTTTCCTCAAAAGAAGCTTGTAGCTCAAGTTATGATTTTTGGAACAAGGGTGCAAAACATCCTTAACTTAGAAAATTTTTGACCTATTCTAGGCAGGATTTTTTCCTAACTTCATGGCTACTTTTCACATGCTTCCACTTGGAATTTCAACTTGCATTACGAATATGGATTGTAGTACACATTCCAAGCTTTCAAAAATGTCCAAGAACTTCTCAAACACCCTTGTGGTTAGGGAGAATCGAATTTGTGAAGATGGGCAAAAGTCACTTTGATTCTTGGCCAAATGCATGTTCATAACTTGTGCATTTTCAAACTCGGCATGTGCAAGCTACATTACAGGCCTCTAATATCATTTACACTCAATAATTAAATGCCAAACCATTGTGCCAAGACATTATTTTGTGCATTTGGTCATTGCATGAAGAATTAAGCCTTAATTAGAAAAAGCAAGTTATCCATTTTTGAAAAGTTACACTTTATGTCAAGTTTGCAAATCAAGAGGTACAAGCCAAATCTTTTGGGCACAAGTTCATGAGCAAAGTCCACTGATCAAGAGTGATTTATGCAGCATACTTGAGGGGCCTGTGTCAGCCTAGGAACCAAGTTGACAAAACTTTGCTTACATTAGAAGAAACCTTACATTTTGAAACACATCACACATAGCTGCAACCACAAGCCAAGACAAACTTTCTCCACACTTTCCATACTCCCTAACAGACCTAAAACACGAGCCTTTAACCCTTGATCCCTCCTCATACAGAAAATCACCATTTTGCTGCACAAAACAGGGCATCCCTGCAGATTGAGTGGCACAGCTCATTTCCATCGTGCATTTTCATCCAAAACACTGCATACACCTTCCATAACATCCATACAAGCTATTCCAAGCATTGAACTGGAACTGTAACACCTCTAACCAGTTTTGCCATTTTCACTTTTCTCTCTTGCAGGTTGACTTCTGTAGCTTGATACAGCAAGATTCAAAGCACACCAAGCATTGGAGAAGCATCCCTGAACTTCAAGAAAGCTGTACAAGTCTTCACCTTGCCTTGAAAGTACCTCCATTGTCATACACGATCCAAGCTGAACAGGTAAGTTCATGGACTTCTATCTCTCAATCTAGGAAGAGTTAGGTTTAGGTTTATGAATGAAAAAAGCTCTACTCATGGCCCTGAAGCCACACATATAATTACTTTGCATTTATGTTATGTGTGCTGAGAGAATTTGGAACCTGAATATTAGAAAAAACTTAGGTCAGGAATTAGGGATGAAGAAATTCTCTTTCGTTTCTTAGAGTTAAGTTAAGTTCTTTATATGTCTAGATTCGTCTCTTGATGCTCTACATTTTTGGTGTTATGAGTTTTGCTTGAAAGTCCAGGAATCAGGAGTTAGGAAATGCGTGTTGTTGTTGTTCAAACCAGTGTGGAGGTTGAAGACAACTCCTCTTGGGCTGGGCCTGAGTTTGACTTTCTATTTGCATCACTCATTTTCCACTTGCACCCCCCTGGCCCATTTTGAGATATATTTGTCATTTTTGATTTTTTTCCTTTTGATTTTGATTTTATATTTTTATCCAAACATGAAAAAACATTAAAAATATTTTTCTCACATTTTTTGCATTTTATTTGGTATTTATTTGGTTTCATTTAGTTTAGATGTAAATAAATATATAAATACTTTTATTTAAAATACTAGAAATAATACTAATACATTTTTATCTTCTGATTTTATTTTGTTTCATCTTTTGAAAACATTTTATAAAAAATATACTTTTTTTGTAAATATTAAATATTTTATTTTTTATATATATTTAATATATTTAGTGAATAATAGAAATACTTATATATTTATTAGAATATTTAGGCTAAAAACATAAAAATAATATATTTTTATTTTTATTAATATTTAACTTAAAAAATCACTTTTTTACAATATACTTTCTTTTTATTTATTTTTTGTACATAATTAATAAATATTGCATATAATAAATAATTAATACATTTTATTTAGAAAATTAGGGTTTTGCCCTAAAATGTAAAATATCCAAAATTATCTTCTTGTTTTTTTTTTTTGTTCATTTGTCACATAAAAAATACTTTTTACATACATATAAAATCATTTTTTGCATCTTGCATATTTATTTTATTTTTATTTAATTTGTGCAATTAAATAATTTTTATAATTCAATTTGGATGTAATAGTTTAGATTTAATTTTTCTTGCTAAATATCCCCCATTTGAACATTTGTACCCCCCATCCCATAATTATGTTGTAATAGTTTAGGATTTTAAATTTCGCATTTAAAAGCTTTCTAAATATGCCATGATAGACTTAGGGTTTGTATGCAAAAATCAACCAAAACAAATAGCTTGGCCTAATTCCAAGATAAAAGCATGAAAATGAACAAACACCAATCACACTTGCACCCCTAGGGTTATTCCACTTGTTGCCTTCAATAATGGGCCATGTTGCATGTTAGGTATCTTTGGCAAAACAAAACAAATTCAAATGATCATAGTCCCTCGATGACGCTTTCGAAAGTTGCCTAAAAAGGATTAAGTCCCTTAAAAGAAAAAATTTCCCAAAGATACTTGGCACCATTGCAATCATGGTCTAAACGATGACCCGCGCCCGTCCCGTTCACATCCTAACACAAGATTGTCCACCAAATACAATGGTGGAACTAAATTGTTAAAAGCTTTAAAACATAGCAAAGATCTTTGAGAAATTTAGAGTAGACAAACTCTTGGTTACTTGCCAACTTGCAAAACAAAAACACTTGCCTATTATTCAAAACACACCTCACAAACACACTTTCAAAACAACTTTCGAAAACATTGAAAACTTTTCAAAAGACATACACCTTTGTATACATCCCAACATGGATCATTATAAAGGTTGCCACCACATTGGCCTCTTTTCAAAACATTTTCAAAACCCACACACAAAGCACCATTTCAAACAATTGAAAATCAAGGCAAGTTGATCTAAGCAAGTAACTAAGAGCCCATGGATAACCATGGATAGAAAGGATGCTAATACCTTCCCTTTCTATAATCTACTCCCCGAATCCAAGAAAATATCTCAAAGGTTTTTGATGTGCTTTTTAACCTTTCCTTAGGATAAAATAAAAAGTCGGTGGCGACTCTTGCTCAACCGAAACATTTGCGAAAACAAACGCAAAACCTCAAGTCAGTTCTCCCACCGTATCACAGAACTGGCGACTCTGCTGGGGAAAACTCTAAAGTGGAGTAACCTTAGGGCTTAGATCACCCTCTTGCATGACTAATTGTTTGTTTTGATTGCTTTATATCTTGGCTCTCTTGTTTGGGTTTGAAATCCTACACCCGGATTTGGGGAAACATTCATAGATATCAATATGTTGTGGAAACTGTGTGGGGTATACCGACACGGTTGAAGCAATATCTATATTAGTGCGACATATTTGTGAGTACCGATAACCCTTGAGTTCAATCAAGGAGAGTACGGGGCCTGTGATCGGTGGATCTGGAACTGACTGTTTAACGCTGGTTCGCGAAATGTCGCGGAAGCAAGAGTCGCCACCGTCTTTTATTTTCTCCAACATGGAAAGGACAAAAGCGCAGAAAAATTCCTTATTGAGATTAGTTCTCGGTTCGGGAGGTAGATTATAGAAAGGGAAGGTGTTAGCACCCTTTCTATCCATGGTTATCCATGGGCTCTTAGATACTTGCTCATTTGTGTTTTCAAAATGTTTACTTTTCAAAATGTGAGTGGGTTTGAAAAAGTTTCATTTAAAATTTCAGTTCGACTCTTGTATCAGTCCTCAAGAGTGTTTGAAAAGTTGTTTTTGAAAGCTTTTTGCAAAGTGTCGGTGTGAAAAGAAGTTTTTGATTTGTTTTGAATTAGAGCAAGTATCTACGAGTCATCTACCTACCCTAAGGAATTAGTCTGTGTAAATGTCCTTAAGGTAGTGCCATCCCACCATTGAGAGGTAGGTAGCACCACCGTTGGAGGTGTTCGGGTCAATTCGAGGATTAGGGACAGTGTGGTCACCAGAGCAATAGGAGGACACCTTAGAAGCTACCCCCATGCCATGTTCATGGACATGAGGACTTACTAAAACATCCTCTACTCGACGACCACGTTTCGAGGGGCAAGGCAACAGTGAGGCGTACCCTAGGAGTGGTGTGTGAATTGTGTATCATTTTCAGTTTTTATTTGTCTTGATCATGCATTGAGTGTTCTACGCTTTGATTTTATTTTTGGCATACATTCTTTCATGTGATTATTAGCAGTTAAGGGTGCGGGAATTAAAATGCGGAAAAAATAAAGGTCCTACGCTATTACAAGGCGCGGGTCTACAACGCCAAATTAAACCAAGACCCGATTTGAATAAATAAAATGCGAAAAGTAAATATCCTAATTATCTATTACAAGGCTTCGGGGCAATTACATAAAAAAAGAAAAATAAAAGTAAACGTGCGAAAAGAAATTAGAATCGAGTGCGAGGGCGTTGGACCCTTTAAGGAATTGAATTGAAATTATTAAATTTAATCAAATTAAATAAAGAAAAGAACTTATTTTTTGATGTTTTTGTATTTATGAAATTTAATGAGAAAATTAATTATTATAGGAAACCCTAATTCTAATTTGTTTTTAATTAATTAAAGAAAAATGTTTAAGTTTGACCTAATTTAACCTAATTATTTAAATGTCATATTTATTCACAAATTAATTAAGAATTAATAATAATGATGATGAGGAAATTTAATTATTGGAAAAAAAAAGAAGGTAAAATGCTACAAAACTTAATTTTTATGTGTTTTAATTTATTTAAGAAAAATGTTAAAGTTAAAACTAAAATTAAAACTAATTGATTATTAGAATTTTATTTATAAAAAACATTAATGCATTAAATAAATAAATATATTTTATTTTGGAATTTTCTGATTTTTTTGGTTTTTATATGAAAATTAATTATCTGAAGTAAATTAAATAAAATAATCAAAAATGATCAAAAGAATTAAAAAAAGGAAAAGAAAAGAAAAGAGATTAAAAGATATACAAACTTTGGGGGTGTCTGCCCAATTTGGAGGCTTTTTGCAAGCAATTTTGGCCCAATAAGTCAGGGCCTGTTGACTTTTCAATGGTCACGTGTGCATGGTGGACTAGTGTGTACCCTGGAATCCTCATTATGGCCTTCAGATTGATCTCCTGGATTATGTGGCAAGCCAGCATGTGAAGGCATATGGTACTCCCTTGAGCGTGATGACCACTTGAACATGTTAACATGAAAAATATGCAGAAATATGGGGGACCTGGGAATCGAACCCAGGTCCCAATGCTTGAAGGACACCTCACTCACCAACCAGCCAAACGCGTTTGTTTGATGTATAATGGAACCTGATCAATATGAGAGAGAATAAGTGCTATTGGTAAACATAAAAAAAACATGCGTGAATGTTGGAATGGTCCAGTCTGGTTGAGATAACTCAGCATCTTCTTCATGGCTGCTTCGTTTTACCTGAAAATATGAGATAGATAGCGGGGGTTTTAAACCCCCACTAACCCTAACATACAAAAATAGCGATTAGGTTATAACGAAAAAGAAAAAGGGAGCGATGGTATGGTTAGATTCGTCTGGAATTTCTGAGTTCAATGGTATTGGTTAGGACGGCCAATTTTTCTATGGGAAAGAAACCCCAATTTCAAACCTCTGAAACCCTAGGCAGCTTCCATGGTGGATTCGCGTATAGGGCTTAAAAATTCAATCAAAGGATGCCAACAGCTTTAGAACAACCATGTTAGTATAAATCAATGCTTAAAACGTATGGAAAAGGTATGCAAATGCAAATACGATTATGAAAATATTTGGGAACAGGACCACGTGATTCTACCAGTTCTTTGTGTATGGAGAGTGGAAAATGATTGAGGCACGTCCAAAAATGTCCCAGCAAGCCTTTGGAATGGTTCTTTTGCTTTGAAACCCACTGAAACTATGAAATCAGTTTTGAAGTTTTTGTGTAAAAAATGCAAATTCGTTTTTTGGTGTGAGGCGCAGCTTGCTTGTTCTTGTGATTAGGGTTGTGTTTGCATATGTACATGGAATGATTTAGGTCAACAATCCAAGCCCAAAGCCTTGTCTTTAATGATTTTCAAGTTTGTGATTTTCCATGATTTTTTCAATCTTTTCACCATGAAGAACATGCCAATTATTGGAGATCCTTTCCTTATGGAGTGTGCACGAAATCTTGAGGCTTTAATGAGAGAATATGCTGCACAAAAGGATTGGAAAAACATGATTTGCTATTTTTGTCATATTTTATTTTAATTAAATGAACTAATAATAATAATAATTCAAATAATTAATAAAAAATGATAAAATAACTCCCTTTAAAGTCAATGGGTCGTGCATAGCGTTTGGGTGATGATTCTTGGAAGAAAATGTGGCCCATTAGCAATTTTGAGGCATTTGAAGCAAAGTTGACTTTTCAAAATTCCCAAAAATTTCCCAACTTCCACAAGGCATATCTTGCTCAATTTTTAAGCTTTGATCATGTTCTTGGATATCTTGGAAAGGTCTTGAAGTCCTCTAACCAATGCCTTTGGTCCCATGTCATTTTGATTTACCAATCTCAAGTTATGGTCTTTGACTTAAAGTGCCTTTTTGTTGACTTTTGAAAATGACCTATAATGTTGAGATTGATAACTTTTTTTGAGAGCATTTCTTGGACTTGAAGTGTGAAGAGGAGTTGTAGGAAATGTCATTCTCTTCAAAATGAGCTTTGGATGGAATTTTTCTGATAAACCATGTGGAAGTTATGCCTTGGTCAATTTGCAGTTGACTTTTCCAACTATCCAAATATAGAAACTTTTGCATCTTGAGACTTTTTGAGCCATGCCTTGAGAATCATGATCAAGAATTGATCAAATGATGTTTGTGGCTTCAAAATAAGATGTTGACCAAAAAATTTGACTTTTGACTGTAAAATGACCATTTTGCCCCTGCAGTTGACTGTTGAGCAATTAGGGTTTTTGACTGTGCAATTTTGTGTTGTAAGTCTTGAAACTTGGCATAAGGATGCTTGACAATGTTTATAGGCATGTGGGACTTGTTTGGACCCTTGGAAACCTCAATTTCTTTGCCAGAACCAAAACCCTAATTTTTGACTGTTAGGAGGCCATTGGACTGTGCAACCCTTGGGAGATTTTGAAGCATGCTCTTAGCAAATCTTGAAGGATATGGGAGAGCAAATTTTGGGGTACAACAGGGCCGCTGAGTGATGTCACTAAGCACTAATGACCTAGAACCTTACTTGACCATCTTGGCCTTTCATTAGGGGTAGTGAGATGACCGGCTTTGGTGCAGTCCGAAGTTGGTAGATACTCGATACTACACTCATTGAGGGTTGTTTTCCTGGAATATTTCGGTCGCTAGTTAAGTGGCTAAACCAAAACAATGAACATGGAAAACAATCCAATGATATTGAGCTCCTTAGAACCCGGTTACTATTTATAGGACATGTTTTTAATCCAACTACACTCAAGAGGGTACTTACCTATGAAACCCCATGCAAGCTTGAAACTAGGGGTTTGTATGATTTGCTTGTACATATGTTTTATGCATACATCATAAACATCATAAAGCATCATATGCATTCACTAACCATTTCAAGGGTTTGGATCTTCATCTTTGTTCTTGTTTTGTAGGTCATTGAAATTCTTCGCAGGAAAACTATCCAAGTCAACCTTGTGAGAATCCCTCCTCAACTCAAAGAGCTCACATCAAGAATTCCGGAAAGCTCTCCCTTCAGTGAAAGACATGGTAGAATGCTCAGCCTAGTCAACACCAGCATTGAAGAGGACATGGTAAAATTGTTGTTCCAGTTCTTTGACCCCCTTCACCACTGTTTCACTTTCCCCGACTACCAGTTGGTGCCCACTTTGGAGGAATTTTCTCAACTCCTGAGAATTCCTATCCTTAATCAGCTACCCTACAACGGTACCGAAAAAGAACCAAAGCCTGAAGATGTTGCTCAAGCACTACACTTGCAACCATCTGACATCAAGGGGCATTGGGAAACTAGAAGCGGTGTCAAAGGCTTCTTGGCAAAATTCTTGTTTGAGAAGGCACAAGAGTGTTGGAATTCATTGGACCTACAAGCCTTTGAAGAAATTGTGGCACTCCTCAACGCCGTCAAAATCTTCTTATCTAGAAATCCAATACCAACATTGCTTGGGGACATTCTTCACTCATTTTACACACGAACAATGAGAAAGAGGGGTGTTCTCATGTGCTGTACTCCTCTCCTTGCAAGGTGGTTTATTTCGCACCTTCCACAATCTGTCTTGAAGAATGACCAAGGCTTAAGGTGGTCACAACGATTGATGACCCTCACTCACTCTGATGTACATTGGTGTTCTCGGTCCAGAGAAAATGTCATCATCATCGATCATTGTGGAGAGTTCCCTAATGTTCCATTGCTTGGCATTAGAGGAGGTATTACCTACAACCCTTGTCTAGCTTTAAGACAATTTGGATATGCACGGAGGGATGGCCCTCACGACATGTTGATTCCTGACCTAGTTTTTGACTTCGACAACGATGCGCAAGGACTTCGCCAAAGATTCATCAGAGCTTGGAGGATGCCTAACAAGGTAGACAGCAAGACACTGGGACACAAGAACTCCATCCCTCTTGAGCCTTATCTCAAGTGGTTACGAGCCCGAGCCCAGAGTCTAATGATGCCTTACCCTCATGTTCTCCCTGTGATTAAAGAGCCCGTTAAGGAAGGAGAGGTTCCCTACACCATCCTATATCCTGACATGCCTACATCGTGGGAGGAGATGCAGAAGAGTTGGATCCAGCTCAAGGAGGAACAGAACACTTTTGAAGCTAGCTTCTACGCCAGTGAGAAGAAGGTTTTGGAGCTTACCCGCCGACTCCATGAGGAAGAGACCCTCAACACCTACATCGCACCAAAGAGGATGCGTAACGTCTTTTTACCTTGAGAAGTTTTTTGTAATATTTGGCCCATGGGGCATTTATGTACTGACAAATTTCTTATTAATATGACGTGCGTTCTTTTTGTTTGCAACAATTTTGAATGTTCTAAATCCTTGAATGCATTGCATACATAAGCATATCATTCATCATGCGCATAAGCAGGTCTCCACACCAGGTTTCCTTATCTTTCTGCTGTTTATTTCAGTAAGATGGATCTCGAACAGACGGTCAAGGACTTGCAGTCTCAGAACTCACAGTTTCAACATCTCTTGATGACCTTGGCAAAGGGTCAAGATGATCTAAAGGCCCTGCTTGGGAACAAAGAGCAAGTGAAAAAGAAGAAGAAGAGAATCGGGGTGGCTACCCTAGGAAGAAGGTTTGAGGGTGAAGCCAGAAGAGTGTTGAATTTCCCCCTACATCTGAAGAGGGAACCAGTAAAGGGAATGCGGCTGCGGTACCTTCCGAATCCGAAGTTGAAGAAGAGGAGGCTGAAGAGGATGAAGACTACTCTGATCAACAATACCCGCCCGCCGATGATAAGTACAAAGGCTTGGAAGACAGGTTGGCAGCTATGGAGCTGCAGAGAGTTCCCGGCTTAGATTTCGAAGATTTGGGATTAGTTACTGGAATTGTGATCCCCCCGAAGTTCAAAGTGCCCGTTTTTACAAGGTATGACGGGCTATCTTGTCCGAAGATGCATCTCAGATCATATGTAAGGAAGATCCAACCTTACACCGCAGACAAGAACCTTTGGATCCATTTCTTTCAGGATAGCCTTTCAGGGGCTCAACTCGAATGGTTCTATCAGCTGGATGGAGCCAGTATCCGAAACTGGGAGGACTTGGCCACTGCATTTTATAAACAATATCAGTACAATTCTGACCTCGCTCCCACGCGTACCCAACTTCAGGGTATGTCACTAGGAACGGGCGAAGGATTCAAGGAGTATGCGCAAAAGTGGAGAGACCTAGCTGGAAGGGTGCAGCCACCGCTGACTGACCGTGAACTTGTTGACATGTTCTTAGGGACCCTGTCTGGTCCGTTCTTCAACCACTTGATTGGTAATTCTTCTACTGGGTTAATAGATTTGATCTTGACTGGTGAGAGGATAGAAGCTGGTATCAAGTCGGGGAAGATACAGAAAGGTGCCTCTGCGAGTACTGAAAAGAATCCTTTCAAGAAGGAAGCCAATGTTGTTTATGGTCCCAGAAGACAAATTAAACCGGAACGCCGCCAAGCTGTCAATGCATTGGTAATTTCAAAGCCTGCTGCTGCTCCTCAGCAGTTTAACCAACAAAGGGGTGAGAGGCCCAAGAGGCAGTACACTCGGCTCAGCATGACCCTGTCTCAGATTTTGCCGCAACTACTGTCAACCAATCTGGTAACTGTCAAAGAAGTTCCAAAGGTGGTGAACACAGCCTCTCCAAAGTACAACCCCAACGCCCGTTACACTTATCACTCTGATAGCCCGGGGCATACTACGGATGATTGCTGGGCTCTGAGAAATAAGGTTCAAGACCTTATTGATGCTAAAGAAATACAGTTTGAGGCGCCCGAAAGGCCCAATGTTGTAACTGCTCCCATGCCCCAGCATGGAGTGAATGCGGTGGAAGAAGACCGGTATGTGGCCTCCGTGGAAGATATTGTTACTCCGTTGTTGACTGTCAAGAGTAACCTGTTGCTAGCCGGTTTATTTTCGGGATGTGGTAAAGGTTGCCTGCTATGTGCTGTTTCACCTGTTGGTTGTCCGTTGCTGAAATCAGGTATCCAAAGCCTGATGGATAGCAAAGAAATCTTGTTCGAGAAGATAGTCGTTCCTGCTGTCCCTGCTGAAGAAGTTTCTATTGTCACTATTTTCAACAAACCTCATAAGGCTCTCTCAAAGAAGCCCATCAAAATCATGTCCACTCAGAAGATTGCTCCTATCATCATCACTGTTCCGGGGCCTCTCCCTTATACATCTGACAAAGTTGTCCCATGGCACTATGGGGCAGACATTTATGTGCTTGGAGTTAAGCAAGAGTTTGATACAAGTACCGGCGTCAGTAACATCACCGGGCCTGCCAAAATTACTCACAGTGGTAGGCTGTTCTCACCAGATATTGCGCCACCAGCTATTCAGAAACCTCTTGTCATCACACCCGCAAGTGTGCCTGTTCCCCTTCCTAATCAAGTTCCTGTTTCTACCCCTGCTGCTGAGTCATCTAACGCTCGGGGCAAAGGGATTGCTACTGATTTGCCTGCCCTGACAGAGGCACCGAAGACAACCATTGTTGAAGCCTCCCAGCAAGAGATGGAAGAGATCCTCAAGATTATCAAGAAAAGTGATTTCAGTGTAGTTGAGCAGTTGGGGCACACCCCATCAAAGATTTCTATGCTATCACTGTTGTTGTGTTCAGAGGCCCATGCCAAGGCCCTGATTTCCTTCCTGAAGACGACCCATGTGCCACAAGAAACGTTTGCTGATCAATTTACTGATTGTGTGGCCAACTTGACTGCTGATAATGGGTTGGGCTTTTCTGACGCCGATCTGACTGCAAAAGGAAAAAACCATAACGACGCCCTACATGTATCCATTGAATGCAGGGGCACTACTCTTGCCCATGTGTTGGTAGACACCGGTTCTTCATTGAACGTATTGCCCAAGAAGGCCCTAGACAGATTGGATTGTGAGGGTCTGGAGCTCAAGCCCAGTAACATTGTTGTCCGAGCCTTTGACGGTTCAAAAAGGATGGTACATGGCAAAGTTGACATTCCAATCAGGGTTGGTTCTCAAGTTTTTGATTCAACTTTCTATGTGATGGACATCCGTCCATCCTACTCTTGTTTGCTGGGTCGTCCATGAATCCACAAGGCTGGAGCTGTGACCTCCACGCTACATCAAAAGCTTAAGTACCCAGTCAGGGGAAAGATTGTGACAGTTCAGGGGGAGGAAGAATATATGGTCAGCCACCTCAACTCATTCCGGTACATAGAGATGGATGGGGAGTTCATTGAAACCCCCTTTCAACACTTTGAAGAGGTGCCTCAGACACTGGCATCAGCTGAAACTGTGATTGAAGACCCTCTTTTGAAGATGGCTTCCTTAAAGGATGCCCGGGCTGTGATTGAGAAGGGTGAGTGCGCAAACTGGGACCGGCTTCCTGACTTCACTCCAAAGACTGACAAATTTGGCTTGGGCTTCACTGCAGAGGCTTAGAGGGTTGTTCGTAAGGTAAGGATTGGAAGATCTCATGTGTTCATCACCAATCCGGGAGTGAATGCTATTGAGGACGACGTGGAGGAATCTGAATTCGACAGCTGGATCTACCCAACAACCGACAGTGGACCAAGCAATTGGACTGCCAAAGACTTCACACCCATTAATTTTGTCACTCAGTAATGAACTCTTTTGTTTTCAATTTGTAACAAACAATATGTTGAAACTTTTATGGCTCGGTGTCCTACCCGGGGCACCGCGGCTTCATTTGTGAGGGCTTTTGTATGTCATTTTCATATATCATTAATCAAAACATTGGACGTTTGTTGCATATCAAAATCTTGCGCTCCTTTTCTTTCCTTATTATATATTGCAAAACAGCTATATTTACACACACTCACCTATACAGGTTCCCATCCACTCTGGATCTCACTGGTAACGACTCTGCTACTACCAATTATGACTTCGAAAATCCGATCAACTTAGCCGAAGACGAAGGTGAAGATGATTGCGAAGTGCCTGGTGAACTTGCAAGACTGCTACTCCAGGAAGAGAGGGCCATTCAGCCACATGAAGAGCCAGTGGAAACGGTAAATCTGGGTACTGAGACAGACAGAAAGGAAGTCAAGATTGGTGCCAATCTAAAGTCCAGTGTGAAGCAACGGTTGATTCAGATGCTACATGACTATGTGGAAATCTTTGCCTGGTCTTACGAAGACATGCCCGGGTTGGATACCGACATTGTGGTTTATCACCTGCCTACCAAGGAAGATTGCCCTCCGGTAAAACAGAAGGTCCGTCGTATGCGTCCAGAGATGTCCGAGAAAATCAAAGCTGAGGTTATGAAACAATTTGATGCCGGGTTTTTAGCAGTGACTTCTTACCCTCAATGGATTTCCAACGTGGTTCCAGTGCCGAAAAAGGATGGTAAGGTCCGAATGTGTGTTGATTACAGGGATTTGAACAGGGCAAGCCCCAAAGATGATTTCCCTCTACCTCATATCGACATTCTGGCCGACAACACTGCTCAGCATAAAGTATTCTCCTTCATGGAAGGTTTCTCCGGTTATAATCAGATCAAGATGGCTCCTGAGGACATGGAGAAGACCACTTTTGTTACTCAGTGGGGCACCTTTTGCTACAAGGTCATGCCTTTTGGGTTGAAAAATGCTGGGGCAACCTACCAACGTGCCATGGTTGCTTTATTTCATGACATGATCCATCATGAGATAGAAGTATACGTCGACGATATGATTGCAAGGTCCCAAACTGAGGAGGAACACCTTGACCATCTACAGAAGCTGTTTGACCGTCTGAAGTTGTACAAGCTGAGGTTGAACCCAAACAAGTGCACCTTTGGGGTGAGATCTGGAAAATTGTTAGGCTTCATCGTAAGCGACAAAGGCATTCAAGTGGACCCTGCCAAAGTAAAAGCCATACAAGAGATGCCAACTCCCAAGACAGAGAAAGAAGTCAGAGGCTTTCTAGGACGGTTGAACTACATTGCCCGATTCATCTCACATCTAACTGCTACCTGTGAACCAATCTTCAAGCTACTGAAGAAAGATCAAGTAGTACGTCGGAATGATGAATGTCAGGCCGCTTTCGAAAATATCAAAGAGTATCTCCAAGAACCACCCATTCTTATGCCGCCGGTTGAAGGGATACCTCTAATACTATACTTGACAGTACTTGACAACTCAATGGGGTGTGTGCTGGGGCAGCATGACGAGTCTGGCCGAAAAGAACACGCCATTTATTACCTTAGCAAAAAGTTTACCGACTGTGAGACCCGGTACTCACTGCTCGAGAAAACTTGTTGCGCTTTGGTATGGGCTGCTCGCCGGCTGAGACAGTATATGTTGACTCACACTACTCTGTTGATCTCAAAAATGGATCCAATCAAGTACATTTTCGAAAAGCCTGCCTTGTCCGGAAGAATAGCAAGATGGCAAATGATCTTGACGGAATATGACATCCAGTACACGACTCAAAAAGCGATCAAGGGAAGTGTATTGGCAGACCATTTGGCGCACCAGGCAGTGGACGATTACCAGTCGATGAACTTTGAATTTCCAGACGAGGATATCATGGTAGTGACTGATTGTGAAGTACCTGGACCGGATGAAGGACCTGAGGAAGGATCCCGATGGTCTATGCACTTTGACGGAGCCTCGAACGCTTTGGGTAATGGAATCGGCGCTGTGATCATATCCCCTAAAGGCACTCATACTCCACTCACTGCCCGACTATGTTTCAACTGCACCAACAACATGGCAGAGTATGAGGCATGTATCATGGGTCTCCAAGCTGCAATTGACTTTAGGATCAAGTTTCTGAGTGTCTTTGGAGATTCTGCTCTCGTGATTAATCAGGTCAAAGGCGAGTGGGATACGAAACACCCAAATCTTATTCCTTACAAGGAGTATGTGCTGACATTGATTCCCCACTTCGAGGAGATAACTTTTGAACACTTCCCAAGAGAGGAGAATTAGTTAGCGGACGCGTTGGCTACGATGTCTTCTATGTTCAAAGTCAAATGGGACAACGAGGCTCCCCGGATCATTATCTGGAAGTTGGACGAACCGACACATTGCTGCGATCTTGAGGTTGAAGAGGTAACAGAAAAACCCTGGTATCATGAGGTGAAGAGGTACTTGGAAGCTCAAGAATACCCCGAAGGCGCATCGGTTAATGACAAGAATTTCCTGAGAAGGTTTGCGGCAAAGTTCTTCCTCAGCAATGGCATTCTCTACAAGCGAAACCATGATTCAACCTTACTGCGTTGTGTGGATAAAACTGAAGCAGAAAGGATCATGGCAGAGCTACATGAAGGTACCTTCGGAACACATTCCAGCGGACATACCATGGCAAAGAAAATCCTTCGGGCAGGGTATTTCTAGTCCACAATGGAAGCCGACTGTTATCAGCATTCTCGAACTTGTCATAAATGCCAGATCTATGCTAATAAGGTGTACATTCCTCCGGTTCCTCTGAACGTCTTGACAGCACCTTGGCCTTTTGCAATGTGGGGCATTGATATGATCGGCAAGATCAGACCTACAGCATCCAACGGGCATCGCTTCATCTTGGTAGCGATTGATTACATCACAAAGTGGGTTGAAGCAGCTTCCTACGCTACCGTTACCAAGAACGTCGTGGCACGATTCATTCGGCACAACCTGATCTGTCGATACGGTGTACTTGAGAGGATCATTACGGACAATGGTACCAATCTTAACAACAAGATGATCACTGAGCTCTGCAAGCAATTCAAGATACAGCACCACAACTCTTCTCCCTACCGGCCGAAGATGAATGGGGTTGTAGAAGCAGCGAATAAGAACATCAAGAAGATTGTGCAGAAGATGATAGTGACCTACAAAGATTGGCATGAAATGTTACCGTTTGCCCTTCATGGGTACCGTACCTCAGCACAGACGTCAACAGGGGCAACTCCCTTTTCCTTGGTCTATGGCATGGAGGCGGTCTTGCCTATTGAAGTCCAGATACCCTCTCTCTTGATAATGAAGGATACAGGTCTGAGCGAAGATGACTGGATCCAGACTCGGCTTGATCAGTTAAACCTAATCGACGAAAAGAGACTCACTGCTATTTGTCATGGTCAAACGTACCAAAAGCGGATGATCAGGGCATTTAACAAGAAGGTTAGACGACAAGAGTATCAAGTTGGAGACCTGGTAATCAAGCGCATCATTCTTCCTCAAAGTGATCTCAGGGGCAAATGGACCCCTACGTACGAAGGTCCATTTGTGGTTAAACATGTCTTCTCAGGAGGAGCTATGATTCTAACCACCATGGATGGTGACGACCTTCCTCACCCCGCCAATGCAGACATAGTAAAAAGATATTACGCATGATTAAAGACCCGCTAGGTTGACACACCTAGGCAAAAATAAGGGCTTCCCGGCGAACCAAAAGGGTTCGGGCAAAAATAAGGGATGAAAATAAAAAAATCTGTACACCCGGCAAGTCGAAAACCTGAAAAGGCGGCTTGGGCAAAAATGGGTATCCCGGTGGACTGAAAACCCGAAAGGGCGGTCCAGGTAAAAGTTAGGGATAAAGCGTAATACTATGTCTCATTGGATCACCTTGCATCCAGAATTCGACATCAACTATCGGGCTCAGATGACTCCAATCAATCAGCTTCATCTTCAACTAAGCAGCAAAGTGATGAGACGCTTGAAGACATAAAGGCGATAGCAGAGTTGGAACCCAGTGGATTTATTTTTCACATAGCTGTTTTGTTTCCTTTTCACAAAATTGTATAAACTCTATTTTGCTCGGCGGCGTTCTCTTACTAGGACGTCAGCCTCCTGTATATAAAAGGCCTATTTACAGGCAAATTTCAAAATCAATACAAGTTCAATTTTTCAGACAAATTATCCATTTGTTTTTCCTTTTTCTGTTTTATTTTGCGAAGAACGTCCAATGTTCATTTTTGATATATGCATTTGACATTAATTGTTAATCATGAATAGTTGCATGTGAAACAAAGGATTAATTACAGATGACATCAGAAACAGGGGCAATTTAGAAATGTCTGAACAATCTAGTTTCTCTGTCCACCAAGGTACCAAGGTAGGTTCGGCTGAAGAACGTAACTAAGTTACCTCAACTCCCCACAGAATAAGACAAGATTCGGCAATACTCTCCCCAGGAAGAGTTGGTCTCCCAGCAGCCCTGAAAAGGCACATTGTTCCCTTAGCAGGTCAGCGGTACTCTCCCTAAGCCGAGTTAGTCTACTATCAGCCTTAAGGAAGTTGGGTATCCCCAGAAGATCTAAACATTCCCCAGCGGAGTATAGACATTCCTCAGCAAGCATCCCCGGCAGTCTTAATGTAAGATTGTTCCCCGGCGGAATACAGACATCCAGTGTAGCCATTCCCCAGTACAGTTCAAAAGTGTCCCCAGGAGAGTGGAATCCACATCCCCAGTGAAGTCGCCGGTAGATTCTGAAGCTTATCCCCAGTAGATTCTGGAAGCTTATCACTTGCAGAGTACATACGTCTCTCCCCGACTTTATTCAAAGGTTATTTTCCCACCAGGGTATAACTGGGTTATCCTCAGCTAATTACCACGGAAAGATCGTCCTCGGCGAAGTTCTTCCTATTCCCCAGCGGAGTTCATCAAACTCCCCAACATAACTTATCAGCGGAATCCCCAGCGGAGCTCTCATCAAAACCCCAGCGAGGTATCTCTTCCCACAGAGTAATTCCCCGCAGAGTAATCTCTCCAACAAGTTTATTCCCCAACATAGTCATCTTCTCCTACTGGTTTATTCTTGCAATCATCATCCCCAGCGGAAGCGAAGAACTCCACTCTTCAACATCAGCCCAGGATTCAACAAATTCCCGGCACTCGTCAAGGATTTATTTTCCTAGACAAAAATACATCCATAGACATTTCACATTTCATACATCTTGTTTACATACAGGATAAAGTGCATACACCCCTATCTCATTTTGAGCATCATGACATCATGCATTTCATACATCATGACATAGCATACAACTAATGTTTTTCCTTTTCAGGGAAAGGTCAATCCAAAGATGATTACTATCAACTATCGCAATTCCAGATTCAATTCCTGTATCTATCCAAGGCACATCTGTGAGTGATTGATTGTAGATTCGATACTTGTACCTAGCCAGGGCATATCTACATGAAGAGTTTGAAGATCAACCCCCGAAACAGGCCAGGAAATTATTTTTCATTCTCAGGTCAGAGGTTTACACCTGTATCCATCCAGGAAAGCTATCTCTACCAACCTTTTGCAAATTCCAGATTCAATTCCTGTATCTAGCCAGGGCACATCTGTGAGTGATTGATTGTGGATTCGACACCTGTATCTAGCCAGGGCACATCTGCATGAAGAGTTTAGAGATTCGATACTTGTATCCATCCAGGGCACGTCTGTAAACCACCTTTTGAAGTTCCAAATTCGATTCCTGTATCTAGCCAGGGCACATCTGTGAGCAACTAATTATGGATTCGACTCCTGTATCTAGCCAGGGCATATCTGCATGAAGAGACTGAAGATCAACACCTGTAACAGGCCAGTAAACATCTTCCTTTCTCAAAGTATGCAAGTTCTCGCTAAGGAATCTCTTACGCGATCAACATCTCCAAATGGCATCTATAAGCCCATTCCCGACAAGGTTCTTTCACGTCTCCAGATGGCATCTATAAGCCCATCCTCCTATCCATCCTATCTCCAAATGGCATCTATAAGCCCATCCCGACATCACATTGCTGATACTCCAGCATGCGAGTGCAAATTTTCGGGCACTCTAGTGTCCAATCTCCTTTTACCCTCGAGTCGTGAAAGGCAAACTTGCCAATCTAACTCTTCAGGTTCAAGAAGATTGAACAGGGGAAACTGTTGTACCCCAATATTTGCCCTCCCATTTCCTCAACATTTTCTCATCACAAGACCCTTGGAGCTCAAGATCAAGTTAGGGTTTTGCTCTGCTCAAGACTTCTCCTTGCACTGTTGACCCAAATTAGGGTTTGAGTTTGCACAAAGATGTTTTGACCCAAAAGGCCCAAGATGACTTTCATGCTTCATGTTGGACTCACAAGTTTATCCATACCAAGTTTCAAGCTTTGATTCCAATCTTTGCTCAGTCAATTGGACAGTTGACCTAGAAATCAGCTGTATTGGGGAAAAAGTCAATTGTGGTCAATTGACAGTCAAACCTCATGATTTTTGACCCACATCAACATTATAAACTCATATGAACCATTTGATCAAGTTTGGATCACAACTCCACAAGAAATTTGATCAGATCACCAAAAGGGCAAAATGGTCATTTTTAGGGTTTTGACTGCACAAAGGCAATTTTTGACTGTTTGACCTAGCCAATGGCAAACCAAGCTCACATATGGACTCAAGGACCCCATGGAATTGTCTTGACATGTTCAACAAAATCAAAAGATCCCAAATGCACAAGATTGACAGATGAATTTTCCAGTCAACTGAGCAAAATTTGACTGTATACTGAAAAGTCAAACTTTGACTTTTTGGTCAAAATCAAGTGTCAAGATTCATTTTTCATCAAGACATGTCAAATTATGAAACTTGTTCATCAAGAAATCAAAAATCACAAATTAGGGTTTGAAATGAAGAATTTTCATAACTTAGAATTTTTCTAAGTTATGAAAATCCCTAATTTTTTCCAAACTTTGTCCCACTTTCTCATCAAGATGCATTTGGATTCAAACAAACCTCAAAACATGAAAGTTGTAGTCCATTGCAAAATCTACAACTTTGATTCACAAAGTTTCCTCAAAAGAAGCTTGTAGCTCAAGTCATGAGTTTTGGAACAAGGGTGCAAAACATCCTTAACTTAGAAAATTTTTGACCTATTCTTGGCAGGATTTTTTCCTAACTTCATGGCTACTTTTCACATGCTTCCACTTGGAATTTCAACTTGCATTACAAATATGGATTTTAGTACACATTCCAAGCTTTCCAAAATGTCCAAGAACTTCTCAAACACCCTTTTGGTTAGGGAGAATCGAATTTGTGAAGATGGGAAAAAGTCACTTTGATTCTTGGCCAAATGCATGTTCATAACTTGTGCATTTTCAAACTCAGCATGTGCAAGCTACATTACAGGCCTCTAATCTCATTTACACTCAATAATTAAATGCCAAACCATTGTGCCAAGACATTATTTTGTGCATTTGGTCATTGCATGAAGAATTAAGCCTTAATTAGAAAAAGCAAGTTATCCATTTTTGAAAAGTTACACTTTATGTCAAGTTTGCAAATCAAGAGGTACAAGCCAAATCTTTTGGGCACAAGTTCATGAGCAAAGTCCACTGATCAAGAGTGATTTATGCAGCATACTTGAGGGGCCTGTGTCAGCCTAGGAACCAAGTTGACAAAACTTTGCTTACATTAGAAGAAACCTTGCATTTTGAAACACATCACACATTGCTGCAACCACAAGCCAAGACAAACTTTATCCACACTTTCCATACTCCCTAACAGACCTAAAATACGAGCCTTTAACCCTTGATCCCTCCTCATACAGAAAATCACCATTTTGCTGCACAAAACAGGGCATCCCTGCAGATTGAGTGGCACAGCTCATTTCCATCGTGCATTTTCATCCAAACCACTTCATACACCTTCCATAACATCCATACAAGCTATTCCAAGCATTGAACTGGAACTGTAACACCTCTAACCAGTTTTGCCATTTTCACTTTTCTCTCTTGCAGGTTGACTTCTGTAGCTTGATACAGCAAGATTCAAAGCACACCAAGCGTTGGAGAAGCATCCCTGAACTTCAAGCAAGTTGTACAAGTCTTCACCTTGCCTTGAAAGTACCTCCATTGTCATACACGATCCAAGATGAACAGGTAAGTTCATGGACTTCTATCTCTCAATCTAGGAAGAGTTATGTTTAGGTTTATGAATGAAAAATGCTCTACTCATAGCCCTGAAGCTACACATATAATTACTTTGCATTTATGTTATGTGTGCTGAGAGAATTTGGAACCTGAATATTAGAAAAAACTTAGGTCAGGAATTAGGGATGAAGAAATTCTCTTTCGTTTCTTAGAGTTAAGTTAAGTTCTTTATATGTCTGGATTCGTCTCTTGATGCTCTACATTTTTGGTGTTATGAGTTTTGCTTGAAAGTCCAGGAATCAGGAGTTAGGAAACGCGTGTTGTTGTTGTTCAAACCAGTCTGGAGGTTGAAGACAACTCCTCTTGGGCTGGGCCTGAGTTTGACTTTCTATTTGCATCACTCATTTTCCACTTGCACCCCCCTGGCCCATTTTGAGATATATTTGTCATTTTTGATTTTTTTCCTTTTGATTTTGATTTTATATTTTTATCCAAACATGAAAAAACATTAAAAATATTTTTCTCACATTTTTTGCATTTTATTTGGTATTTATTTGGTTTCATTTAGTTTAGATGTAAATAAATATATAAATACTTTTATTTAAAATACTAGAAATAATACTAATACATTTTTATCTTCTGATTTTATTTTGTTTCATCTTTTGAAAACATTTTATAAAAAATATACTTTTTTTGTAAATATTAAATATTTTATTTTTTATATATATTTAATATATTTAGTGAATAATAGAAATACTTATATACTTATTAGAATATTTAGGATAAAAACACAAAAATAATACATTTTTATTTTTATTAATATTTAACTTAAAAAATCACTTTTTTACAATATACTTTCTTTTTATTTATTTTTTGTACATAATTAATAAATATTGCATTTAATAAATAATTAATACATTTTATTTAGAAAATTAGGGTTTTGCCCTAAAATGTAAAATATCCAAAATTATCTTTCTTTTTTTATTTTTGTTCATTTGTCACATAAAAAATACTTTTTACATACATATAAAATCATTTTTTGCATCTTGCATATTTATTTTATTTTTATTTAATTTGTGAAATTAAATAATTTGTATAATTCAATTTGGATGTAATATTTTAGATTTAATTTTTCTTGCTAAATATCCCCCATTTGAATATTTGTACCCCCCATCCCATAATTATGTTGTAACAGTTTAGGATTTTAAATTTCGCATTTAAAAGCTTTCTTAAATATGCCATGATAGACTTAGGGTTTGTATGCAAAAATCAACCAAAACAAATAGCTTGACCTAATTCCAAGATAAAAGCATGAAAATGAACAAACACCAATCACACTTGCACCCCTAGGGTTATTCCACTTGTTGCCTTCAATAATGGGCCATGTTGCATGTTAGGTATCTTTGGCAAAACAAAATAAATTCAAATGATCATAGTCCCTCGATGACGCTTTCGAAAGTTGCCTAAAAATGATCAAGTCCCTTAAAAGAAAAAATTGCCCAAAGATACTTGGCACCATTGCAATCATGGTCTAAACGATGACCCGCGCCCGTCCCGTTCACATCCTAACACAAGATTGTCCACCAAATACAATGGTGGAACAAAATTGTTAAAAGGTTTAAAACATAGCAAAGATCTTTGAGAAATTTAGAGTAGACAAACTCTTGGTTACTTGCCAACTTGCAAAACAAAAACACTTGCCTATTTTTCAAAACACACCTCACAAACACACTTTCAAAACAACTTTCAAAAACATTGAAAACTTTTCAAAAGAGATACACCTTTGTATACATCCCAACATGGATCATTACAAAGGTTGCCACCACATTGGCCTCTTTTCAAAACATTTTCAAAACCCACACACAAAGCACCATTTCAAACAATTGAAAGCACCATTTCAAACAATTGAAAATCAAGGCAAGTTGATCTAAGCAAGTAACTAAGAGCCCATGGATAACCATGGATAGAAAGGGTGCTAATACCTTCCCTTTCTATAATCTACTCCCCGAACCCAAGAAAACATCTCAAAGGTTTTTGCTGTGCTTTTTAACCTTTCCTTAGGATAAAATAAAAAGTCGATGGCGACTCTTGCTCAACCGAAACATTTGCGAAAACAAACGCAAAACCTCAAGTCAGTTCTCCCACCGTATCACACATGCCATATCCAAGAGAGAACGGGGTTACCCCTATTGAAGTGCAGACAAATGTTCGATACCCACGCAGAGTTTAATACAGTGGGAGAACTGACTTAGGTGTTTTGCATTTGATCGCAATTGTTGCAGATAGCAAGAGTTGCCACCGACTTTTCTTTTATCCAATAAAGGAAAGGGTAAAAAGAACAGGAAAGACTTTTGAGATTATTTTCTTAAGTTCGTGGGGGTAGATTATGAAAAGGGAAGGTGTTAGCACCCTTTTCATCCATAGTTATCTATGGGCTCTTAGTTGCTAGCTAGATAACTTGCTTTATTTAAAAATGTGCTTGTGGTGCGGGTTTTGAAAGTATTTTGAAAACGTCTTTGTAATAGTTCTCGTCTCTATAAGAATGCGTACGAAGTTTTGTTTGAAAAATAGTTCAAGGAAGTGTTTGTGGAATGTGTTTTTTGAAATTGATTTGAAAAGGTGTCTTTGTAATGGTTATCGTTTCTATAAGAACGCGTACAAAGTGTTTGTCTTTTGAAAATGTTTCAAAATGAAAGTGTTGGTGTATAAAATATTTTTGTTGTGAGCAAGCGAGAAACTAGGAGCATCCTACCTACTCAAAATGTCTTTAGTGTTCTTTTCTTCCTCCTTTAGATGTTGCTATCTTACCATTGATTGGTAAGAAGCCTTATCTTTAGATGTAAAGGGACGGGCGTGGGTCATCGTATAGTCATGATAGCAATGTTGTGAGATATCTTAGCATTTCTCTTGAGGGACTAAGATCATTTGTAAGGCAACATTCGAAGCGTCATCAATAGACTGTAATCTTGTATTTTTTGATTGTTTTTGCTAAGACGCCTTACATGCATATCATGACCATTTTCATAAGGCAACAAGTGGAGTTAACCCTAGAGATGCAAGTATGCAAGTGTTTGTATTTCATGCTTGATTTATCTTGAATTAGGGCTTTCTAAGCATCGATTTTATCTTTCCATACAAACCCTAATTACTAGCATTTATATGAAAGCGATAAATTATGAAAAGTAAATATCCTAGGCTATTACAATCACTTGGGGATGGGGTGTACAAATTTACAAATGGGAGTTGCAAGAAATTAAAGTTCTAATTATCTATTACAACCATATTGAATTAATGTACAAGAATTGAAATGAAGATAGATTTGTTTTATTTTTGTTAAGAGGAGAAATAAATTTGCTTAAAAAAAATATTTTTAGTCTTTTTTGTTTTAAAAGACATAAAGCAACGTATATGAATGTATAGTATTTCTTTTGGTGTTTTTGATTAGTGAAAATAAAAGTGATGATAAAAGTAATAAGAGAGTAAGAGTTAGAATCAGCGCGTTACTGAAAGGATAGAAATAAGAGAGAACAGAAGTTATGACTCAGGCACGCTGCAAATCAGAAAGAAATTGTTAGTAGAAATGGGGAAAGCCAGAAGTTCTAGATCCAGACGCACTAAAGTTCTGGGGTCGCTTGGAACAAAGGAAAGCCTAGAAGTTCTGATTGCTGAGAGAGCCTAGAAGTTCTGATGCAGCTGGAAACCTAGAAGTTCTAGTGTTACTGGAAGGCTAGAAGTTTTGGTTGTTGAGAGAGTCTAGAAGTTCTGATTGTTGAGGGAGCCTAGAAGTTCTAGTGTTAGTGGAAGGTTAGATGTTCTGATAATGGGTAAGTGAGGTGACAATGCTGTTGGATAAGAAGGTCTAGAAGTTCTGGTCCAGGAGTACTATTTTGATAAACAACTGGAGGGGGTTTAAATAGAAGTTCTGGTCCAGGATCATTGTTTGACAAATAATGAGTTAAAAATGTTAATAAATAAACGTAAAAGGTGCTTCTGGGAATAGAACCATGGACTCTTAACACTAATGTCTTATGTGAACGCTCACTACCACTGGGGTGGCTCTACATCGGTATTAGAAGCAAAGACATAAACACATATTACAATGTAAGTTCTGATGATGAACTTCATCTTCTTCTTCGCGTCATCCAGAGTATCTACAACTTAGTCATTTCTCAACAAAGATGGAAAATGCAAACATGGAAGTTATGGCAAATTTCATCATGGTTTCAGAAATATCAAGTACCAAAATTGTAAATCAGAAGTAAGCATTAATTTTGCTAATCCTAATTCTGAACCCTAAATTTCTCAAGAAGTTATGATCTGAAGTTCTATCTACTTAGGCCATAAAAATTAAATATATAAATATGTACAGATTCAAAGCCATGATATCTACATTGTATCTTTGAAATTGCAAGCCTAACAATGCCTAAGTAATGAGATTCAAATCAGAAGAAACTTACCTTGCAGCTGGAGATTGTTCTGTGAGTTAGAGCCAGGTTCAGATTACTGTGATGTTCTGGTTAGCTTCCTCGAGTTCTTATAAAGCTAAAGAAACCCTTAACATGAGTTATGGATGGATGGAAAACTCTATAGCAGTCAAGATACAAGGTTTAGAAACTGTATGGATGATTTAGCCAAGAAACGCACAAGGAAAATTAGAGTTAGGATGCAAAAATCATAAACTAGCAGGTTTTGTGTTTGTGTTGAAGTTTCAGGTTCTTGGGAATTTTCAGTAAGGTTTCAGGGCTTTCTTCAATCCTCCCTCCATCGGTTTACAAATGAGGTTTAATTTATAGGCAAAGGATTTAGAAGCTTGGAGCACTCAGGAGTACAACCATCATGTGTTATGGATCCCTGACTTGATTTTGAAGCAAGTTTAGACAAACATGTTTCAGGGCAGGTAGGGTGGTTAGCAGCTTTAAACACTCCTAATCTGAGTTTGTAGGCATGATTTGTGGGGAAGTAAACTCATAAACAAAATAAAGTTTGGGCTCAAAATAAACTTTGTACAAAAGTTTGCTTTTCAAGGACAACAATGGTACTTTCATGCCACGCGTGGGCAGATCCTTTAGATAAAGGCTTAGACATTGGGATAATGACTCAAAAGGTTATGTAAGCATTAAATGATGATGATATTAAACAAGCAAGAAGGCCTGCAACATGAGATTATGTAGCATATCTTGAAACTGGATCAAAAATTTAGCATAAACATAACTTAGATTAAGAACAAATGTCCAACTTATGATCTTTGATTCTCCCTGCTCCAGCATGATCTGAAGGAGTTCTCAAACTTTTCATAAATCTTGTAACATACTTTATAACCCCTCTTTGAATCATCTTTGCAAACTCTGATTGTACCTACGTGAAAACTGGCCTAGAAGTTCTAATCAAATTCTGACTTGTAAATGTTCAGAATTTACTAAGTGTTTTAGTTTCATGGATGTGTCTTCAAGGATTTATAACTTGAAATCCCAGCATTTCTGGGAGGAGTTATATTCTGCAATGTTTTAGATCTCAGTGAGATCTACAACTCTTGTGTCAGAAGTTCTTCCTGAATCAATTTGCATCATGATGAAAATCTGGCCAGAAGTTCTGAACTTATCATATTTTCTTAACATTAGAAAAATTTCTAACTGTTTAGAACTATGACTTTTCAAAAGTAATTTTGAATTTTGATTTTCTTGACGAAACAACTTCATATTCTAACATATCTTGATAAAATGTGATTCTTAAAACTTGATTTTGATCCAAAATTCAAAGTTTGACGTTCCAGTGTACATTTTGACCATTTTCCCCTTGTGCCAATTCCAAACCTAAATTGATGTATCAGTGCTGCAAACTTGAGTCATGGAAGACCTTGTGAGAAAATTCTTGAAAATAAGAGAAAATTTTGGGGTACAACAGCTGCCCTTGTTCAATCTTCTTAAACCTGAAAAGCAAGTATGGCACGTCGTCGTTCGTAGCTTGAAGGTAGGAGATGATTGAACACTAAAGTGCCCAGAAATTTACACTCGATGATGTGGTTGTTGATTGTGTATGGAATGGGCTTAAATATGCCATTTAGAGAAATGATGGAAAGTTGTTAGAGATGGGCTTATAGATGCCATCCAGAGTGACTGGGGAAGGTATCAGGAAAAATCTTTTGGTTGATTTATACTGAAATAGTAGATGTTTTTTGCCTGATTTTAGTTGGAAGAGATAAATCTAACTAGAAGAGGTATTCATTTGCCTGTTGTTAATCTGGAAGAACTAAATCTAACAAAAATAGGTCTTCATTTGCATGTTGTTAATATGGAAGAACTAAATCTAACCAGAAGAAGTCTTCATTGATCGCCTATTATTAACTGGAAGAAGTGAATCCATCCAGAAGAGGACTTTATTGATCGCCTATTATTAACTGGAAGAAGTGAATCCATCCAAAAGAGGACTTGATTGATCGCCTATTATTAACTGTAAGAAGTGAATCTATCCAGAAGAGGACTTGATTGATCTTTCCTGCAAGGAAAAGGGTTAGTTGCATCCAGAAGTATGCATGGCGTGATGATGTTCTCAAAATAAATGAGGTTATGCTATACGCATTTGTCATGTATATGTTTATGGTTTATGAATGTGATATGTTTATTGCAACGTTTCTTTGTCTCGGAAAATAAATCCTTGATAACATGCCGGGGAGCCTTGGGAGGCTGAATCCCGAACTGTTGTTGGAGAGTAGGTGTATCTTGAAATTTGTTTAGAATGTTTCCGCTGGGAATTCCTGCCCTATTGTTTAAGGAGAAATTCGTTGGGGAACATTGACCCTGGCTCTTTGCATGAGGAAACTCTATGTGGAATAGAATCTAGGAACTTCAGTTGTCCAAGACCCTATTGAGGAGTTATCTCTATACTGGAGAGATGAGAGTTTGTTGTTTTCTGGTTGAAATCCAGGCTTCACAGTAACTTTCTAGGGATAATGAAATTAACCACTATCTGAAAATGTATTAGAAAGAGCCTGTGTAGGGTTGTTCCAGGATGAGTCTGTGTTAGTCTGCATCCGGAGAGTTGAGAAGGAACCTGGGTAGGGTTGCTTCATGATGAGTCTGTGTAAAAATGCATCTGGAAAGTTGAGAAGTAACCTGGGTAGGGTTGCTTCATGATGAGTCCGTGTAAAACTGCATTTGGAAAGTTGAGAAGGAACCTGGGTAGGGTTGCTTCATGATGAGTCCGTGTAAAAATGCATCTGGAAAGGAGAAGGAACCTGGGTAGGGTTGCTTCATGATGGTTGTGTAGATAGTTGTCTTGTCTGGTTTCAGGTATTAATCTCTGACCTGAGAAAGAAATATAGTTTTCCTGGCTTGTTACAGGTGTTGATCTTCAATATCCTCATGTAGATAGTTTTCCTGGCTTGTTACAGGTATTAATCTACAATCAGTTATCCACATATAGTTTTCCTGGCTTGTTACAGGTATTAATCTGGAACTTGAAAATGCTGGTCGTTGAGATAGTTTTTCTGTCTGGTTTCAGGTATTAAACTCTGACCTGAGAAAGAAAGATAGTTTTCCTGGCTTGTTACAGGTGTTGATCTTCAATATCCTCATGTAGATAGTTTTCCTGGCTTGTTACAGGTATTAATCTACAATCAGTTATCCACATATAGTTTTCCTGGCTTGTTACAGGTATTAATCTGGAACTTGAAAATGCTGGTTGTTGAGATAATTGTCATGTCTGGTTTCAGGTATTAATCTGTGACATGAGAAAGAAAGATTGTTTTCCTAGCTTGTTACAGGTGTTAATCTTCAATATCCTCATATAGATAGTTTTCCTGGCTTGTTACAGGTATTAATCTACAATCAGTCGTCCACAAATAGTTTTCCTGGCTTGTTACAGGTATTAATCTGGAACTTAAAAATGCTGGTCGTTGAGATAGTTGCCCTGTTTAGTTTCAGGTATTAATCTATGACCTGAGAAAGAAAGATAGTTTTCCTGGCTTGTTACAGGTGTTAATCTTCAATCTCCTCAAGTAGATAGTTTTACTGGCTTGTTACAGGTATTAATCTACAATCAGTCGTCCACAGATAGTTTTCCTGGCTTGTTACACATTAATCTGGAACTTGAAAATGCTGGTCGTTGAGATAGTTGTCATGTCTGGTTTCAGGTATTAATCTCAATAGATGATGAAGGAACCTTGGATGATTACTACCTCAACCGATGATGCAGGTATCTTGGACGATTACTACCTCAGCAGGTGATGAATGAATCTTGGATGATTGCTACTCCAAAAGGATGAATAAATCTAAGCTTGATTTTATCTTGGAGAAGTTTACAGATTAATGACACTTATCTGTTGATCTTTTCCTGAAAAGATAAAGGAATAATTGTATGCAATGTCATGATGGATGAAATGCATGGTATAATGATGTTTCTCAAAGTAAATGAGATTATGCTGTATGCATTTATCATGCTTGAAATGTTGTTAGAATGTAATTTTGTATTGGAAAATAAATCCTTGATAAATGTTGGGGAGCTTTGGGAAGCCAAACTTCCGGGCGGCCATTGGGGACGAAGTGCATGCACATTTTCAAACCTTTCTTAGAATGTTTCCGCTGGGGAATCCTATTTTGTTGTTTGAGGGGAACTCCGCTAGGGAAGTTGACTTTGCTTGAGAAGAAAACTTTGTGGAGGGTGTTGATTCTGTTATATGGCTGTCTCCCAAGTTTTGTAGCAACTCACTGGGGATTGTAGAGCAGTCTACTGAGGAAGAGGGGTTGTGGTCCCTTGATTTGTAATAGTCTGAGAGGCAAATTCAAGCTGGGGAATCTGGCCGTTGTTTGTTGGGGAGATAAACCCGGTTGCCAATCTGCGGAAGAGGTATTTTCTTTTGGCAGAACTCCTTGAGGATTCCTCTTGAGACCAACTCAGTCGGGAAGAAGGTTTTCCGGAGATTGAAACTCTGGCTGGGAGTTGTCTGGATCCAACTTTGTGGGGACTTGACTAGGGGTCATCCTATGAAAAGGACTTTATGGGAAACTTATCGCTGCCCCTAGTAGCAAGTGTTTGTAGTATTTCCAGGAAGTGTTTGCCTGACCGTACGTAATCCTTTGTTGGAATTCACATTTGATACCCCAAGTGATTCAGATACAAGCCTGCCCCTAGTTATTCAGCATTTCTTGAGAGATTTCTTGGAATCTTGACTGGACTGCCCCAGATGGGTTGGACAGGGATATGTCATGCCCCCTTGCAATTAGGAGATCTATTATTGGAAGTGTCTTCCCACTCGGAGTGATTTTGTTCATTGAGAGAGTCTTTGTTCACTGGACACTCGTCGTGTGAATTTCTCTGTTGTCAAACAATTAGCCATATGCAAACATCGATATTCAAATAATGCAAAGTTTATGCTTGTCTTGAAGTTTTGAAAATTCATTTTAGCATATAAAGAAATTTTGTAAGAATTGTGAATTCAACTCAGGATTTAGAGTAAGCCTTACAAGAGTCAGGGTACCTTTTATAATAGTATGCTTTCGAACTAAACCATGCTTCAATTAGGACTTTTGAAGGGTTGTAATGTGGCTTGGTTCACGGTTTAAGAAACAAAGGATAAGGCTCAAAGTGTATTTGTACCCGCCCGTTCTTCGTGATGTCCTTCCGTCCTAAACTCAGTTAATTGTGCATTTGAAATCCAATCGAGTCTAGAATGGCGTTTTGGTGATGGTTCAAACAAATTAAGTTTTATGGAAGGCAGCCATATTTTCCATATTTTCCATGTTGTTGAGGATTTGTAGTGACCTCTTTTTTATTTATTATCCCTGACTTTTGCCTGAATGTTCTTGTTTTGTGATTAAAGTCAGCGGGATGTCCCAGTTTTTTTCTTTTTCTTAAGTCTCCTTCGTAGTTTTGACTTAGTGGGCTTTTAATTTGAGAGATAGTTATGCCTATTTGGTATGGAACCATCACCGTATTTTGATTCTAGAGGAATGTTTTTGATGTCCTTCGTTGTATACAAAATGAAAGTTTGCGTCTGAACGCGCGTTTGAATTAACTGAGAGACTACCCTGACCCAGGTTTTGATTAAAGGTTTCAATTTGTGTAAAAAGGAAACTCCTACTTCTTTGGCTCGAAGGGGTTGACTAGGGATTATCCTCCTTATAACTCCAGTGTTTAGGAATTGAAAGAAATGCCTGTACATCGTCTCTAAGGTCTGCCCCAAAGCATACTGTATGAGATTATGGTATTGCTTTCGTTATCCTCCCTCTAAAATCTTGCAACTTTTTAAAACAAGAGTTGAATATCATAAAGGGAGTAAAAAGCATATTTTAAATATATTGAAAACGAATGGGTTAATTCCAGACAAACATATGCAATGCATTGATAAAATAACAAAGTTTGGCATAAATAAATGTTCGAACAATCAAAAGAAAATTACAACTTGAAATTTTAAATGAACAAAAGCCTCCTTGTCTGAACTTGTCACTTCAGATGGTGTGCCTTTGAGGGACGGTAGAAGAATTCAGTCTGACCATCTTGTGTGAACTCCAGCACTCCTTCGTCGATCAAGTCTTGAATCTTATTTTTCAATTCCCAATAGCTATTCGTATTGTTGTACCCCAAACGTTTTCCCTCTCACTTATCAATATTTTTGCTCACAAGATCTCCTTGGGCTCAAGACTGCACTAGGGTTTGATCAGCTCAAGACACCTCCTTATGCATTGATGACCCAAAACTAGGGTTTGAGTTTTCATAAGGACATTTGAACTTCCAATGCGCCATATGACTTTCATGGATCATTATGGACCCCCAAAATCACTCATGTCAAGTTTCAAGCCTTGGATCACATTTTTGCTCAATCAATTGAGCAGTTGACCTAAAAATCAATTGTATTGGGGTAAAAGTCAACTATGGCCAATTTACATTCAAACTTCATAATTTTTTATCCACTTAAACATTTTAAACTTACATGTATCATTTGATCAAGTTTGGACCATAACTCCTCAAGAAATTTGATCAAATCTCCAAAAGGGCAAAATGGTCAAAATTAGGGTTTTGACTGAGAAGGGGCAATTTCTGATTTTTGACCTAGCAAATAATCAATTGGTTTAAGGCATTATCTCAAGAGTCCAATTGCATCATTTTTACCTAATGGCATGGTTCAAAACATTGCAAGTCCATTGGATTGACAAATGAATTTTTCAGTCAACTGATCAAAAGTCAACTGTATACTGAAAAGTCAAAATTTGACTTTTTGGTCAAATTCAAGTGCCAAAGATCATAATTCATCAAAAAATGTCGAAATATGAAACTTATTCATCAAGAAATAAAAAAGTCAAGATTTCATTTTGAAAAGTCAAAATTTCTTAACTTCGAAATTTTTCTAAGTGTTGGAAATTTCTTGTTTTTTTCATAACTTTGAGCAAAATTTTCACCATGATGCAAGATGATTCAAGAGAAACTTCCAAGATGAAAGTTGTAGATCTCCGTGAAATATACAACTTTTCTTTGCACAACTCCTTCCAAAAATGCTTGGATCTCAAGTTATAATTTTATGAACATGTGGTCATGAAACTAAACACTTAGTGAAATTTTGCCCTAATTTGGTCAGGATTTTGACACAACTTCATAGAACTTTTTCATATAGTTCCAAGGGGAATATTCGAAGGCAATTCAAATATGGGTTATAGATAACATTGCAAGCTTTCCAAAATGTCCAAGAACTCCTTTAGATCATTCTTGAGTAGGGAGAATCGAAGTGATGAAATTAGGGTTTTGTCACTTGAATTACAAGTCATTTTTGATGAACACATGAACCAAATCCATGCTAGGCTGCATAATCCTTGCTTTGAAGGCCTCAAACTTGTTTGTCACTCCATAATTAAATGTTTACACAGCTGTTAGGGCTTTGATCCAAGCAATTGAGCTATTATCCAAGTTGCATTTCCATTAATGGCACAAAGTTAACATTGCCATTCTTGTAAAGCAAGCTTTTTGCATAAAGTTCATTCTTGTTCCCTCTTATCACACTCCATTCACAAAGTCAGAAGCAAGCTTGTTTAAAGCATAACCACTCTATCTTAGCAACTATAAGGCATGGAAACTTGTTTTATCAAAAAATCACATGTTTAACTTAAACATGTAAATTTGAATTCTGATCAACTAGAGCACTTCAAACTTGTTGCTTATAAATAAAGTCACTATTTGTGATCTAAGACACGATCTTGAACACCCTGAAATACACCAAAACTCTCTCAAATCAGAAATTGCCCAAAAACTCCATTGTTGCACAGTTTCTGACCTTGGACTTCAAACTCACATTTCCCTCGTGTGTTTCTTGGCCTTTTAGTTTCTAAAGCTTCCTTAAATCAAGTGTAACCTATCCTTGTCCCTGTTTCATTACTGTAACATAATTTACCATATCCTCCATAACCAAAAACAGAGCATTGCATATTGACTTCTCCAGGTCATTTCAGCCACTCTCAACTCAAGCAAACCATTGCATTATCTTCCTAGGACCTCAAGGAAGCAAACCTGATCATCACCACTTCCTGAAACAAGCTCAAACTCCAAACATGATTTCCAGTTTTGAGGTAAGTTCTCTCAACTTAAAACTCTTCATATAGGCATCATCAATATTTTATTTGTGAACAAAACATGTAGATATCATTGCCTTGAAGCTAACCATGTCCATAGTTTCCATTAATTTTTCTTGAGCTTAGAGAATTTTGAAACTGAAATTTCTGAAATTTTTAGTGTTCAGATTAGGGCCATTAAAATTCATGCTTATCTTTGATCTATAGTTTTAATACTTTACATTTCTGGAATCGTGAGAAAATTTTCTACCAGTTTCATGTTTACAGTTTTCATTTTTGATGAGAAATGAGCAAGCAAGTTACAGTTGGTCTGGATGGAGGTTGAAGATGAAGTCTTCAGGGTGCGTTTTTCCTTGTATATTTATTGTTTTGCTTATGTTAACCGATGTATAGCCACCCCAGTGGTAGAAGTGCGCGCCTATAACCTATGAGACATGGGTTCGAGCCCCAGTGGTACCTGTTTTACCCCAAAATTTGCCCTCCCTTTTTCACAAGAAAATCACAATCCTAGGGTTTCTCTCTTATTTTTAAGCTTGGCTCAAGAATCGGTCAAACATACTTTTCTTTATCAGTCAATCCAAAATTAGGGTTTTCTCTGATTTTTTGAGATTGGCTCAGGAATTGATCAAGAAGAATTTTCTTTGGCAACAAATCCGGAATTAGGGTTTTCACTCGCATTTCTCAGAAGAAACTGAATCCTCAGAAATTCAGTTAACTGTTACATTGTTTTTCACGCTTGTTCAAGTTTACTGGTTGTTTCTCAAGGCCTGGTTATCTGGGATAAAAACTGAGACTTTTGTTTGGAACATTAAGGCATCTGCTTGATTAAGTGGAGTGAAAGGTTTACCGTTTAATTGGAATGCTTTGTTTGTTTAACTGTGCAATGCATATGCTAATTGGAATACCATGCGTATTGTGATTAATGCAAGGTTGCGAGACGGCAAAGTTTGTTAATTATTTATTTCATCTAGATTAGAATTATTGAGACACGGTTTCAATTATTTTTGATTTAAGAGTCTTAAATAATTAAATAAACATAAGGGAAAGAGAGAAAAGATATTTGACAGTAGAATTTTCTTTTGGATAAAGACTGCTTATTCATTTCAAATGTTGTTACAAAATTTGTTTGAATATTGTAAATTTACAACTTACTGTATTTACAATAATTTTAGTTTACAACAAATGAAAAATCTATCCATTTCTAAGCCTAATCTCCTAAGATCTTTGACTTCTACTGATTCCTCCATCATCCAACTGTTACTTACCTGCAAAAGACAGAAGAAAAAGAAATCAGCACAGTTAATTGAAAAAGATTTCCAGATAGAAAAAGAAAGAAATCATCATTAAAGTTTGTCGGCCGGAATCAGAATGCTATGTTCATCATATTTTATTTTCCTCTCTGCAAATCACAAGAAGATCGCTCTTCTCGGTTCACATAGAGAAAAATAAAAGATATAAAATGCAAGCATACACATGGTTCAAATACAAAGGTATAAGGCTGCAAGGCAAAGCAAAGTATACATGCAAACTAAACCAAACTGCATTAGTCAAACAAGTCAGCAAGGAAAACATGAGCAAGCATGGGAAGCTAACTACAATGCATTAACCAAACTGAATTTCAAACTGCAGTAACCAAACATGTTAAACTAAGTATGCAAACTGTCAAAACATACAAGTACAAGAAAGTACAACAAATGCAGAGGGATAAACCAAGTTACAAGCCAAAGGGACTTGTCAAAATCCATCATCACTTTCCAGCACTAGACAAACTTTTCAGATATATTAAAATAAGAAAAAGTGCTTAGAGAGAGAGAGAGAAAGAGAAGACCTAGTGAAGAGGTTTGCAGTTTTGGCTAAGGCAGGCTGTAAAAGGCAGAAAATATAACAAAAAGATATATAACAGTCCAGGGAGGAGGGAGAAAAGAGAGAGCAAAAATCTGCATAAACTGCAAATCACAGTTCCAAAGGCAGAACAACAAACTAAAGCTCAACAGACCTGTTTGCAAAAAACCACAAAAACTTGCAAACCTGCATTACAAACTGAAAACATGTAAGCTCAACATTTCCAAACTGCAATCAGCAAGCCTGCATTGCAACTTACCAAAACTGCATCTCAAAACTACAAACCTGCATAAACTGCAACTTACCAAAACTGCATCTCAAAACTGCATAATCCAAACACCAAAAACCCTACATAAACTGCTCAAACACCAAGCTCATCAAAATGGCCAAAATCTACCAAGCCTAAAAAAACTGGCAAATTGTAACAAAGCTACAACCCAAACCTGCTAATCACACAGGCCAAACACAAACAGCCTACAAGCTCAACAAGGCCAAACACAAACAACCTACAAGCTTGTAAACCACAAGCTCAACAAGGCCAAACACTCAGGCCAAGCCCAGACCTGCCTGCACAAACTCAGTTCACATCATCCTCAACCATCAACCATGAATATTCAGAAAGAGGAAGACAATATCAACAAAACACAGTAGTTTCAGAAATTCTTTCATCATTAACATACAAAGAGGAAGGAATAATTTCATAAGCTAACCAACAAGTTCCAGAAATACATTCTACATCAACATTCCAAGGGGTTCAGAAGCTTATCAATTACAAACAAGCATAGTTTCAGAACCAAGATCATCATTAACATCAGAACATAGAAGTTTCAAAATTTCTTTCATCATTAACAAACACAAAGAGGAAGGAAGAGAATCAACAAAATCAAACCAACACAAGTTTCAAATTTTATACATCATCACTAACAAATACAAACAAATTTCAGAGTATCATCATCATCAACATCAAATAACCAACAAGGAGAGAGGAAGAGTTTTAGAAGTAAAACAATATAAAGTTTCAGAACACATGTTCATCAATACCAAAAAAAAAACCACAAATCATCAACAAAAGTCAGAAACACACAGTTTTCAGAAGCTAAAGTTCATCATCAATAAAAGTCAGAGACAAGCAGTTTTCAGAAGCTAAGATCATCATCAAACAACATAATCAAAAGAACAACAAAAAATACCAGAAAAGCATCATCTTCATCCTCCGCCTAGCCTCCTGGGAGCGCCACCGGCCGGTCTCACATCCTTCTCCTTCAGTTTACAGAACAAAACGCCAAGGTACAATTTCCTTTTTCCTCAAACTTTTCTGCATCTCACTCATAAAGCATCAAAGAATTAAAACATGCAAACAATAAACATGCAAAGAATCACACAAATGAACAACTGTGAAACCCTAAGACATTAAAGAAGTAAATCGTACCGTTTTCTCTGAAATTCTGGACCGCTGTGAAGAGAGCAAGAAGTGGGAGGCGACGCTCCGGTGGCTAGGGCGTGGAGGGAGTTTCAAGGATCAGAAGCTCATGGTTTGAGAATGTAGAAGAGAAACGGAGAAGAAGAGAAGGAGGCGCTGTTGTGGCCAAAGTTTGCAAACCCTAAAAAACGTTTGAACCCTAACAAAATTATGAAACCGGGTAATGGGCCTTCGCCCCAACAACTGCCTCAAGCCCAATTGCTGGCTAGCACGCACCCCCTTTCTTTTCCCCCTTCTGGCTTTTTGTTCTTCTTCCTTTGGGCCATCCAAAATTATTTTCTTAAAGCCCATTCTTTTTATTTTTAAACCAAATACTTTTTTTATTTTGTTTTCATTTTAAATAAATTCTTTTCATTACTTTTGTTAATAATAGAATTAATGTATTAAAATTTTGTTTTGATATGGTTTTCTTTTTAAATAATTATTACCTTTAATAAAAATACAAGAATAGTATTAAACATTAATTTAGGTAATTAATCTTTCTTTTAAAACTTTTTCTTTTCATAATTCATAAAAAACACAAAAAAATAATAATAATAATAATACTTAATCTTTATTAGGTTAATTTTTATTTGTTTATTTGTAAATAAATACATGCATCTCATAGTTCTTTGATTTTCCTTAATTTGTTATAATTTTACTTTAAATTGCGACAGTTCGATTTGGTTGTAACACATATTTGGACATTATTATTCTGATAAGACTCATCCCCATTTGTAAATAATTGTACCCCCATCCCTGAATACTCATTTGTAATAATTTAGAATTTAAATTCCCGCAATTTATCGCTTTCAATATACTGTATAATAATTAGGGTTTGTATGAGAAGATTCAAAATCAATCGCTAGATGACCTAATACAAGATAAATGCATGAAAATCAATACACAATTCACACTTGCACCTCTAGGGTAACCTCGCTTGTTGCCTCGGAAATTGCAATCATGTCCCTCGAGTATGAGACACTCTAGCAAATGCCCCTTCGATAAACAAAGATTGTAGTTCCTCGATGACCCTCGATGTTGCCTTCGATAAAACGATCTTGTCCCTTACAAAATTGCTAGAGCGTCTCACAAGTTGCTTTCAATGATTGTATACGATGACCCGCGCCTGTCCCGTTTAACATCCTAACACAAGGTTATTCACCAAATACAATGGTGAAATAACACTGTCAAAAGGATTGAAAACATAAGAAAGATCTTTGAGTAAAATAGGGTAGACAGCTCTTAGTTACTTGATCAAAAGCTTACAAAATATCCTTGCCATTTTCAAACACACCTCACAACATAATTTCAAAACAAACTTTTAAAACATTGAAATATATTTTTAAAAATACACACACCTTTGTATATATTCAAACAAGAATCATTACAAAGGTTTCCTGGACAAGGCTTCTTTTTCAAAGCATTTTTTCAAAATCACACACACAAAAGCACCATTTCAAACAATTGAAAAGCAAAGGCAAGTGATCTAAAACAAGTAACTAAGAGCCCATGGAAAATCATGGATGAAAAGGGTGCTAGCACCTTCCCTTTTTATAATCTACCCCCCGAACCCAAGAAAACAATTCAAAGGTCTTTCCTGTGCTTTTTGACCTTTCCTTTGGGTAAAATAAAAAGTCGGTGGCGACTCTTGCTAAACCGAACAAATGCGAACACAAACGCGAAACCTCAAGTCAGTTCTCCCACCGTATCACAGTACCCTTTTGCATTTTTACATGTTTTACAATTCTGACTTTTTTTGTTTGCAGGGCGCTGGGCCTCTTTGGGCCTTACTTATTTTTTTATTCTGCTAGTTAACCCCCTATATCCCATTGACACCCCTGGCCCAAATTTATTTATTTTCTTTTTTATTTTCATTTTTATTTTTCTTAAATATATTTTCTAATATGCTAAAAAACCATAAAATACAAAAAAAATGATAAATTTATATTTTGACTTATTTTATTTTATTTTTCTCACAAAAAAATATTTTTATTTATTATACTTTATTTATTTTATTAAATAATCTTGTAAACTTAATTAATACTATGTTATTATTTATTCATTTTTCACACCATTTAAAATACATTATTTTTTATATAAAAAAGACTAAAAATATTTTATAATGCTATAAATATTTTTAAGATAAAAATACCAAAAAAAAAATTTCTTAAACTTATTTTCTTTTGATTAATTAATAGAACTAGGGTTTTACTTAAAATCTTTTCATAATAAAATTCAAATTTAATTAATTATTTTCTTTATTTAATTAGGTTAAGACAAAAATCCTTTTTTCATGAAAATCAAACAAAGATACATTTTCTTTACATCTTGCATTTTTTGTATATTCATTCATTTTATACTTTGTATTTATTTATTTCCTTGTACATTGATATCAATTCAATATGGTTATAATAGACTAATTAGGTTTAAATTCTTGCAGTCCCCATTCATGAATTTGTATACCCCCTCCCACAAATGTTGTAATAGCGTAGTAACTTTAAATTTCGCAATTTATCGCTTTTATATAGCATACTAGTAATTAGGGTTTGTATGAAAAGACTAAAACCAATACTTAGAAAATCCTAATTTAAGACAAAAGCAAGCATGAAAACAATACACTTGCACACAAGCACCCGTAGGGTTATTCCACTTGGTTTCCTTATACAAAATGGCCATATTACGCATGTAAGGTATCTTAGCAAAAACAAACAAATACAAGATCATAGTCCCTCAATGACGCTATTTAAGTTTCCTTTCAAATGATCTTAGTCCCTCAAAAAGAATGTTAAGATACCTTGCAACATTGCTAATCATGGTTATACGATGACCCACGCCCGTCCCGTTTACATCCAAAGATAGGGTTGCTTACCAAATCAATGGTAAGACAATAATGTCAAAGGAAAAGAAAATGAACAAGAAAGACATTTGAGTAGGTAGATTGCTCCTAATTACTTGCTCCATTTCAAAACAAACTTCCTTTCTATTTTCAAAAACAAACACCTACACTTTCAAAACATCTTACAAAACTTGAAAACATTTTCAAAAGATCAACATCTTTGTATACATTCTTATGAACGAGAATCATTATAAAGATTGCCTAAACAATGGCCTCTTTACAAAATACTTTCAAAAAATCACACAAGGCATAATTTCAAACAAAAGAAAGTGACCTAGCAAGTAACTAAGAGCCCATGGATAACCATGGATGAAAAGGGTTCTAATACCTTCCCTTTTCATGATCTACCCCCCGAACTCAAAAAATAATATCAAATGTCTTTCCTGTGCTTTTTCACCTTTCCTTTTGGATAAAAGAAAAGTCGATGGCGAATCTTGCTAACCGCAACATTTGCGATAAAATGTAAAACCCTCTAGTCAGTTCTCCCACCGTATCACACGTATCATGTCCAGGATTATTGGAATGGTATACACATATTGAATCATGATGATAGCTAGGAGCGGAGGTATTGGGATTTCGAGGAGGATCCCTTAACGCAATCAATTCCATCTTCAACATGTGTTGCAATAATTGAGCCAAGGACATATTGATTTTGGTGAATTTCCTTTCGGATGAGACCCATTTATTCCGATTACCCTGTCCTTGTTAACGAGGTGGTTGTTGGGCTCGTGTCGTGGCAGTAAATTTGGAAAGGTATGCCCTCCACCAAACCGGCCTCTTGTCTCATGGGGGGCTAAGTAGTGACTTGATCCCCAATCTTGACCGTTTGTTTCATACAGTTGCAACCGTCTTAATTAATTTTGTTGACGAGGGTCCTTAGATCTTCTTCTCCCCAAGCTAAGTTTTGGATAAAAGCCATCTGGCCCACCAGTTGTCCCATCATCTGGACTTTCATTGTTGCCATTTCAGTTTGTAGCCATTCCAACTTGTCATCCTTGTTGTCCTCAGGATTTCCCATGATCATGCCCCTAGTGAGGAGTGCTTTCACCTCTTCTTGTCCCTTAGATAGGTTCAAGAACATCTCCTGAAGTTGAGCATTTTGAGTCTGAATGTCCTTGATAGTCTGTTCCAGAGCCATCTCTACTGAAATAAATAGTAAGCGGATGAGAGACATGTGTGGGAAAATCCTGTCATGATATGCATGATATGTGGATGCAATATTTTCAAGGATCCCGCGGGGTAAACACAAGAAGATGTTAGAAATTGAATTTTAATCAATAGCTTTGATTGGGGAACTTCGTATCGGTGGATGTACTTCCATGAGAATCAAGCTCACCATGTCAAGTAGGTCATAGCCCTTGACCCAAGTTAACGTGCTTTAGTCTTTGACGATGTTTTATTAGAGAATGAATCTTTTTCCCCTTGACAGGCGTCTGGTTCAACATGACCCTGCATCATAGACCCTTGAATTCCTTGAAATGGTTATTGAAAATACTATGGCATGATGTTTTTATGTTATGTACAAGTATGCAAAACAAGCAAGTTGCTATGTACAAATAGTCATATACACACAAAGAAGGCAAGTCCTTAGGTCTAGGCTTGCATGGGGTTGGTAGGTAACTACCCTCTTGTAATTTAGTTGGCTCAACCTGTCCTAGAAGGTAACTGGATTCTAGGGGATCCTAATATCACTGATCTTTCTTCATGGGGCATTGTTTGAGCGCAAGCCTCTTTAACGGCGACCGAAATATCCCGAAAGTCCGGTCTCAATGAGCGTAGCATCGAGTATCAACCAACTTCGGACTGCACCAAAGCCGACTATCTCACTACTTCCTAATGGCCAAGTTATTCAATTAAGGTTCTAAGGTCAGTTAGTGCTTTATGACACCACACAGCGGCCCCGTATTCTCCTTGACTACTCAAGGGCTACCGGTACCAAAAAATGTGTCACACTAACATAGCTATTGCTTAGACCATGTCGGTATACCCCGCACAGTTTCTATAACTTATTGCTACTTACCTAAAAGTTGCCCTAGATCCGGGTAGAGGATCAAAACAAGCCCAAACAAGGAACCATAATGTAAAGCAAACAAGTTTAACAAAGAAAAGCACGTAAAGGTGATTTAGCCCTAAGGTAACCCCACTTTTATGAATTCCCCAACAGAGTCGCCAGTTCTGTAATACGGTGGGAGAACTGACTTAGGTGTTTTGCATTTGATCGCAATTGTTGCGGATAGCAAGAGTCGCAACCGACTTTTCTTTTATCCAATAAAGGAAAGGGTAAAAAGAACAGTAAAGACTTTTGAGATTATTTTCTTGAGTTCGGGGGGTAGATTATGAAAATGGAAGGTGTTAGCACCCTTTTCATCCATAGTTATCTCTGGGCTCTTACTTTCTTGCTAGATCACTTGTTTTGTTTGAAAATGTGCTTCTGGTGTGGGTTTTGAAAGTATTTTGAAAACGTCTTTGTAATGGTTCTCGTCTCTATAAGAACGCGTACAAAGTGTTGTTTTGAAAATAGTTTAAAGAAGTGTTTGTGGAATGTGTTTTTTGAAAGTGATTTTGAAAATGTGTCTTTGTAAAGGTTCTCGTTTCTATAAGAACACGTACAAAGTGTTTGTCTTTTGAAAATGTTTCAAAATGAAAGTTTTGGTGTGTTGTACCCCAAAATTTTCCCTCTCATTTCTCAAAGGATCACCCTGGACCCTCAGGTTTGTTCCCATCCAATTTTAAGCCTTGAATTACAAATTTTCCAAGAAAGTCATTCACAAGGGCAAAATGATCATTTGCATACTAAAAAGTCAAACTTTGACTTTTGGATCAAAAAATCAAGTTCCAAGAATCATATTTCATCAAAGCATGAAGTCTGTTTCATCAAGAAATTCAAAAGTCAAAATTACTTTGGAAAAGTCAAAAATTCTAAATACTTAGAATTTTTCTAAGTGTTTAAGAAATATGACAAATTCAGAACTTCTGGTCAGATTATCACTATGATGCAAGCTGATTCTGGAAGAATTTCTGGCACAAAAGTTATAAATTTCAATAAGATCTAAAACATTACAGAACAGAACTTCTCCTAGAGATGTTGGGATTTCAAGTTAAATCCTCAAAGACACGTCCCTGAAACTGAAGCATTCAGCAAATTTTGGACGCTTTCAAAACTGATTTTGGTCAGAACTTCTGGGCCAGTTTTCACAAAGGTTTAGTCAAAGTTTGCAAGGGTATTCCAAAGAAGGTTACAAAGTGGGCTACAAACTTTTGGGAAAGTATGAGAACTCACTTAGAACATGCTGAAGCAAAGGGATTAAAGGATCAGAAGTTGGATGTCTATTCTAAGTTACGCTGAAGTTGAACTTTTGATACATAATTAAGCAATGATGTAGAATCTCACATTGAAGGATTTCTGATTTGATAAATCTCATCATCATTTAATACTCACAACCACTTTTGGGTCTTTATCCAAAGGATTTCCCCACGTGTGGCATAGAAGTACCATCACTGTCCGTGAAAAAGCCACTTTTGCACAAAAATACATTGAGCCCATACGTTGCTTTTTCTTTTGAGATTACTATTCCTTAATTCCCGCTTATGAATCCAACTTAGGCACGGTTAAGAAACTGCTAACCACCATACCTATTTGAACTTACTTCAAGAACAAGTCAGCGCCTAGCATATGATAGTTGTACCCCTTGATCTCTCCTAGCGACTAAACTTTTGCCTATAAATTGGACTTTATTGGCAACTGTAAAAGGGTCGAATTCTTGATATAGAAAAATCCTTGAACCCCTGATAAAATTCCAAGAGTCCAAAACTGCAAATATAAAATACAAAAACCAGTTAACTTTTGGTTCTTGCATTCAAAATCCATTTTTTCCTCAAGTATTTCTTGACCAAAACCATCCATACAATTTCTGATATACATTTAGAAACCATCCTAACTTTTGTGTTCAGACGGTAACACATTCTCCATCCATATTCACCTTAAGGAAGTCAGAACTTTTCCCCCTTGGTTGTTCCAGAATTTTTCTAATCATTCATTTCCCAAGTTGAAAGCTTCCAGCCTGCTGAGCACGTGAAGATGCTGTTCAGAACATCACCAGAGTTCAGAACCAGACTCCAGCTCACAGAGTATTTTCCAACTGCAAGGTAAGCTTTCTGCTGACTCTCATCATATTACTTAGGCATTATCATATTTGCATGTTCAAAAATACAATGTAGCCATCATGATTATGATGTTGTACGTATTCTGAGGTTTCACGTATTTGTATGCCTAAGTAGGGAAAAACATTAGTTCAGAACTTCTTAAGGAAATTAGGATCAGCAAATTCATGCTTGCTTCTGTTTTATAGTTCTGATATCTTTTGTTTCTGAAACATTATGAAACCTGTCATAACTGTGATATGTGCATCTTCTATTCTGTTAAGAAATGACTAAGTTGCAGATGTTCTGACTAGCATGGAGGGGGAGACTAAATTCTGACATTGGTAACAGAACTTCTGAAATCTTCTTTGTTCCCAGCGGACCCAAAACTTTTGACTTTACCTATTTCTACTAATATGATTTCTGTTTTTGCAGCACGCCAGAGTCAGAACTTCTGATCTCTTTTAGTTCAGCAAGGCACTAATTCTATTTTCTTTTTCCTTACTATTTTTTTTGCTATCACTTCTATTTTCACTAATCAAAAACACCAAAAACACCAAAAAGATCAAAAATATTTTCTTAAACAAAACAAGCCCATTTCACATTTTCTTGTACATTCTTATCCATTCGATGTGGTTATAATAGTAACTTAAGATTTAATTTTATTTGCAACCCTCATTTGTAAATTTGTACACCCTACCCCCCTAATAATTGTAATAGCATAGGATATTTATTTTCCACACTTTTTATTGCTTTCATAAATTGCTAGTAATTAGGGTGTATGGCAAGACATGAAATCAACAAATAGAGAACCCTATTCAAGACAAAAACAATGCATGTGAACCAATACATTTGTGCACTTACACCCCTAGGGTAAATCCACTTAGTTGCCTTATACAAAATGGCCATATTACGCATGTAAGGTATCTTAGCAAAAACAGACAAATACAAGATCATAGTCCCTCGATGACGCTATCTAAGTTGCCTTCCAAATGATCTTAGTCTCTAAAAGAGAATGCTAAGATACCTTGCAACATTGCTAATCATGGTTATACGATGAGCCACGCCTGTCCCATTTACATCCAAAGATAGGATTGCTTTCCAAATCAATGGTAAGACAACAATGTCAAAGGAAAAGGAAATGAACAAGAAAGACATTTGAGTAGGTAGATTGCTCCTAATTACTTGCTCCATTTCAAAAAACAAACATCCTTGCTATTTTCAAAACAAACACCTACACTTTCAAAACATCTTACAAACTTGAAAACATTTTCAAAATATCAAACACTTTGATACATTCTTAGGAACCAGAATCATTACAAAGTTTGCCTAAACAATGGCCTCTTTACAAAATACTTTCAAAAAACTACACAAAGCACAATTTCAAACAAAAGCAAGTGATCTAGAAAGTAAACTAAGAGCCCATAGAAAACCATGGATGAAAATGGTTCTAATACCTTCCTTTTTCATAATCTACCCCCCGAACTCATGAAATAATCTCAAAGGTCTTTCCTATGCTTTTTCACCTTTCCTTTTGGATAAAAGAAAAGTCGGTGGAGACTCTTGCTAACCGCGACATTTGAGATCAAACGCAAAACCTTCAAGTCAATTCTCCCACCGTACCACATGGTGTATAAAATGTTTTTGTTGTGAGCAAGCGAGCAACTAGGAGCATCCTACCTACTCAAAAGATCTTAAGTGTTCTTTTCTTCCACCTTTAGATGTTTCTATCTTACCATTGATTGTTAAGAAGCCTTATCTTTGGATGTGAAGGGACAGGCATGGGTAATCGTATAGTCATGATAGAATTGTTATGAGATATCTTAGCATTTCTCTTGAGGGACTAAGATCATTTTTAGGGCAACATTCGAAGCATCATCAAAGGACTATGATCTTGTATTTTTTGATTGTTTTTGCTAAGACGCTTCACATGCATATCATGACCATTTTCATAAGGCAACAAGTGGAGTTAACCCTAGAAATTCAAGTGTGAAAGTGTTTGTATTTCATGCTTGATTTATCTTGAATTAGGGCTTTCTAAGCATCGATTTTATCTTTCCATACAAACCCTAATTACTAGCATTTATATGAAAGCCATAAATTGCAGAAAGTAAATATCCTACGCTATTACAATCACATGGGGATGGGGTGTACAAATTTACAAATGGGGTTGCGAGAAATTAAAGTCCTAATTATCTATTACAACCATATTGAAGTAATGTACAAGAATTAAAATGTAAGATAGATTTGTTTTGTTTTTGTTAAGAGGAGAAATAAATTTGCTTAAGAAAAATATTTTTAGTATTTTTTATTTTAAAAGAAATAAAGCAACGTATATGAATGTAAAGTTTTTTTTTTGGTGTTTTTTATTAATGAAAATAAAAGTGATGATAAAAGTAATAAGAGAGTAAGAGTTAGAATCAGCACGTTGCTGAAAGGATATAAATAAGAGAGAGCAGAACTTCTGACTCAGGCGCGCTGCAAATCAGAAAGAAAATGTTAGTAGAAATGGGGAAAACTAGAAGTTCTAGATCCAGACAAACTAAAGTTTTGGGGTCGCTGGGAAGAAAGGAAAGCCTAGAAATTATGATTGCTGAGAGAGCCTAGAAGTTCTGATGTAGCTGGAAACCTAGAAGTTCTAGTGTTACTGGAAGGCTAGAATTTCGGGTTGTTGAGAGAGTCTAGAAGTTCTGATTGTTGATGGAGCCTAGAAGTTCTAGTTTTACTGGAAGGTTAGACGTTCTGATAATGAGTAAGTGAGGTGACAATGCTGTTGGATGAGAAGGTCTAGAAGTTCTGGTCCAGGAGTACTGTTTTGATAAACAACTAGAGGGGGTTTATCTAGAAGTTCTGGTCCAGGATCATTATTTTACAAATAATGAGGTAAAAATGTTAAGAAATAAACGTAAAAGGTGCTTCTGGGACTAGAACCCTGGACTCCTAACACTAATGTCTTATGCGCACGCTCACTACCACTGGGGTGGCTGTACATCTGGTATTAGAAGCAAACACATAAACATATATTACAAAGTAAGTTATGATGATGAACTTCATCTTCTTCTTCGCGCCAGCCAGAGTATCTGCAACTTAGTCATTTCTCAACAAAGATGGGAAATGCAAACATAGAACTTATGGAAATTTTCATCATGGTTTCATAAATATCAAGTGCCAAAACTATAAATCAGAAGCAAGCATGAATTTTTCTAATTTTAGTTCTGAACCCTAAATTACTCAAGAAGTTCTGATCTGAAGTTCTCTCTACTTAGGCCATAAAAATGAAATCTATAAATATGTACAGATTCAGATCCATGATATCTACATTGTATCTTTGAAATTGCAAGCCTAACAATGCCTAAGTAATGAGATGCAAATTAGAAGAAACTTACCTTACAGCTAGAGATTGTTTTGTGAGTTAGAGCCTGGTTCAGATTGATGTGATGTTCTGGTCATCTTCCTCGAGTTCTAAGAAAGCTAAAGCAACCTTTAACTTGAGTTATGGATGGTTGGAAAACTCTGGAGCAGTCAAGATACATGGTTCAGAAACTGTATGGATGATTTAGGCAAGAAACGCACAAGGAAAATTAGAGTTAGGATGCAAAAATCAGAAACTAGCAGGTTTTGTGTTTGTGTTGCAGTTTCAGTTTCTTGGGAATTTTCAGCATGGTTTCAGGGCTTTCTTCAATCCTCCCTCCATCAGTTTTAAAATGAGGTTTAATTTATAGGAAAATGAGTTAGAAGCTAGGAGAAGTCAGGAGTACATCCATCATGTGTTATGGATCGCTGAATTGTTTTTGAAGCAAGTTTAGACAAACATGTTTCAGGGCAGGTATGGTGGTTAGCAGCTTTTAACACGCCTAATATGAGTTTGTAGGCATGATTTATAGGGAAGTACACTCAGAAACAAAGTAAAGTATGGGCTCAAAATAAAATTTGTACAAAAGTTTGCTTTTCAAGGACATCAGTGGTACTTTCATGCCACACGTGGGAAGATCCTTTGGATAAAGGATTAGACACTGGGATAAGGACTCAAAAGTTGGTGTAAGAATTAAATGATGATGATATTTAACAAGCAATAAGACCTGCAACATGAGATTATGTAGCATAGCTTGAAACTGGATCAGAAGTTTAGCATAAACGTAACTTATATTATGAACAAATGTCCAACTTCTGATCTTTGATTCTCCCTGCTCCAGCATGACCTGAAGGAGTTCTCAGATTTTTTAGAAACTTATAACATGCTTTGTAACCCCTCTTTGAATCATCTTTGCAAACTCTGATTGTACCTACATGAAAACTGGCCCAGAAGTTCTAATCTAATTCTGACTTGGAAATGTTCAGAATTTACTAAGTGTTTTAGTTTCATGGATGTGTCTTCAAGGATTTATAACTTGAAATACCAACATTTCTGGGAGGAGTTTTATTCTGCAATTTTTTAGATCTCAATGAGATCTACAACTCTTGTGTCAGAAGTTCTTCCTGAATCAATTTGCATCATAATGAAAATCTAGCCAGAAGTTTTGAACTTATCATATTTTCTTAACACTTAGAAAAATTTCTAAGTGTTTAGAACTTTGACTTTTCCAAAGTAATTTGGACTTTTGATTTTCTTGATGAACCAACTTCATATTCTAACATGTCTTGATAAAATGTGATTCTTGAAACTTGATTTTGATCCAAAAGTCAAAGTTTGACTTTCTAGTGTGTATTTTGACCATTTTGCCCTTGTGCCAATTCCAAACCTAAATTGATGTATCAGTGCTGCAAACTTGAGTCATGGAAGACCTTGTGAGAAAATTCTTGAGAAATGAGAGGGAAAATTTTGGGTTACAACATAGAGCAAAAGGGAGCATCTCATTCCAATCTTTATAATCAACAACCATTTTATGGATGATCTTTTTAATGTTCTTATTAGCAGCTTCAGTAGTCCATTCATCTTTGGCCTGTAGGGAGATGAATTATGGTGGACAATCTTGAATTCTTCACAAAGCTCTGTAATCATATTGTTATTCAAATTTGATCCGTTGTCGGTGATAATCCTACTTCGCATACCATATCGACATATGAGTTTGTTCTTGATAAAGTGTACTACCACCTGCTTAGTAACATTAGCATATGAAGCTTCTTCCACCCATTTGGTAAAGTAGTAAATTGCCACTAAAATGAAACAATGTCCATTTAACGCCTTTGGGTCAATCATTCCAATCATGTCAATACCCCATATAGAGAAAGGCCATGGGGAAGAAATAACATTGAGAAGCATCGGAGGCACATGAATTTTTTCGGTGTAGATCTGGCATTTGTGTCATTTCCTTGCAAATTTATAACATTCATATTCCATTGTCATCCAATAATAACCTTCACTAAGCATCTTCTTTGCCATCAAATGTCCATTGGCATGGGTACCAAAGGAACATTCATGGATCTCATGCATCAACATGTCTGCTTCGTGTCTATCCACACGTCTAAGCAAGACCATGTCATAATTTCTTTTGTATAGTACATCTTCAATGAGGAAAAATCTACTCGCCAACCTTCTCAACGTCTTTCTATCTTTATTTGACGCACCGGTCGGGTATTTTTGAGTCTGGAGAAAATGCTTGATATCATAATACCAAGGTTTCTCATTTGACGTTTCCTCTAATACAAAAACATGAGATGGTCTATCTAAACATTGCACCGTGATACGCGGCACATCGTTCCAAGTATTCACTTGATACATAGAACCCAAGGTTGCCAAAGCATCCGCCATTTGATATTCATCTCTAGGAATATGATGGAATTCAACTTTATTAAAGAAGGGTAATAATTTTCTAGCATAGTCTTTGTAAAGGATCAAGCCAGGGTGACGAGTATCCCATTCTCCTTGAACCCGATTTACTACCAAAGTTGAATCACCGTATACATCTAGAACTTTGATTCTGAGATCAATGGCTTCCTCGAGACCCATGATACAAGCCTCATGCTCTGCCTTATTATTGGTACAATCAAATTTCAGCCTTGCTATAAAAGGAATGTGTGATCCATGAGGAGTGATAATCACAGCATCAATTCCTTTCCCATAAGCATTCACAGCTCCATCAAATACCATGCCCCAACGAGATTCAGGATCAGGACCTTCCTCAGGAAACGGTTCATCACAATCTTTTACTTTCAGAAACATAACATCCTCATCATGGAAATCATGTTTAACAGACAGATAGTCGTCAACCTGTTGGTGAACAAGATAGTCTGCCAACATGCTACTTTTTATAGCCTACTGAGTACGGTATTCAATATCATATTCAGAAAACAACATCTGCCAACGGGAAATTCTTCCAGTAAGTGCAGGCTTTTCAAAGATATACTTAATTGAATCCATCTTGGAAATCAACCAAGTAGTATGATTCAACATATATTGTAACACCCCAATTCTAACCCAAGCAATTATGCAAGATAAATCAGAGTTATAAAATTTCAATCATACAAATGAATCGGGACGTCACAAATTCTTCTAACAAATTCATTGCATTCATCGTGGATATATAACACTTTTTCAAACATCGGATGAACCATCAACATAAAATATTTAATCAAATAAATCAACATCTACGCAGCGGAATTCTTAATAAGATCTCTAACAACAAAACAACAACTTCGAAACATCACATATTTAATAATAATCAATTTAAAGTTCAACAACTAAAAATCAACAATCAAAACCAGCAAGCGTTCATCCCCCCGAGTGTTACATATCAGAGCAATGACACTAACTCGAACTATTGAAGGAATACAGCCTTCACTCTTGATTACCTACACGTTACCAACATAAGGGCAACATTCAAACAGAAGGGTGAGATATCTAACAATATAATAAAGCGCATGATAATTAATATATTAAATTAGATCAACAAAATCACCACTTCTCATCTCATAATCAATGGCAATCTCAACAATAATATACATTCATCAACATCAAAATACACTCTTCATGAAATCATATAATGCGACTCTATACTATGCAAATGCATGTGGTACCATTGGAGCAGAACTCCCATCTCAAAAATTTGCCAATTAATAGAGGCGTCAACAAGGCATAGCCTTCATCTCAAAATTCACCAATACAGGCCATATCAACGAGCATAAGCTCCATCTCAAAAATGCAACGTATGCGACACAACCATGATTGTAATAATAACACCCAAGTAAACAACATCTCAAATTAACATCTCAAAAACATCTCAATTAATCAACATCTCAGATCAAAATAATTTATCAAACATCATTTATTTATTAAAAAACATTAACCCAATATCATTAATAACTTCTCACTAATGCAATTTCTGACAGGACAACTTCTGAGTGCCACGGTATTGCAAGCTAGTAATTCTAAGTGTCTTTGATTACTACTTCCACAATTCGCTACTGTATTGCAACATGTGCCACTAAATGTTGCTTTTCTAATTCCGCTACAGCAACAAGACAAGAGTTACCAACGTTACTCTCTCATTTGCGCTACTGTAGGCTAAGGCAAATGCCTTTAGTACTACTTCATTTATGTGTACTAGTACAGGATGCCAAAACAATTTCCATATGATGCTACTACACTTTTATACTACAGCAAGTAACCAAACAAGTACTCCTACAAACTATTTCAATTAGCGTTACAGTAATAAACAAGTGCCATAAGCCATTGAATACTTCTTAATGCTACTTTATGTTCTAGGCGCTACTTCTTCAATAATGCTACAGTAAGCAATTCAAATGCTTAATGAATAATGATTCAATTCGCTGCTACAATAATAAACATATATCCTATGCTACTTCTTCTATTCATATGCGCTACAGCAATATGTTCATACTCCAAGTGCCTTCAAAAATTAATCCTAGCGCTACAGTATATAGCCAAAGCCATTTAATGTTACTTCATTATATGCTACAGCAACAAGTCAATTGCTTCCAAATGTTACTTCCTAATTTATTACATGCTACAGTACGCAAGAATATACCTCCTAACACTACTTCATACCTTACCATTCTCCATAAGCACACCTCCTAAACCCATCTTAGAAGCATCGCAATAAACCACAAAAGGCTCTCCTGGATTAGGCAACGTCAAAATCGGAGCCGACGTCAACCTCTTCTTCAATTCTGTAAAACTTTCTTCGCACTAAACATCCCAAACAAAAGCTCTACCTTTACAAGTCAACTTAGTCAACAGAAGTGACAACTTAGAAAACCCTTCGATAAACCTTCTATAATAACCAGCTAATCCCAAGAAGCTTCTAATCTCAGTAGCTGACCCCGGAGTTTTCCATTGCAACACAACATCAACCTTCGATGGATCTACAACAATGCCACTACCTGAAATCACATGACCAAGAAAACTAACCTCTTTCAGCCAGAATTCACACTTGGACAGCTTTGCATACAACTTCTTCTCTTTCAAAACTTGCAATACTACTCTTAAATGTTCAGCATTCTCTTCTTCTGACTTAGAGTAAATCAAAATATCATCAATGAACACCACTACGAACCGATCCAAATAAGTGTGAAAGATACGATTCATATATTCCATGAATACTCCTGGCGCATTAGTAACACCGAAAGACATCATTGAATACTCATAATGTCCATAACGCATTATGAAAGTCGTCTTCTGAATATCTTCATCCTTCACTTTAATCTGATGGTAACCCGACCTCAAATCAATCTTACTAAACACACGAGCATCCACCAATTGGTCCATCAAGTCAACTATTCTTGGAAGCGGATACTAGTTCTTTATCGTCACCTTGTTCAACTGTCTATAATCAACACAAAGCCTCATACTCCCATATTTCTTCTTCACTAACAACATTTGAGCACCCCACGGCGATACGCTTGGTCTTACAAACTTCTTATCAAGTAACTCTTTCAAGTTCTTCTTCAACTCTGACAACTCATATGCCGACATCTTGTATCGTGCCATAGACACAGGTCTGGTACCAGGTACAAGATCAATAGAAAATTTGACTTCCCTCTCCGGCGATATATCAGGAATTTCATCAGGGAAAACTTCAGGAAATTCACATACCACCTGCAATTCCTCAATTATAGCTTGAGTCTCTACAGATAGCGGCGCCATCAACGAAAACATATGCGCTTCCTCTTGCATCAACTTTCTAAACTGTCTAGTAGACAACAAACCATCTTCCTCTTCTTCAGGAGTAGAAAACTTCACAGACTTGTCATAACAGTTAATATGAACACATTTATGCTCTAACCAATTCATACCAAGAATTACATCCAAACCTCTTAACGGTAAACAAACCAAATCAACAACAAAGTCTCTGTCGAAGATCGACAAGGGACACTTAGCACACACAAAAGAAGTAGTCACTGATCCCTTGGCTGGAGTATCGACGACCATCTCCCCATTCAAAGAAGACAACACAAGACCCAATCTTTCAACATTATCAGCAGCAATAAAACAATGCGTAGCACCAGTATCAATAATAGTAATTAAAGGAGTACTATTAATGAAACATGTACCTCTAATAAGTCTGTCCTCGGTAGTTGTCTGATCCTCCACTAAAGCAAACACTTTACCACTTGACTGAGCCCTCTTCGGTTTCGGACACTGACTACCAATGTGCCCTTCTTCTCTACAGTTGAAACAAACCACATCTTTACGCTCACACTCAGATATAACATGTTCATTCTTGCCATAACGAAAACACCTCTTCACTTCAATAGTGCACACATTACTCTTGTTCCCAGACTTCCCACAATTAAAGCAAATCACACCAGCAGGAGCATCTTCCCCACTAGTCCTCTGACCATGAACAACTCTCTGTTTACCCTTACCGGCTGGGGCATCATAAGGCTTACCACGATTATGTTGGTGCTTACCCCTCTTCTCACTGATAATCTTGTAATGAGCATTATTATCCTCTTCATAAATCCTGCAGCTATCAACCAAATCAGCAAAGACACGGATTTTCTGATATCCAACTGCTTTCTTAATCTCCGGGCGCAACACGTTCTCAAACTTAATACACTTTGAAAACTCAGCATTTTCCTCAGCGTAATGCGGATAAAACTTGGCCAACTCAGCAAACTTGGCAGCATACTCAACAACAGACATACTTCCTTGCTTCAGCTCAAGGAACTCAATTTCCTTCTTACCACGGACATCTTCAGGAAAATACTTTCTCAAAAACTCCCTACAAAACACAGCCCAAGTGACATTCTCACCTGCAGCTTCTAACTTCTGACAAGTCTCTAGCCACCAGTCATCAGCCTCGACTGCTAGCATATGAGTCCCATAACGAACCTTCTGCACTGGAGTGCAGTCCATTATGCAAAAGATTCTCTCTATCTCCTTCAACCATTCTAATGCTCCGTCAAGATCATACTTTCCCTTGAACGTAGGTGGATTCTCACTCTGGAAAGTCGCCAAGCTACAAGATCCACATTCCCGTCAGCATTCGGCTAATTTTCCATCGCATGAGCCATTGCTTCTAGAGCAGCAACAAGAGCAGCATCATTCCTTCCAGCCATCTCAACTTCTCACTACAACATAAACAACGATTATAACTCAAATAACAATACTCGACCGTTAGATAACTACGACTCGACGACAAATTCGGACCAACCTTTTGCTCTGATACCAACTTTGTAACACCCCAATTCTACCCTAAGCAATTATGCAAGATAAATCAGAGTTATAAAATTTCAATCATACAAATGAATCGGGACGTCACAAATTCTTCTAACAAATTCATTGCATTCATCGTAGATATATAACACTTTTTCAAACATTGGATGAACCATCAACATAACATCTTTAATCAAATAAATCAACATCTACCCAGCGGAATTCTTAATAACATCTCTAACAACAAAACAGCAACTTCGAAACATCACATATTTAATAATAATCAATTTAAAGTTCAACAACTGAAAATCAACAATCAAAAACAGCAAGCGTTCATCCCCCCGAGTGTTATATATCAGAGCAATGACACCGACTCGAACTATTGAAGGAATACAACCTTCACTCTTGATTACCTGCACGTTACCAACATAAGGGCAACATTCAAAGAGAAGGCGTGGGATATCTAACAATATAATAAAGCGCATGATAATTAATATATTAAATTAAATCAACAGCATCACCATTTCTCATCTCATAATCAACGACAATCTCAATAATAATATACTTTCATCAACATCAAAATACACTTCTCCATGAAATCATATAATGCGACTCTATACTATGCAAATGCATGTGGTACCATTGGAGCAGAACTCCCATCTCAAAAATTTGCCAATTAATAGAGGCATCAACAAGGCATAGCCTTCATCTCAAAATTCGCCAATACAGGCCATCTCAACGAGCATAAGCTCCATCTCAAAAATGCAACATATGCGACACAACTATGAATGTAATAATAACACCCAAGTTAACAACATCTCAAATTATCTCAAAACATCTCAAATTAACATCTCAAAAACATCTTAATTAATCAATATCTCAGATCATCAAAATAATTTATCAAACATCATTTATTTATTATAAAACATCAACCCAATATTATTAATAACTTCTCACTAATGCAACTTCTGACATCACAACTTCTGACAGCACAATTACTGAGTGCCACGGTATTGCAAGCTAGTACTTCTAAGTGTCTTTGATTACTACTTCCATAATTCGCTATTGTATTGCAACATGTGCCACTAAATGTTGCTTTTCTAATTCTGCTACAGCAACAAGACAAGAGTTACCAACGTTACCCTCTCATTTGCGCTACTGTAGGCTAAGGCAAATGCCTTTAGTACTACTTCATTTATGTGTACCGGTACAGGATGCCAAAACAATTGCCATATGATGCTACTACACTTTTATACTACAGCAAGTAACTAAACAAGTACTCCTACAAACTATTTCAATTAGCGCTACAGTAATAAACAAGTGCCATAAGCCATTGAATACTTCTTAATGCTACTTTATGTTCTAGGCGCTACTTCTTCAATAATGCTACAGTAAGCAATTCAAATGCTTAGTGAATAATGATTTAATTCGCTGCTACAGTAATAAACATATATCATATGCTGCTTCTTCTATTCATATGCGCTACAACAATATGTTCATACTCCAAGTGCCTTCAAAAATTAATCCTAGCGCTACAGTATACAGCCAAAGCCATTTAATGTTCATTATGTGCTACAGCAACAAGTAAATTGGTTCCAAACGTTACTTCCTAATTTATTACATGCTACAGTACGCAAGCATATACCTCCTAACACTACTTCATTCCTTTCAATGTTGCAGTATGCAAATTAGTAGCCATAATATTACTTTGCTAATTGCGCTACTGAATTTAACTATATGCCCTTAAATAGCAATTCCATTCATCGCTATAGGAACAGAAAAACATAAATCTTTAAGTGCTAATTCTTTCTATCGCTACAGTAAAAAATTATGGCTTTTGTAAAGAAAATACTGATGTACTTAAATATATGTATTATCTAAATATATTGGGTCCTAATTCATCTCTTAATTTCATCATTACACCAAATTCAAACACAACTAAAATTAAGTTTCATAACCCAAATTCACATACTATCACCCTATTATAGAGTCGGAACCCCACCCTTACCTTGGATTGAAGGTCGCTCTACAATTTCCGGTTGAATTCTCATTCTTTCCATTTTCCACTTTGTCCAAGAGTTTGCACGTTCTCCTCCAAATCCTTATTTCTTCTACTGCTTCTTTCTTTCTATTCTATTCCAACAACAATAAAATAACCCCATTATTCTATTATTCCATATTGGGCTTAAAACCAATACACCCCCCTTATTACTTCTATTTCATCTAAATAAGCCCACATTAAATAATATTACACTTCTAATATTATTTCACCACATAATATCATATCTCTAATATTATTTCTCCACTTAATAAAATAAATCCAATTAATTATAACACATCTTCACAAATATTCCAAAAATAATTTAATTAAATAATTAATTAAATTACGGGCGTTACAACTCTCCCCTAGTTAGAATATTTTCGTCCTCGAAAATTTACCTCAATCGAACAATACAGGATAGGAGTCTCGCATCTTGCTCTCCAACTCCCAAGTCATGCTTTCACCGGAAGCTCCTAGCCAAACCACTTTAACCAAGGAAATCTCTTTGCCCCTCAGAGTCTTCATTTCACGATCCACAATCCGTACAGGCATCGTCTCCACCGTAAGATTATCCCATACTTGCACGTCGTCCATATGAATCACATGAGATGGATCTGAAATATACTTCCGAAGTTGCGACACGTGAAACACATCATGCAAATTCGAAAGATTAGGCGGTAAAGCCACTCTATAAGCAACATTCCCCACTCTCTCTGAAATCTCATACGGTCCAATAAAACGAAAAGTGAGCTTCTTAGACTTCAATGCTCGCCCAACACCAGTCACAGGTGTAACTCTCAAAAACACATGATCACCAACTTGAAATTCTAAATCTTTCCTTCGCTTGTCATGATAACTCTTCTGTCTACTTTGTGAAGCTTTCATCTTTTCTCGAATCAACTTCACCTTCTCTGTAGTCTCCCGAACAAGTTCAGGTCTAAGTACTACACTCTCACTAGATTCATGCCAACATAACGGAGTTCTACATCTTCGACCATATAACGCTTCAAAAGGTGCCATCCCAATACTAGAATGATAGTTGTTATTATAAGTGAACTCTATCAACGAAAGATAAGTATCCTACGAACCTCCTTGCTCAAGAACACATGCCCTCAACAAGTCTTCGAAAAATTGAATCGTCCGTTCAGTCTGACCATCTGTCTGAGGATGATACGCTGAACTCAACCTCAACTTAGAACCCAACTCTTCTTGCAAACTCTTCCAAAAATCAGAAGTACATTTTGGATCTCTATCTGACATAATGCACAAAGGAACACCATGCAGCTTCACAATCACACTAGTATAAATCTCAGCCAACTTCGGCACTGGAAAACTGATGTTAATAGGAATAAAATGAGCTGACTTCATAAGCCTATCAACAATCACCAAAATTGAATCATGCCCTCTTAAAGTATTAGGCAATCCTGTCACAAAGTCCATTGAAATGCTATCCCATTTCCATTCTGGAACTTCCAACGGTTGCATCAATCCTGCAGGCTTCTGATGTTCAACTTTCGACTTCTGACAAGTCAAACATGCATACACAAACCGAGCCACATCACTCTTCATCCCAAGCCACCAAAACAAACCTTTCAAATCTTGATACATCTTTGTAGCTCCTGGATGAATACTCAACTTACTTCTATGACTCTCCTCAAGTATCACTTTCTTTATCTCAGTATCATCAGGAATACAAATCCGGTTACGAAATCTCAACACACCTTACTCATCTAGCTTAAAATCACTATTCTTGGGTTGATCAATCCCAACCATCAAATCTACCAGTTTCACATCCAACTTCTGAGCTTCTCTGATACTGTCTAGAAATTCATTATTAATCTTCAACATACCCAACATAACACTCTGCGGAGTAACCTTGCAAACTAAGCTCATATCTCTGAACTGCTCAATCAATTCCATATCTTTAATCATCATTGCTGACATGTGTAAATTCTTTCGACTCAACGCATCAGCTACCACATTCGCTTTTCCTGGATGATAATTCAAACCGAAATCATAATCCTTTAGAAATTCTAACCATGTTTGCTGCCTCATATTCAACTCCTTCTGATCAAATAAATACTTTAAGCTCTTATGGACACTAAACACTTCAAATCTAGAACCACAAAGATAATGCCTCCAAATCTTCAACACAAAGACAACAACAGCAAGCTCTAAATCATGCGTAGGATAGTTCTTCTCATGAGTCCTTAATTGCCTTGATGCATAAGCAACTACCTTACCATTTTGCATAAGCGCACCTCCTAAACCCATCTTAGAAGCATCGCAATAAACCACAAAAGTCTCTCCTGGATTAGGCAACATCAAAATCAGAGCCAACGTCAACCTCTTCTTCAATTCTGTAAAACTTTATTCACACTGAACATCCCAAACAAAAGCTCTACCTTTACAAGTCAACTTAGTCAACGGAAGTGACAACTTAGAAAACCCTTCGATAAACCTTCTATAATAACCAGCTAATCCCAAGAAGCTTCTAATCTCAGTAGCTGACCTTGGAGTTTCCCATTGCAACACAACATCAACCTTCGATGGATCTACAGCAATCCCACTACCTGAAATCACATGACCAAGAAAACTAACCTCTTTCAGCCAGAATTCACACTTGGGCAACTTTGCATACAACTTCTTCTCTTTCAAAACTTTCAATACTACTCTTAAATGTTCAGCATTCTCTTCTTCTGACTTAGAGTAAATCAAAATATCATCAATGAACACCACTATGAACCGATCCAAATAAGTGTGAAAGATACGATTCATATATTCCATTAATACTCCAGGCGCATTAGTAACACCGAAAGGCATCACTGTATACTCATAATGTCCATAACGCGTTCTGAAAGTCGTCTTCTTAATATCTTCATCCTTCACTTTAATCTGATGGTAACCTGACCGTAAATAAATCTTACTAAACACACGAGCATCCACCAATTGGTCCATCAAGTCATCTATTCTTGGAAGCGGATACTTGTTCTTAATCATCACCTTGTTCAACTGTCTATAATCAACACAAAGCCTCATACTTCCATCTTTCTTCTTCACTAACGACACTGGAGCACCCCACGGCGATACACTTGGTCTTACAAACTTCTTCTCAAGTAACTCTTCTAATTGCTTCTTCAACTCTAACAACTCACATGCAGACATCCTGTATGGTGCCATAGACACAGGTCTGGTACCAGGTACAAGATCAATAGCAAATTCGACTTCCCTCTCCGGTGGTATATCAGGAATTTCATCAGGGAAAACTTCAGGAAATTCACATACCACCTGCAATTCCTCAATTATAGCTTGAGTCTATACAGATAGCGACTCCATCAATGAAAACATATGCGCTTCCTCTTGCATCAACTTTCTCAACTGTCTAGCAGACAACAAACCATCTTCCTCTTCTTCAGGAGAAGAAAACTTCACAGACTTGTCATAATAGTTAATATGAACACAGTTATGCTCTAACCAGTTCATACCCAGAATAACATCCAAACCTCTTAACGATAAACAAACTAAATTAACAACAAAGTCTTTGTCGAAGATCGACAAGGGACACTTAGCACACACAAAAGAAGTAGTCACCAATTCCTTGGCTGGAGTATCGACGACCATCTCCCCATTCAAAGAAGACAACACAAGACCCAATCTTTCAACATAATCAGCAGCAATAAAACAATATGTAGCACCAGTATCAATAATAGTAATTAAAGGATTACTATTAATGAAACATGTACCTCTAATAAGTTTATCCTCGGCAGCTGTCTGATCCTCCACTAAAGCAAACACTTTACCACTTGACTGAGCCCTCTTCGGTTTAGGACATTGACTACCAATGTGCCCTTCTTCTCTACAGTTGAAACAAACCACATCTTTACGCTCACACTCAGAAACAACATGTTCGTTCTTGCCACAACGAAAACACCTCTTCACTTCAGCAGTGCACATATTACTCTTTTTCCCAGACTTCCCACACTTAAAGCAAATCACACCAGCAGGAGCATCTCCCCCACTAGTCCTCCGACCATGAACAACTCTGTGTTTACCCTTACCAGCTGGGGCATCATAAGGCTTACCACGGTTCTGTTGGTGCTTACCCCTCTTCTCACTGATAATCTTGTAATGAGCATTATTATCCTCTTCATAAATCCTGCAGCTATCAACCAAATCAGCAAAGACACTGATTTTCTGATATCTAACTGCTTTCTTAATCTTCGGGCGCAACCCGTTCTCAAAATTAATACACTTTGAAAACTCAGCATTTTCCTCAGCGTAATGCGGATAAAACTTGGCCAACTCAGCAAACTTGGCAGCATACTCAACAACAAACATACTTCCTTGCTTCAGCTCAAGGAACTCAATTTCCTTCTTACCACGGATATCTTACGGAAAATACTTTCTCAAAAACTCCCTACAGAACACAGCCCAAGTGACATTCTCACCTGCAGCTTCTAACTTCCGACAAGTCCCTAGCCACCAGTCATCAGCCTCGACTGCTAGCATATGAGTCCCATAACGAACCTTCTGCACTGGAGTGCAGTCCATTATGCAAAAGATTCTCTCTATCTCCTTCAACCATTCTAATGCTCCGTCAAGATCATACTTTCCCTTGAACGTAGGTGGATTCTCACTCTAGAAAGTCGCCAAGCTACAAGATCCACATTCCTGTCAGCATTCGGCTAATTTTCCATCGCATGAGCCATTGCTTCTAGAGCAGCAACAAGAGCAGCATCATTCCTTCCAGCCATCTCAACTTCTCACTACAACATAAATAACAATTATAACTCAAATAACAATACTCGACCGTTAGACAACTACGACTCGAAGACAAAGTTGGACCAACCTTTTGCTCTGATACCAACTTTGTAACACCCCAATTCTACCCTAAGCAATTATGCAAGATAAATCAGAGTTATAAAATTTCAATCATACAAATGAATCGGGACGTCACAAATTCTTCTAACAAATTCATTGCATTCATCGTAGATATATAACACTTTTTCAAACATTGGATGAACCATCAACATAACATCTTTAATCAAATAAATCAACATCTACGCAGCGGAATTCTTAATAACATCTCTAACAACAAAGCAGCAACTTCGAAACATCACATATTTAATAATAATCAATTTAAAGTTCAACAACTGAAAATCAACAATCAAAAACAGCAAGCGTTCATCCCCCCGAGTGTTATATATCAGAGAAATGACATCGACTCGAACTATTGAAGGAATACAACCTTCACTCTTGATTACCTGCACGTTACCAACATAAGGGCAACATTCAAAGAGAAGGGGTGGGATATCTAACAATATAATAAAGCGCATGATAATTAATATATTAAATTAAATCAACAACATCACCACTTCTCATCTCATAATCAACGACAATCTCAATAATAATATACTTTCATCAACATCAAAATACACTTCTCCATGAAATCATATAATGCGACTCTATACTATGCAAATGCATGTGGTACCATTGGAGCAGAACTCCCATCTCAAAAAATTTCCAATTAATAGAGGCATCAACAAGGCATAGCCTTCATCTCAAAATTCGCCAATACAGGCCATCTCAATGAGCATAAGCTCCATCTCAAAAATGCAACGTATGCGACACAACTATGAATGTAATAATAACACCCAAGTTAACAACATCTCAAATTATCTCAAAACATCTCAAATTAACATCTCAAAAACATCTCAATTAATCAACATCTCAGATCATCAAAATAATTTATCAAACATCATTAATTTATTATAAAACATCAACCCAATATTATTAATAACTTCTCACTAATGTAACTTCTGACATCACAACTTCTGACAGCACAACTTCTGAGTGCCACGGTATTGCAAGTTAGTACTTCTAAGTGTCTTTGATTACTACTTCCACAATTTGCTAATGTATTGCAACATGTGCCACTAAATGTTGCTTTTCTAATTCTGCTACAGCAACAAGACAAGAGTTACCAACGTTACCCTCTCATTTGCGCTACTGTAGGCTAAGGCAAATGCCTTTAGTACTACTTCATTTATGTGTACCGGTACAGGATGCCAAAACAATTGCCATATGATGCTACTACACTTTTATACTACACCAAGTAACCAAACAAGTACTCCTACAAACTATTTCAATTAGCGCTACAGTAATAAACAAGTGCCATAAGCCATTGAATACTTCTTAATGCTACTTTATGTTCTAGGCGCTACTTCTTTAATAATGCTACAGTAAGCAATTCAAATACTTAGTGAATAATGATTTAATTCGCTGCTACAGTAATAAACATATATCATATGCTACTTCTTCTATTCATATGCGCTACAACAATATGTTCATACACCAAGTGCCTTCAAAAATTAATCCTAGCGCTACAGTATACAGCCAAAGCCATTTAATGTTACTTCATTATGTGCTACAGCAACAAGTCAATTACTTCCAAACGTTACTTCCTAATTTATTACATGCTACAGTACGCAAGCATATACCTCCTAACACTACTTCATTCCTTTCAATGTTGCAGTATGCAAATTAGTAGCCATAATATTACTTTGCTAATTGCGCTACTGAATTTAACTATATGCCCTTAAATAGCAATTCCATTCATCGCTACAGGAACAGAAAAACATAAATCTTTAAGTGCTAATTCTTTCTATCGCTACAGTAAAAAATAATGGCTTTTGTAAAGAAAATACTGATGTACTTAAATATATGTATTATCTAAATATATTGGGTCCTAATTCATCTCTTAATTTCATCATTATACCAATTTCAAACACAACTAAAATTAATTTTCATAACCCAAATTCACATACTATTAATTATACACCCTATTATAGAGTCGGAACCCCACCCTTACCTTGGATTGAAGGTCGCTCTACAATTTCCGGTTGAATTCTAATTCTTTCCGTTTTCCACTTTGTCCAAGAGTTTGCACGTTCTCCTCCAAATCCTTATTTCTTCTACTGCTTCTTTCTTTCTATTCTATTCCAACAACAATAAAATAACCCCATTATTCTATTATTCCATATTTGGCTTAAAACCAATACACCCCCTTATTACTTCCATTTCTTCTAAATAAGCCCACATTAAATAATATTACACTTCTAATATTATTTCACCACATAATATCATATCTCTAATATTATTTCTCCACTTAATAAAATAAATCCAATTAATTATAACACATCTTCACAAATATTCCAAAAATAATTTAATTAAATAATTAATTAAATTACGGGTGTTACAACTCTCCCCCACTTAGAATATTTTCGTCCTCAAAAATTTACCTCAATCGAACAATACAGGATAGGAGTCCTGCATCTTGCTCTCCAACTCCCAAGTCATGCTTTCACCGGAAGCTCCTAGCCAAACCACTTTAACCAAGGCAATCTCTTTGCCCCTCAGAGTCTTCATTTCACAATCCGCAATCCGTATAGGCATCGTCTCCACCGTAAGATTATCCCATACTTGCACGTCGTCCATATGAATCACATGAGATGGATCTGAAATATACTTCCGAAGTTGCGACACGTGAAACACATCATGCAAATTCGAAAGATTAGGCGGTAAAGCCACTCTATAAGAAACATTCCCCACTCTCTCTGAAATCTGATACGGTCCAATAAAACGAAAAGTGAGCTTCTTAGACTTCAATGCTCGCCCAACACCAGTCACAGGTGTAACTCTCAAAAACACATGATCACCAGCTTGAAATTCTAAATCTTTCCTTCGCTTGTCATGATAACTCTTCTGTCTACTTTGTGAAGCTTTCATCTTTTCTCGAATCAACTTCACCTTCTCTGTAGTCTCCCGAACAAGTTCAGGTCTAAGTACTACACTCTCACTAGATTCATGCCAACATAACGGAGTTCTACATCTTCGAACATACAACGCTTCAAAAGGTGCCATCCCAATACTAGAATGATAGTTGTTATTATAAGTGAACTCTATCGACGGAAGATAAGTATCCTACGAACCTCCTTGCTCAAGAACACATGCCCTCAACAAGTCTTCCAACGATTGAATCGTCCGTTCAGTCTGACCATCTGTCTGAGGATGATACGCTGAACTCAACCTCAACTTAGAACCCAACGCTTCTTGCAAACTCTTCCAAAAATCATAAGTACATTTTGGATCTCTATCTGACATAATGCACAAAGGAACACCATGCAGCTTCACAATCACACTAGTATAAATCTCAGCCAACTTCGGCACTGGAAAACTGATGTTAATAGGAATAAAATGAGTTGACTTCATAAGCCTATCAACAATCACCAAATTTGAATCATGCCCTCTTAAAGTATTAGGCAATCCTGTCACAAAGTCCATTGAAATGCTATCCCATTTCCATTCTGGAACTTCCAACGGTTGCATCAATCCTGCAGGCTTCTGATGTTCAACTTTCGACTTCTGACAAGTCAAACATGCATACACAAACCGAGCCACATCACTCTTCATCCTAAGCCACCAAAACAAACCTTTCAAATCTTGATACATCTTTGTAGCTCCTGGATGAATACTCAACTTACTTCTATGACTCTCCTCAAGTATCACTTTCTTCATCTCAGTATCATCAGGAATACAAATCCGGTTACGAAATCTCAACACACCTTGCTCATCTAGCTTAAAATCACTATTCTTCGGTTGATCAATCCCAACCATCAAATCTACCAGTTTCACATCCAACTTCTGAGCTTTTCTGATACTGTCTAGAAATTCATTATTAATCTTCAACATACCCAACATAACACTCTGCAGAGTAACCTCGCAAACTAAGCTCATATCTCTGAACTGCTCAATCAATTCCAACTCTTTAATCATCATTGCTGACATGTGTAAAGTCTTTCGACTCAACGCATCAGCTACCACATTCGCTTTTCCTGGATGATAATTCAAACCGAAATCATAATCCTTTAGCAATTCTAACCATGTCCACTGCCTCATATTCAACTCCTTCTGATCAAATAAATACTTTAAGCTCTGATGGACACTAAACACTTCAAATCTAGAACCATAAAGATAATGCCTCCAAATCTTAAACACAAAGACAACAACAGCAAGCTATAAATCATGGGTAGGATAGTTCTTCTCATGAGTCCTTAATTGCCTTGATGCATAAGCAACTACCTTACCATTCTGCATAAGCACACCTCCTAAACCCATCTTAGAAGCATCGCAATAAACCACAAAAGTATCTCCTGGATTAGGCAACATCAAAATCGGAGCCAACGTCAACCTCTTCTTCAATTCTGTAAAACTTTATTCACACTGAACATCCCAAACAAAAGCTCAACCTTTACAAGTCAACTTAGTCAACAGAAGTGACAACTTAGAAAACCCTTCGATAAACCTTCTATAATAACCAGCTAATCCCAAGAAGCTTCTAATCTCAGTAGCTGACCTTGGAGTTTCCCATTGCAACACAACATCAACCTTCGACGGATCTACAGCAATCCCACTAACTGAAATATCATGACCAAGAAAACTAACCTCTTTCAGCCAGAATTCACACTTGGGCAACTATGCATACAACTTCTTCTCTTTCAAAACTTTCAATACTACTCTTAAATGTTTAGCATTCTCTTCTTCTGACTTAGAGTAAATCAAAATATCATCAATGAACACCACTATGAACCGATCCAAATAAGTGTGAAAGATACGATTCATATATTCCATTAATACTCCAGGCGCATTAGTAACACCGAAAGGCATTACTGTATACTCATAATGTCCATAACGCGTTCTGAAAGTCGTCTTCTGAATATCTTCATCCTTCACTTTAATCTGATGGTAACCTGACCGCAAATCAATCTTACTAAACACACGAGAATCCACCAACTGGTCCATCAAGTCATCTATTCTTGGAAGCGGATACTTGTTCTTAATCATCACCTTGTTCAACTGTCTATAATCAACACAAAGCCTCATACTTCCATCTTTCTTCTTCACTAACGACACTGGAGCACCCCACGGCGATACACTTGGTCTTACAAACTTCTTCTCAAGTAACTCTTCTAATTGCTTCTTCAACTCTAACAACTCAGATGCAGACATCCTGTATGGTGCCATAGACACAGGTCTGGTACCAGGTACAAGATCAATAGCAAATTCGAATTGCCTCTCTGGTGGTATATCAGGAATTTCATCAGGGAAAACTTCAGGAAATTCACATACCACCTGCAATTCCTCAATTATAGCTTGAGTCTATACAGATAGCGACTCCATCAATGAAAACATATGCGCTTCCTCTTGCATCAACTTTCTCAACTGTCTAGCAGACAACAAACCATCTTCCTCTTCTTCAGGAGAAGAAAACTTCACAGACTTGTCATAATAGTTAATATGAACACAGTTATGCTCTAACCAGTTCATACCCAGAATAACATCCAAACTTCTTAACGGTAAACAAACTAAATTAACAACAAAGTCTTTGTCGAAGATCGACAAGGGACACTTAGCACACACAAAAGAAGTAGTCACCAATTCCTTGGCTGGAGTATCGACGACCATCTCCCCATTCAAAGAAGACAACACAAGACCCAATCTTTCAACACAATCAGCAGCAATAAAACAATACGTAGCACCAGTATCAATAATAGTAATTAAAGGATTACTATTAATGAAACATGTACCTCTAATAAGTTTATCCTCGGCAGCTGTCTGATCCTCCACTAAAGCAAACACTTTACCACTTGACTGAGCCCTCTTCGGTTTAGGACACTGACTACCAATGTGCCCTTCTTCTCTACAGTTGAAACAAACCACATCTTTACGCTCACACTCAGAAACAACATGTTCGTTCTTGCCACAACGAAAACACCTCTTCACTTCAGCAGTGCACATATTACTCTTTTTCCCAGACTTCCCACACTTAAAGCAAATCACACCAGCAGGAGCATCTCCCCCACTAGTCCTCCGACCATGAACAACTCTGTGTTTACCCTTACCAGCTGGGGCATCATAAGGCTTACCACGGTTCTGTTGGTGCTTACCCCTCTTCTCACTGATAATCTTGTAATGAGCATTATTATCCTCTTCATAAATCCTGCAGCTATCAACCAAATCAGCAAAGACACTGATTTTCTGATATCTAACTACTTTTTTAATCTTCGGGCGCAACCCGTTCTCAAAATTAATACACTTTTAAAACTCAGCATTTTCCTCAGCGTAATGCGGATAAAACTTGGCCAACTCAGCAAACTTGGCAGCATACTCAACAACAAACATACTTCCTTGCTTCAGCTCAAGGAACTCAATTTCCTTCTTACCACGGATATCTTACGGAAAATACTTTCTCAAAAACTCCCTACAGAACACAGCCCAAGTGACATTCTCACCTGCAGCTTCTAACTTCCGACAAGTCCCTAGCCACCAGTCATCAGCCTCGACTGCTAGCATATGAGTCTCATAATGAACCTTCTACGCTGTAGTGCAGTCCATTACGCGAAATATTCTATCTATCTCCTTCAACCATTCCAATGCTCCGTTAGGATCATACTTTCCCTTGAACGTAGGTGGATTCTCTCTCTGGAAAGTCGCCAAGCTACAAGATCCAGCATTCCCGTTGTGATGTGGTAGGATAACTGACTTGAGGTTTTGCTTTTGTGTTCGCAAATGTTTCGGTTTAGCAAGAGTCGCCATCAACTTTTATTTTATCCAAAAGGAAAGGTAAAAACACACAGGAAAGACCTTTGAGATTGTTTTTGGGTTTGGGGGGTAGATTATGAAAAGGGAAGGTGCTAACACCCTTTTCATCCATTGTTTTCCATGGGCTGTTAGTTACTTATTTTAGATCACCTGCTTTGCTTTTCCAATTGTTTGAAATGGTGCTTTTGTGTGTGGTTTTGAAAGTATTTTGAAAAGAGGCCTTTGTTTAGGCAACCTTTGTAATGATTCTTGTTAGAATGTATACAAAGGTGTTTGTCTTTTGAAAAATGTTTCAATGTTTGAAAGTTTGTTTGGAATTTGTTTTTAAATTGTGTGTGTTTGTTTGAAAATAGCAAGGATGTTTTGCAAATTGATCAAGTAACTTTGGATGTTAAACGGGACGGGCGTGGGTCATCGTATGACCATGATAAAATTATTGGCAAGTATCTTAGCAAGTTTTTTGAGGGACTATATCATTTTTGTTTAGGCAACCAAGATAGCGTCATCGAGGGACTATGATCTTTTTGTTTTGATTTTGTTTTGCCAAGATACCTAGCATGCATACCATGGCCATTTTAAGGCGACAAAGTGGATGAAACCCTAGGGGTGATTGTGTGCATTGTGTTATCATTTTTCATGCATTTTTATCTTGTGTTTAGTCATGCTATTTGTTTGATTTTTGGTCTTTGCATACAAAACCCTAATTTACTATCATGGCGTTTGAAAGCGATAAAATGCGTAAAAGTAAATCTAAGACTATTACAACATTATTATGGGGAGGGGGATACAAGTTTGAATAGGGGGTATTTTGCAAAAAATAAAACCCTAAAACTATTATTACAACCAAATTGACTTTATTTGTACAAATAAATAAATAAACAAATATGCAAATATGCAAATAAATGTAAGTATGCAAACAAAATGTTTTTGTATTAATTTTTATGTATGTAAAAATGAACTTTTTTAAGTCTTAAAAAATAAGAGAAAATAAGATGATTATTTTTGGAAAGGGTGAAAACCCTAATTTTTTTCTTTAAAAGAAAATATGCTTTATATTATTTATTTATTCATTTTTTGTTTAAGAATAATAATAATAATATATGCAAAAATGTTAAAAAATTAAATATTCTCTGAAAATATTAATTTAAGTGTATAAATAATAAAAATAAAATATAGGATATTTTTATATTATTTATAATTTTTTTTAAGAAAATATAAGTATATTAACCTAAATAACTATTTAGGTTTCCATAAAAAATAATAAAAAATAATAAAAAATAATAAAAAATAATAAAATAAAATGTAAAAATTAAGAAAATATTTTTGGGTTTTTTAATGTTCAAGAAAAGAATAATAAAGTCAAAAAATATAAAAGAAATAAAAAAATATAACAAATATAACAAATGGGTCAAGGGGGCGCAAATAACACAATGGAGGGTGCAAATAGCCAGGCAAGCAGGCCCACGTTCACTTCATCCCTGACCTTGTAACAAAAAAAACGCGTGTTCTGCATCTTCAACCTGTTCTTGCTATTCTTTGCATGAAATCAAAAACACACAACATGAAACTTATAGAGCTTTAAACAACGATTCTAATGATATAAAAAACTTAATCTAACTCTCAAAGACCAGAGAGAATTTCAGTGGCCCTAAATTATAACCTAACTTTTTCAGCATGTTCAACATCTAAATTCTCCTAGCTCAGTTAATATAAATACAACCTATGCATATGTACAACTCAAGCACATTAAAGACTAAATTTTTTCTTCATAAACCTAAGCCTAAGGATGTCTAAATAAAGAGATAGAAAATTGACAAATACCTGTTTCAGTTGAGTTCGAATATGGCAATGTAGCAACTTTGAGTGAGGCCTCAAGTTCTTTTGAGCTTGCTTGATGTTCCCTCAACCTTTCCCAATGCTTAGCTTGCTTTGAAATGGCTTGAATCTCCTTGTAGAACTCAACCTGCAAAGCTTCAAAATGAAAATGGTGAAGTGTGCAAACGAGGTTACAGTTGCAAAGTAAGGGCCTGGACAGTTTAAGTGTGTTGTATTGAATGTGTTTGAAGTGGTTTCAAGCAAAACGCACGAGGAAAATTTGTTTTGGAAGTGGTTATGCAGATGATGCCCTTTTGGGCAGGAACTTGGTGTTTTGGTGTATTTGGGTGTTTGAGATATTGTAAACTCGTGCTTTTGGCTTGGTACAATATGTTGAGGTCGTTTGAAAATGTTACAAGACTTGGTTTTATCAGATTTTCAAGTTGTGGACTTTTTGCAAGCTTACTTGCTTTTGAAGCAAAAGTTGAAATGACAAAGGCCAAGGTTGTACAAGCTAGCTCAAGTTCTGCATAGGGTTGGTGAGCTTTTCCTGAAGTTTGTGGATGTTGTTTGTATCAAGAGATCAGGTCCATGGCTCAAGATAAACAAAATTGCCAAAAGTGAACTTTATCAAAGTAGTATTGTAACCTTTTTGCCCTTTTTGGATTAAATCAATGTATAATGCTCCATAACTCAGAACAATGCCTTTTTCCAATGTATTTGCATTTAATTAAGGAGTGTGGAAAGGTTTAAGACCTGTAAAATAAGTACAAGCATGATCCAAACTGATTTGCAAGTTGTAACATGGTGCAAAATGCCTTAGACAAAAGTGAGAATTTTCCATTTTCAAACTTTCGATTGTACCTAACCACAAATGATCTTGGAGTGTTCTTGGACATTTTGGAAATCTTATAACATGCTCTACAATCCATATTTGAAATGAATTTTGAGATTCCACTTGGAACTATGTGAAAAGTTGCCATGAAGATAGGTCAAAATCCTGCCTAAACTAGGGCAAAATTTAACTAAGTTAAAAGTTTCATAGACCCTTATTCACAAAATCATAACTTGAGATCCAAGCATCTTTTGGGAAATCTTTGTGAATAAAAGTTGTAGATTTTGTGGAGGACTAAAACTTTCATGTTGGAAGTTTTCTTTCAATCCAATTGCATCATGGAGAGAAAGTTGGGAAAAGTTGGGAAAAAATAAGAAATTTTCATAACTTAGAAAATTTCTAAGTTATGAAATTTTTCAATCTTAAACCCTAATTTCCAAAATTAGGTTTCTTGGTGAACAAGTTTCATGTTTTGACACATCTTGATGAAAAACGACCCTTGGCACTTGATTTTGACCAAAAAGTCAAAGTTTGACTTTTCAGTGTACAGTTGGTTTTTGATTAGTTGACTGGAAAATTCATCTGTAAATCCAATGCATTTGAGTTCTTTTGAACCTTGAGATTAAGTCAAGATGATTCCATTGAGTCCTTGAAACCATTATTGAACCCAATTTGCCATTGTCTAGGTTAAAAATCAGAAATTGCCCTTCTACAATCAAAACCCTAAAAATGACCATTTTTCCCTTTTGATGATCTGATCAAATTTCTTGAGGAGTTATGGTCCAAACTTGATCAAATGATTCATTTGAGTCTATAATGTTGATGTGAATAAAAAATTATGAGGTTTGACTATAAATTGTCCATATTTGACTTTTTTCCCAATATAGTTGATTTTTAGGTCAACTACCCAATTGACTGGGCAAAAATGTGATTCAAGGCTTGAAACTTGGTATGAGCAATCTTATTGGTACAACATGAAGTATTAAAGTCACATGAGGCATTGAAAGTCCAAAAATCCTTGTGCAAACTCAAACCCTAATTTCAGGTCATCAGTGCAAGGAGATGTCTTGAGCTGAGCAAACCCTAGTCTTGTCTTGAGTCCAAAGAGTCTTGTGAGGAGAATCTTGATAAAATGAGAGGGAAAATTTTGGGGTACAATAGCTGCCCCTGTTCAATCTTCTTGAACCTGAAGAGTTAGATTGGCAAGTTGTGTCGTTCGTGACTCGAAGGTAAAAGATGATTGGACACTAGAGTGCCCGTAAATTTGCACTCGTCAAAGTATAGTTGAGGGAATGGGCTTAAAGATGCCACTTGGAGAGGTGACAGAATCTTGTCGGAGATGGGATTGTAGATGCCATCAAGAATGTTTGTTGAACTGCATGTTATAAGTCAAAAGAATGATTATCAAAATGGTATTCGCGTCTGGAACGTATCTGAACTATATCTGGAGACTGAATTTGTATGAGCAATGGAATGGCGTCCGTGTCTGGAGCGTATCCGAGCTGTAACTATATTTGAATCTAAATGAATAACATAATGAATGTCGTGTCTGGAGTGTATCTGTATTGTATCTGAATCTGAAATCTGAATAAGCGGCAGAATGACATCCGTGTCTGCGGCATCTCTGGGCTGGGGATAAAGGTCAGAATAAGTGATAGAATGGAAACCGTGTCTGGAACATCTCTGGACTGTATCTGAAGTTGAGATCTGTATGAGTAGCAGAATGACATCCGTGTCTGGAGTGTATCTGAACTATAACTGGGATCTGAATAAGTGACAGAATGACTTCCGTGTCTGGAGTGTATCTGAACTTGAAATTGATAGTTGAATCTGAATGAGAAATAGAATGGCTTCCATGTCTAGAGCATATCTAATCTGTATCAGATAGTTGGAACCTGAATGAGTGACAGAATGGCATCCGTGTCTGGTTCGTATCAGAACCGTATCATGAAGTTGAGGTATGAATGAGTAACAGAATGACTTCCGTGTCTAGAGTGTATCCATATTGTATCTGAATAAGAGATCTGAATGAGTAACAGAATGACTTCCGTGTCTGGAGTGTATCTGTACTGTATCTGAATAAGAGATCTGAATGAGTAACAGAATGACTTCCGTGTCTGGAGTGTATCTGTACTGTATCTGAATAAGAGATCTGAATGAGTAACAGAATGACTTTTGTGTCTGGAGTGTATCTGTATTGTATCTGAAATCTTTGAATATTTGTTAAAGATAGTTGTTAATCTTATCCTGAAAAGGGTAAAATGTTAGATGAAACACAAAGTTATGTTGCATGAAGTGTATGATGCAATAAAATGTGTTTTTATCAATGTTTATGATATATGAGTGTAATGTATGCACATGTAAATTGATTAGCTGTATTGCTGAGGAAAATAAATCCTTGATAGTCGGAGATAATGAAATCTTTGACTGTTGCCGGGGAAAATAAATCCTTGACCGCTGCTGAAGATTCAAAATCTTCGATTGCTGAGGATGAGAAATCCTTGGTGACTGTTGGGGATAATAAACTCTTCGACTGCTTCCGGGGAAAATAAATCCTTGACCGCTACTGGAGATTAAAAATCTTTGATTGCTGAGGATGAGAAATCCTTGGTGACTGTTGGGGATGATAAAATCTTCGACTGCTTCCAGGGGAAATAAATCCTTGACCGCTGCAAGAGATTAAAAATCTTTGATTGCTGAGGATGAGAAATCCTTGGTGACTGTTGGGGATGATAAAATCTTCGACTGCTGCCAGAGGAAATAAATCCTTGACCGCTGCTGGAAATTAAAAATCTTTGACAACTTCTGTGGGGGGTGAGAATCCTTCACGACTTTCCTGGGGATATAGGGATTCTTCAAGTCTTTGGAGTTGGAATATGATAATCATTCTGTTGAGAAAATAATGCCAAGTGTTGCTTGAGAAACCTGCTTGGGGAATCTAGAGAACTTTGAAGACTTCTACTGGGGGTTAAATAATGGGAATCCTTACTCGGCTGGGGAATAGGGAAAACTCTGGCGATCTCTATCGGGGATCAAACAAAGGAAAACCTTGATCTGTTGGAGAATAAGGAAGACTCGGATGGCTTCTGCGGGGAATTAAGAATGAGAATCTTCAATCTGTTGAGGAGTGGTGAATGAGAATCTTCGATCTACAGGGGATTAAAAATTTTGACAAATTCATGCTGGGGGAGTAATGAAGACTCTGGCAACTTCACTGGGGAGTCAAGAATGAGAATCTTCAATCTTCTAGGGGAATTTGAATCCTTGGGGACTTCATGCTGGGGAGTTAAGAATGAGAATCTTCATTCTGTTGGGGAGTAAAAACTCTATGGGGAAGAAGGCTTCCTGGTGGGGAGTAAATGAAAACTCTGGGGGAGTAGTTATACTGCTGGGGAGTAGCAATCCTTCTGGGGAGATCAGGAGTTTGGGGTTGTATGCCAATCTACTGGAGAATTATCCTAGTTTGGGGGATAAGACAAAAGTTAACTGTTATCTGGTTGATTCTCAGACTTTAAGACAACTTGCTAGGGAAATTGGAGAAAAATGAATGGTTTCCGCTGTGGATTGGTAGTTGGAAATTTGACTTGACCGGGGAAGGAAGTTTCATCTCCGCTGAGGGTCTGTAGTTCAAAGTTTTTTCTCTGTTGTGGATTGGGAGTTTGAAGTTTTAACTCTGGTGGTAGATTAAGGATTTGAAATTCTAACTCCACTGGCGATATGTATTTCAAGATTTTAGCTCCGCTGGGGATCTAGATGATGTACAACTGGGGATTGTTCAAGGAATAGCCTAAAGATGTTTTCCTATCCTTTCAACCTGTCAGTAATTGTTCTTTCCCATTTTGTTTATTTGTAAATAGTGATTATATTCAAATTCATATGCTCATTAATAAATCATTGGATGTTTTCAAATAAAACACAAGTATAAAAAGAAGAAAAGGCAAATAGTTTTCTGCACTTTGAAGTATCTTTGTATTAACTTTGTGTAAGTATTTTGTACAAACAAAACAGACATCCTAGTAAGAGAACATTTTCATAAAAATGAGAAAAATTTATACAAAGAAAGATGGCTATGTGTGAAAATTCCATGGGGTTCCCATTCTGCTATAGCCTTCGTAACTCTGAATATCTTATCCATTCGTTACTTCGTCCGAAGATGATTGAGTTGATCAGAAGCCCGAAACTTGTCTGTGAAGAGATTATCCTTAAAGTGATCCGACGAGACATAGTCATACGCTTTAATTCCCTAACTTTTTCCTGGACCGCCCTTTCGGGTTTTCGATCCACCGGGAAACCCTTTTTTTCCCAAGTCGCCCTTTCGGGTTTTCAACTTTCCGGGTGTACAGATTTTTTTATTTATCCCTAATTTTTTCCTGAACCGCCCTTTCGGGTTTTTGATTCACCGGGATGCCCTTTTTTTCCCAAGTCTCCCTTTCGGGTTTTCAACTTGCCGGGTTGTTTATGCATAGTATCTTTTGACTATGTCTGCGTTCGCAGGGTGCCGCAGGTCATCACCGTCCATGGTGGTTAAGATCATTGCCCCACCGGAAAAGATGTTTTTGATCACAAATGGTCCTTCGTAAGTAGGAGTCCATTTTCCCCTGGGATCACTTTGCGGCAATATGATCTGCTTGATTACAAGATCCTGGACTTGATATACCTGGAGCCTGACTTTCTTGTTGAATGCTTTAATCATCCGTTTCTGATACGCCTGACCATGGAAAACAACAGTAAGTATCTTTTCGTCAATCAAATTAAGTTGATCAAGCCGGGTATGAATCCAATCGTCTTCACTCAAACCAGCATCTTTCATGATTCTCAAGGAGGGAATCTGAACCTCGATAGGTAAAACAGCTTCCATGCCGTATACCAAAGAATAGGGTGTTGCCCTAGTTGAAGTGCGTGTCGTGGTACGGTACCCGTGCAGAGCAAATGGTAACATCTCATGCCAGTCCTTGTAGGTGACTGTCATCTTTTGTATGATTTTCTTGATATTTTTGTTCGCAACTTCGATAACACCAATGATGTTGAATCTGGAACTGCTCGCACAAGGCATTGATCACAGTGTTGTTAAGGTTTGTATCATTGTCAGTGATGATCATTTCGGGGATGTCGTACCGACAAATGAGGTTCTGCTTGATGAAGCGGGCAACAACATTCTTTGTGACCGATGCGAAGGAAGCTGCTTCGACCCACTTGGTGAAGTAATCAATGGCCACTATAATGAAACGGTGTCCATTGGATGTTGTAGGCTTGATCTCTCCAATCATGTTGATTCCCCACATAGCAAATGGCCAAGGAGTTGTTAAGACATTAAGGGGAACTGGAGGTATATGTACCTTGTCCGCATAGATTTGACATTTGTGACAAGTCCTGGAATGTTGATAGCAGTCAGCTTCCATGGTAGACCAGTAATAGCCTGCCCTTAGAATCTTCTTAGCCATCGTATGTCCGCTAGAGTGAGTGTTAAAGGTACCATTGTGCAGTTCAGCCATGATCTGTTCAGCTTCAATCTTGTCCACACATCGGAGCAGAATGCAATCATGATTGCGCTTGTACATGATGCCATTGCTCAAGAAGAACTTATCTGAGAATCTCCTTAATAACTTTTTGTCATTGACTGAAGCTCCTTTAGGATATTCTTGAGCCTCGAGATACCTTTTGACTTCATGAAACCAAGGTCGGTCCACTACTTCTTCGATATTAATCTCGTGATAATGTGCAGGTTCGTCCATCCGTTCAATGGGGATTTGGGGAGCCTCATTATCCCAGTTAAGTTTAAACATGGATGACATTGTAGCTAGACCATCTGCTAGCTGATTTTCTTCTCACGGGAAGTGCTCGAAGGTAATCTGCTCGAAATATGGTAACAATGTCAAGACATGTTCTTTGTAAGGGATGAGGTTTGGATGTTTAGTATCCCACTCTCCTTTGATCTGACTAATGAACAAAGTTGAGTCCCCAAACACAATCAAGGATTAGATTCCCAAGTCTATGGCAGCCTTGAGACCAAAGATACAAGCTTCATACTCGGCCATGTTGTTGGTGCAGTTGAAGCAAAGTCTGGTGGTGAAAGGTGTATGGAAACCTTCTGGAGAGATAAGTACAGCACCAATACTGTTTCCAAGTGCATTAGAGGCACCATCAAAGTACAGGGTCCATCGGGATCCTTGTTCAGGTCCATCATATGGTCTGAAATCTTGAATGTTATCCAAAGTCATGATATCCTCGTCGAGGAAGTCAAACCTCATGGATTGGTAATCTTCGACAGCTTGATGGGCCAGATGATCGGCTAGCACACTCCCTTTTATAGTTTTTTGGGTCGTGTACTGTATATCGTATTCCGTTAGGATCATCTTCCATCTATATATTCTTCCAGATAGTGCAGGCTTCTCAAAGATGTACTTAATCGGATCCATCTTAGATATCAGCAAAGTGGTATGAGTCAACATATACTGCCTTAGCCGGCGAGCAGCCCATACCAAAGTGCAGCAAGTTTTCTCGAGCAGTGAGTATCGGGTCTCACAGTCGGTAAACTTTTTGCTAAGGTAATAAATGGCATGCTCTTTTCAACCAGACTCGTCATGTTGGCCCAGTACGCACCCCATTGAATTCTCTAGGACAGTCAGATACATAATTAGCGGTCTTCCTTCGACGGGAGGTATCAAGATAGGAGGTTCTAGCAAATACTCCTTGATTTTATCGAAAGTAGCTTAACAGTTATCATTCCATTTAACCACCTAATCTTTCTTCAACAACTTGAAGATTGGTTCACAGTTAGATGTTAGGTGAGAAATGAACCTTGCAATGTAGTTTAGGCGTCCCAAGAAACCTATGACCTCCTTCTCAGTGCGAGGAGCAGGCATTTCTTGTATAGCTTTGACTTTGGCAGGATCAACCTCGATGCCTTTGTTGTTGACAATGAAACCCAAGAGTTTACCGGACCTGACTCCGAAAGTGCACTTGTTAGGGTTTAGTCAGAGCTTGTACTCCTTCAACCTGACAAACAGCTTTTGCAAGTGATCTAGGTGTTCTTCTTCCGTTTGTGATCGGGATATCATGTCATCTACGTAGACCTCTATCTCATGATGTATCATATCATGAAACAAAGCTACCATGGCGCGTTGATAGGTTACCCCGACATTCTTCAGTCCGAATGGCATCACTTTGTAGCAGAACGTACCCCACTGTGTAATAAAAGTAGTTTTCTCCATGTCTTCAGGCGCCATTTTGATCTGGTTATAACCTGAAAATCTGTCCATGAAAGAAAATACCTTGTGTTGAGCTGTGTTGTCAACCAATATGTCAATGTGCGGTAGTGGAAAGTCATCTTTAGGGCTAGCTCTGTTTAAGTCTCGATAATCCACGCACATTCTGACTTTGTCATCCTTCTTAGGCACGGGCACAATGTTAGCAACCCATTGTGGATAGGAAGTAACAGCAAGAAATCCAGCATTGAACTGCTTCATAACTTCTGCTTTGATCTTTTCTGACATGTCGGGCCTCATGTGGCGAACTTTCTGTTTAACTAGGGGACAGTCTTCTCCTGTGGGGAGACGGTGAAACAAAATATCTGTATCGAGTCCCGGCATGTCCTCGTATGACCAGGCGAAGATCTCAACATATTCATGTAACAGCTGAATTAAGCGCTCCTTGACACTTGGCTCTAGGTTGGCACCCACTCTAACTTCTTTTCTGTCTTCCTTAGTACCCAAGTTGATTGTCTCTAACAGCTCCTCATGAGGTAGAATAGCCCTTTCTTCCTGTTGTAGCACCCTAGCCAAATCTCCCGGCACTTCACAGTCTTCCTCACCTTCGTATTCGGCATGGTAGACCAGATCTTCAGAGTCACTGAAGGCCATAGCAGAATTGTTACCCATTGAATCAGGAACGGAAGGGTACCTGCATTTGTGAGTGTGGGTGTGTGTAAGGGATAGCCACCTTTAAACAAATAAAATGTAAATAGAAAGACAATGAACACAAAAGTTTATATGTGAAATCGTCCATGATTCATTAAAATGGCATATGAAGATGAAAAATTAAACCCTTACAAATGGACCTATGTGCCTCGGGTAAGGCACAAGGCTAAAAGTGTACGAATTGTCTGAGAATTATTACAAACCAACAGAAATGTTTGAAAGATAAATTACTGATTTATGAAAGTAATCGGAACAAAGTCTTTTGCTTCCCAATTGTACAGTCCTCCGTCAACAGTAGGAAAAATCCAGTCTTCCAAGTTGCTCTCCTCTTTATTATCCTCCAAAGCATTGACTCCATGATGGGTGATCTTCACAGGTGGCCCTCCGGCACGGGAGCGACGCACAGCCTTTTGACTAGCCGAAGTGAAACCCAAGCCGAATTTATCTGATTTAAAAGGAAAGTCAGGAAGCTGCCCCCAGATTGTGCTTCCCCCTTTTTCAATCACAGCCTTTGCATCTTTGAGGGACGACATCTAAGGCGGAGGTATGGTAATCATGGGTACAAAAGACACTATTTTGGGTACCGCAATCTCCTGAGCTACCTCCTCAAAATGCTGAAATGGGGTTTCGATGAATTCACCATCCAATTCTACATAGCAAAAAGAATTTAGATGGCTTATCATGTATTCCTCTTCGCCATGAACAGTTATAATTTTCCCTTGGACAGGGTACTTGAGCTTTTGATGCAGAGTGGAGGTAACAGCTCCAGCATGGTGAATCCAAGGTCTTCCCAACAAGCAAGAGTAGGAAGGACGGATGTCCATCACGTAGAATATGGAGTTGAAGGTTTCAGTTCCCACTTTAATCGGGATGTCCACCTCCCCGTGGACCATCCTCTTAGAACCATCAAAGGCTCTGACAATGATATTGCTGGGCTTCAAGGTTAAGCCTTCACAATCCAGTCTATCCAAGGCTTTCTTTGGCAAGACGTTCAGCGATGAACCAGTGTCCACCAGTATGTGTGCTAGAGTAGTCCCTCTGTATTCCACCGAGACATGCAAAGAGTCATTATGTTTTCTCCCCTTAGATGTTAAAACGGCATCGGAGAATCCTAGACCATTGTCAGCTGTTAGACTAGCTACACATTCCTAGAACTGATCCGCGGAGGTTTCTTATGGCACGTGGGCCATCTTTAAGAATCTGATCAGAGCTTTGGCATGAGCTTCTGAACAAAGCAGCAAGGCCAACATAGAGATATTTAAAGGGGTTTGCCCCAGTTGTTCCACAACATCATAATTTCTTTTCTTGATTATTTTCAAAATCTCTTCCATTTCTTTTTGAGAGGTTTCAGGGATGATCAACGGCTGAGCCCTCGTCCTGACGGGCTCTTCTTGGATCCCTTTCCCTCTATCATCAGCAAAAGCAGAGGGGACAACAACAGGAGTTACAACTTCTTCAATAACTGGAGTTCTTGCAGATATGTTGACCGGTGCAGGAGTGACCTTAGGAGCAGCTGAGGGTCCAAAGACTTCCCTTGGAGGGGAAATCTCTGGAGAGAAAATTCTTCCACTGCGGGTGATTTTACTCGTTCCAGCAATATCTCCAATGTCGGAAGTCTCTTCATCAGAACTCTCTTCAGTTGATTCAATTTGTTTAATACCGTGGTAAAAGATCTCTCTAACATAGTTACACGGTATTGATTTTTCGGACTTGTACGGGACGGGCCCGGGCATAGTTATCTTCAAAGGTGCAATCTTCGGAGCGGATGTAATCTTAACAAGTCTTTTGGAGACCTTGGAAAGATTGGAGGATATGGTAATTATTGAAACATCATTGACATGAGTCGGTGTAACAGGAGTCTTTTCAAAAAGGATTTCTTGGTTATCCATTAGGCGCTGGATGCCTAACTTCAACAACAGACAGTCGGTTGGTAAGGATGAACAAAGGAAGCAATCTTCTTCACAACCTGGGAAAATCCTAGCCTTCAGCAAATTCAACTTGATTATCGGTAGCGGAGTCATCAAATCATCAACAGTAGCAACAAAAAGATCCTCTTCAACAGCATGGGCACCGTGGCCATGCTTTGGCATTGGAGCAGAGATCACATTTGGCTTTTCAGGGGCGTCGAATTCAACTTCTTTAGCATCTATAAAATCCTGAATTTTATTCTTGACGGCCCAACAATTGTTGGTGTCGTGCCCTATACCCCCTGAATGATAAGCACACTTGGCGTTCGAATGGTAATAAGGAGAAGTTGTATTCGGATTCTTTAGGGCCTCTTTCAGACTGGAAAGGTTTAACTTCAAGAGATATGGGAGAACCTGAGCAGGGGTCATGTTTATCTGGGTGAATTGCCGAGCAGGCCTTTCCACCCTTGTTTGGTTGGTTCTTGGTTGATTGTTTCTAGGCTGATCAGCCGTAGACTTCTGAATCATTACGGCCCCCACCGCTGGCCGGCGCTCAACTCTTCCTTGACCTCTTTGGGAGTAGACAGCTGATACTTCCTTCTTTGCTGGAAAAGTTTTTTTGATGGTAGCGGAAGCAGACGCATCCTTTTGAATTTTCCCTCTCTTTATGTCGTCTTCAACTCTCTCACCAGTTAGAATCAACTCGGTGAACTCTGCAGACGAACTTCATATCAGGTGATTAAAGAAAGGACCTGACAGAGTCCCCCAAAACATATCCACAAGCTCTCTTTCAGATAATGGTGGTTGCACTCGTCCCGCCAAGTCTCTCCATTTCTGGGCATACTCTTTGAAACCTTCTTTTGAAACCATGCCCATACTCTGTAGTTAAGTACAGGTTGGTGCTAAGTCTGCATTATATTGGTACTGTTTGTAGAAGGCGGCTGCCAAATCTTCCCAATTATACACATCAGACCTCTCCAACTGGTAAAACCAATCCAGTTGTGTCCTCAATAAACTGTCCTGGAAGAAATGGACCCACAGGTCTTTGTCAGAAGAATGTGATTGAATTTTCCTGACACAAGATCGTAGGTGCATCTTGGGACAAGACAACCCATTGTACTTAGCAAACAGAGGCACCGTAAATTTAGGAGGAATTACTATTCTGGAAACCAACCCTAACTCTTCGAAGTACAACCCAGGCACTCTCTGTATCTCCATGGCAGCTAGACGCTCTTCCAAGTTCTTGTATTTGTCATTTGCAGGAGGGTACTACTATTCAGAATAGTCATCATCCTCTTCTTCTTCTACTTCCTCAGACTCAGATGGCACTACAACTCCCTTTCCTTTTCCTACCCATCAGATGTTGAGGGGAAATCCAGGACCCTTCTGGCTTGACCTTCAAATCTTCTACCCAGGGTAGCCACACCAACTCTCTTCTTTTTATTTTTGTCCTTTTCCTTCTCTAGCAAGGTCTTGAGCTCCTCCTTCCCCTTGGCCAAGGTCAGAAGTAGTTGTTGAAACTGTGAATTATGCGCTTGCAAGTCTTTGACCGTCTGCTCAATATCCATGTTGCTGAAATAAACAGTAGATAGATAAGGAAACCTGGTGTGAAGACCTGTTTATGCATATGAGGAATGATATGTATTCATGTAATGCATTCAAGGATTCAGAAATTCAAATTTTTTTTAAACAAAAAAGGAACACACGTCATATTAATAAGATGGAATTTTTTAGTACATCAATGCCCCATGGGCAAAATAATACAAAATTCTAAGGTAAAAAGACGTTGCGCATCCTCTTTGGTGCAATGTAGGTGTTGAGAGTCTGCTCTTCGTGAAGTTGACGAGTAAGTTCCAAAACCTTCTTCTCACTTGCGTAGAATTGGGCTTCAAAAGTATCGCGTTCTCCCTTGAGTTGTATCCAAATCCTTTGTAAATATTCTAGTGATGTTGGCATGTCAGGATGTAGGAGGGTGTATGGAACCTCTCCTTCCATAACAGGCTCTTTGATCACAGGGAGAATGTAGGGGTAAGGCATTATAAGACTTTGGGCGCGGGTTTATACCCACTTGAGGTAAGGCTCAAGGGGGATAGAATTCTTGTGTCCCAAGGTCTTACTGTCCACCTTGTTGGGCATTCTCCAAGCTCGGATGAACCTTTGTCGAAGTCCTTGATCATCGTTGTCGAAGTCAAAAACCAAGTCTGGAATCAGCATGTCATGTGGGTCATCCCTTCGGGTATACCCAAACTGTCTCAGAGCCAAGCAAGGATTGTAGGTAATGCCTCCCCTAATACCAAGTAGAGGGATATTAGGAAATTCTCCACAACTGTCAATGATGATGACATTCTCTTTTGATCGAGAACACCAATGGATATCTGGATGTGTAAGGGTCATCAACCGTTGTGACCACCTCAAACCTTGCTCATTCTTTAAGACTGATTGGGGAAGATGATAAATAAACCATCTTTCTAGTAGAGGAGTACAGCACATGAGAACACCTCTTTTCCTCATTGTTCGAGTGTGAAAAGAGTGTAGGATATCCCCAAGCAATGTAAGCACCGGGTTGCGAGCCATGAAGATTTTGACAGCACTGACATCTATAAGTTGGTCAGGGTTAGGGAACAAGACCAACCCGTAGATGAGAAGAGCTACAATGTCCTCAAAAGCTTGCAGGTCTAGAGAATTCCAGCATTCTTGAGCTTTCTCAAGCAGAAACTTTTCCAAGAAACCCTTGACACCACTTCTGGTTTCCCAATGACTTGTGACATCAGATGGTTGCAAATTCAGGGCTTGAGTAACATCTTCAGGCTTTGGATCTCTTTCCTTACTGTTATAGGGTAGTTAATGGAGAATAGGAATCCTCAAAAGTTGAGAAAATTCCTCCAAAGTAGGCACAAGCTGGTAATCAGGAAATGTGAAGCAGTGGTGTAGGGGGTCAAAGAACTGGAAGAGAACTTTTAGCATATCCTCCTCAGTGTTGGTGTTGACTAAGTTGAGAAGACGACCATGCCTCTCGGTGAATGGAGAATACTCTAGAATCCTAGAAGCAAGCTCCTTGAGTTGAGGAGGAATTCTTACAAGGTTGACTTGGATAGTTTTCCTGCGAAGTGAATCCATTACCTACAAAACAGGAACAAAGATGAAGATCCAAAATCCTTGAAATGATTAGTGGATGCATATGATGCTTCATGATGTCCATGATGTTATGCACAAGTATATATGTACAAGCAAATCACACAAGTTCCTAGTTTCAGGCTTGCATGGGGTTTTATAGGTAAGTACCCCCTTGAAGTTTGTTGGCTCAACCTGTCCTATAAATAGTAATCGGGTTCTAAGGAGCTCAATATCACTGGATTATTTTCTTTGTTCATTGTTTCAGTTTAGCCACTTTACTGGCGACCGGAATATTCCAAGAAAACAAACCTCAATGAGTGTAGTATCGAGTATCTACCAACTTTGAACTGCACCAAAGCCGGTCATCTCACTATGCCTAAAAAGGCCAAGTTGGTCAAGTAAAGGTTCTAAAAGTCCATTAGTGCTTCATGACATCACTCAGCGGCCCCGTATTCTCTTTGATTGACTCAAAGGCTACCAGTACCCACAAATATGTCGCACTAATATAACTATTGCTTAGACCATGTCGGTATACCCCGCACAGTTTTCACAACGTATTGCTATTTACCTATGAATGTTTCCCAAATCCGGGTAGAGGATTCAAACCTAAACAATAGAACCAAAGTGTAAAGCATACAAGTCAAGCAAGATAAGCATGTAAAGGTGATCTAAAACCCTAAGGTAACCCCACTTTTAGAATTTTCCCCAACAGAGTCGCCAGTTCTGTGATGCGGTGGGAGAACTGACTTGAGGTTTTGCGTTTGTGTTCGCAAATGTTTCAGTTTAGCAAGAGTCACCACCGACTTTTATTTTATCCAAAAGGAAAGGTAAAAGAGCATAGGAAAGACCTTTGAGATTGTTTTTGGGTTCGGGGGGTAGATTATGAAAAGGGCAGGTGCTAGCACCCTTTTTATCCATGGTTTTCCATGGGCTCTTAGTTACTTGTTTTAGATCACTTGCTTTGCTTTTCCAATTGTTTGAAATGGTGCTTTTGTGTGTGGTTTTGAAAGTATTTTGAAAATAGGCCTTTGTTTAGGCAACCTTTGTAATGATTCTTGTTAGAATGTATACAAAGGTGTTTGTCTTTTGAAAAATGTTTCAATGTTTGAAAGTTTGTTTGGAATTAGTTTTGAAATTGTGTGTGTTTGTTTGAAAACAGCAAGGATGTTTTGCAAATTGATCAAGTAACTAGGAGTTGTCTACCCTACTCAAAGATCTTTCCTACACATTTTTATTCCTTTGATATTGTTGTTTTACCATTGCATTTGGTAAACAACCCAATCTTTGGATGGTAAACGGGACGGGCGTGGGTCATCGTATGACCATGATAACAATATTGCCAAGTATCTTAGCAAGTTTTTTGAGGGACTAGATCATTTTTGTTTAGGCAACCAAGATAGCGTCATTTTGGGACTATGATCTTTTTGGTTTGATTTTGTTTTGCCAAGATACCTAGCATGCATACCATGGCCATTTTAAGGCGACAAAGTGGATGAAACCCTAGGGGTAATTGTGTGCAATGTGTTGTCATTTTTCATGCATTTTTGTCTTGTGTTTAGTCATGTTATTTGTTTGATTTTTGGTCTTTGCATACAAAACCCTAATTTACTATCATGGCATTTGAAAGCGATAAAATGCGTAAAAGTAAATCTAAGACTATTACAACATTATTATGGGGAGGGGGATACAAGTTTGAATAGGGGGTATTTTGCACAAAATAAAACCCTAAAACTATTATTACAACCAAATTGAATTTATTTGTACAAATAAATAAATAAACAAATATTTAAATATGCAAATAAATGTAAGTATACAAACAAAATGGTTTTGTATTAATTTTTATGTATGTAAAAATGAATTTATTTAAGTCTTAAAAATAAGAGAAAATAAGATGATTATTTTTGGAAAGGGTGAAAACCCTAATTTTTTGCTTTAAAAGAAAATATGCTTTATATTATTTATTTATTCATTTTTTGTTTAAGAAAAAATAATAATAATATATGCGAAAATGTTAAAAAATTAAATATTGTGTAAAAATATTAATTTAAGTGTATAAATAATAAAAATAAAAATATAGGATATTTTTATATTATTTACAAATTTATTTAAGAAAATATAAGTATATTAACCTAAATAACTATTTAGGTTGCCATAAAAAATAATAAAAAATAATAAAATAAAATGTAAAAATTAAGAAAATATTTTTTGGTTTTTTAATGTTCAAGAAAAAAAATAATAAAGTCAAAAAATAAAAAAAAAATAAAAAAATATGAAAAATATAACAAATGGGCCAAGGGGGTGCAAATAACACAATGGAGGGTGCAAATAGCCAGGCAAGCCAGGCCGAGGCCCACGTTCACTTCATCCCTGACCTTGGAACAAAAAAAACGCGTGTTCTGCATCTTCAACTTGTTCTTGCTATTCTTTGCATGAAATCAAAAACTCACAATATGAAACTTATAGAGCTTTAAACCACGATTCTAATGATATAAAAAACTTAATCTAACTCTAAAAGACCAGAGAGAATTTCAGTGGCCCTAAATTCTAACCTAACTTTTTCAGCATGTTCAACATCTAAATTCTCCTAGCTCAGTTAATATAAATACAAGTCATGCATATGTACAGCTCAAGCACATTAAAGACTACATTTTTGCTTCACAAACCTAAGCCTAAGGATGTCTAAATAAGGAGATAGAAAATTGACAAATACCTGTTTCAGTTGAGTTCGAATATGGCAATGTAGCAACTTTGAGTGAGGCCTGAAGTTCCTTTGAGCTTGCTTGATGTTCCCTCAACCTTTCCCAATGCTTAGCTTGCTTTGAAATCGCTTGAATCTCCTTGTAGAACTCAACCTGCAAAGCTTCAAAATGAAAATGGTGAAGTGTGAAAACGAGGTTACAGTTGCAAAGTAAGGGCCTGGACAGTTTAGGTGTGTTGTATTGAATGTGTTTGAAGTGGTTTCAAGCAAAACGCACGAGGCAAATTTATTTTGGAAGTGGTTCTGCAGATGATGCCCTTTTGGGCAGGAACTTGGTGTTTTGGTGTATTTGGGTGTTTGAGATGTTGTAAACTCGTGCTTTTGGCTTTGTACAATATGCTGAGGTCGTTTAAAAATGTTACAAGACTTGGTTTTATCAGATTTTCAAGTTGTGGACTTTTTGCAAGCTTACTTGCTTTTGAAGCAAAAGTTGAAATGACAAAGGCCAAGGTTGTACAAGCTAGCTCAAGGTCTGCATAGGGTTGGTGAGATTTTCCTGAAGTTTGTGGATGTTGTTTGTATCAAGAGATCAGGTCCATGGCTCAAGATAAACCAAATTGCCAAAAGTGAACTTTATCAAAGTAGTATTGTAACCTTTTTGCCCTTTTTGGATTAAATCAATGTATAATGATCCATAACTCAGAACAATGCCTTTTTCCAATGTATTTGCATTAAATTAAGGAGTGTGGAAAGGTTTAAGACCTGTAAAACAAGTACAAGCATGATCCAAACTGATTTGCAAGTTGTAACATGGTGCAAAATGCCTTAGACAAAAGTGAGAATTTGTCATTTTCAAACTTTCGATTCTCCCTAACCACAAATGATCTTGGATAGTTCTTGGACATTTTGGAAAGCTTATAACATGCTCTACAATCCATCTTTGAAATGAATTTTGAGATTCAACTTGTAACTATGTGAAAGGTTGCCATGAAGATAGGTTAAAATCCTGCCTAAACTAGGGCAAAATTTCACTAAGTTAAAAGTTTCATGGACCCTTATTCACAAAGTCATAACTTGAGATCCAAGAATTTTTTGGGAAAACTTTGTGAATAAAAGTTGTAGATTTTGTAGAGGACTACAACTTTAATTTTGGAAGTTTTCTTTGAATCCAATTGCATCATGGAGAAAAAGTTGGGAAAAGTTGGGAAAAAATAAGAAATTTTCATAACTTAGAAAATTTCAAGTTATGAAAATTTCAATCTTAAACCCTAATTTCCAAAATTAGGTTTCTTGGTGAACAAGTTTCATGTTTTGACACATCTTGATGAAAAATGACCCTTGGCACTTGATTTTGACCAAAAAGTCAAAGTTTGACTTTTTAGTGTACAGTTGGTTTTTGATCAGTTGACTGGAAAATTCATTTGTCAATCTAATGCATTTGAGATATTTTGAACCTTGTGATTAATTAAAGATGATGCCATTGAGTCCTTGAAACCATGCTAGAACCCAATTTGCCATTGGCTAGGTTAAAAATCAGAAATTGCCCTTTTACATTCAAAACCCTAAAAATGACCATTTTGCCCTTTTGATGATCTGATCAAATTTCTTGAGGAGTTATGGTCCAAACTTGATCAAATGATTCATATGAGTCTATAATGTTGATATGGATCAATAATTATGAGGTTTGACTGTAAATTGGCCACATTTGACTTTTTTCCCAATATAGCTGATTTTTAGGTCAACTACCCAATTGACTGGGCAAAAATGTGATTCAAGGCTTGAAACTTGGTCTGAGCAATATTATTGGTCCAACATGAAGTATGAAAGTAACATGAGGCATTGAAAGTCCAAAAATCCATGTGCAAACTCAAACCCTAATTTCAAGTCATCAGTGCAAGGAGATGTTTTGAGCTGAGCAAACCCTAGTCTTGTCTTGAGTCCAAAGAGTCTTGTGAGGAGAATCTTGATAAAATGAGAGGGAAAATTTTGGGGTACAATAGCTTCCCCTGATCAATCTTCTTGAACCTGAAGAGTTAGATTGGCAAGTTGTGTCGTTCGTGACTCGAAGGTAAAAGATGATTGGACACTAGAGTGCCCGTAAATTTGCACTCGTCAAAGTATAGTTGAGGGAATAGGCTTAAAGATGCCATTTGGAGAGGTGACAGAATCTTGTCGGAGATGGGCTTGTAGATGCCATCAAGAATGTTTGTTGAACTGCATGTTATAAGTCAAAAGAATGAGTATCAGAATGGTATCCGCGTCTGGAACATATCTGAACTGTGTTTGGAGACTGAATTTGTATGAGTAATGGAATGGCGTCCGTGTCTGGAGCGTATCCGAGCTGTAACTATATTTGAATCTGAATGAATAACAGAATGACTGTCGTGTCTGGAGTGTATCTGTATTGTATCTAAAATCTGAATAAGCGACATAATGACATTCGTGTATGGAGCATCTCTGGGCTGGGGATAAAGGTCATAATAAGTGATAGAATGGAAATCGTGTCTGGAGCATCTCTGGACTGTATCTGAAGTTGAGATCTGTATGAGTAGCAGAATGACATCCGTGTCTGTAGTGTATCTTAACTGTAACTGGGATCTGAATAAGTGACAGAATGACTTCCGTGTCTGGAGTGTATCTGAACTTGAAATTGATAGTTGAATCTTAATGAGAAATAGAATGGCTTTCGTGTCTTGAGCGTATCTAATCTGTATCAGATAGTTGGAATCTGAATGAGAAATAGAATGGCTTCCGTGTCTGAAGCGTATCTAATTTGTATCAGATAGTTGGAATCTGAATGAGAAATAGAATGGCTTCCGTGTCTGGAGCGTATCTAATCTATATCAAATAGTTGGAATCTGAATGAGTGACAGAATGGCATATGTGTCTAGTGCGTATCTGAACTGTATCATGAAGTTAAGGTCTGAATGAGTAACATAATGACTTCCATTCTGGAGTGTATCCGTACTGTATCTGAATAAGAGATCTGAATGAGTAACAAAATGACTTTCGTGTCTGGAGTGTATCCGTACTGTATCTGAATAAGAGATCTGAATGAGTAACAAAATGACTTCCGTGTCTGGAGTGTATCTGTACTGTATCTGAAATCTTTGAATATTTGTTAAAGATAGTTGTTAATCTTATCCTGAAAAGGGTAAAATGTTAGCTGAAACACAAAGTTATGTTGCTTGAAGTGTATGATGCAATAAAATGTGTTTTATCAATGTTTATGATATATGAGTGTAATGTATGCGCATGTAAACTGATTAGCTGTATTTCTGAGGAAAATAAATCCTTGATAGCCGGAGATAATGAAATCTTTGACTTCTGCATGGGAAAATAAATCCTTGACCGCTGCTGAAGATTCAAAATCTTCGATTGCTGAGGATGAGAAATCCTTGGTGACTATTAGGGATGGTAAAATCTTCGACTGCTGTCGGGGAAAATAAATCCTTGACAGCTGCTGGAGATTAAAAATCTTTGATTGCTAAGGATGAGAAATCCTTGGTGACTATTGGGGATGATAAAATCTTCGACTGCTGCCAGGGGAAATAAATCCTTGACCGCTGCTGGAGATTAAAAATATTTGATTTCTGAGGATGAGAAATCCTTGGTGACTGTTGAGGAAGATAAAATCTTCGACTTCTTCCAGGTGAAATAAATCCTTGACCGCTGCTGGAGATTAAAAATATTTGACAACTTTTGTGGGGATGTGAGAATCCTTCATGACTTTCCTGGGGATATAGGAATTTTTCAAGTCTTTGGAGTTGGAATATGATAATCATTCTGTTGTGAAAATAATGCCAAGTGTTGCTTGAGAAACCTGCTTGGGGAATCTAGATAACTTTGAAGACTTCTACTGGGGGTTAAATAATAGGAATCCTTACTCGGTTGGGGAATAGGGAAAACTATGGAGATCTCTACTGGGGATCAAACAAAGGAAAAACTTGATCTGTTGGAGAATAAGGAAGACTCTGATGGCTTCTGCAGGGAATTAAGAATGAGAATCTTCAATCTGTTGAGGAGTGGTGAATGAGAATCTTCAATCTGCAGGGGATTGAAAATTCTGACAAATTCATGATGGGGGAGTAATGAAGACTCTGGAAACTTCACTGGGGATTCAAGAATGAGAATCTTCAATCTGCTAGGGGAATTTGAATCCTTGGGGACTTCATGTTGGGGGGTTAAGAATGAGAATATTCATTCTGTTGGGGAGTAAAAACTTTGTGGGTAAGAAGGCTTCCTGGTGGAGAGTAAATGAAAACTCTGGGGGAGTAGCTATACTGCTGGGGAGTAGCTATCCTGCTGGGAGATCAGGAGTTTGGGGTTGTATGCCAATCTACTAGAGAATTATCCTAGTTTGGAGGATAAGAAAAAAGTTAACTGTTATTTGCTTGATTCTCAGACTTTAAGACAACTTGCTGGGGAAATTGGGGAAAACTGAATGGTTTCCACTGTGGATTGGTAGTTGGAATTTTGACTTGACCGGGGAAGAAAGTTTCATCTCCGCTGAGGGTCTATAGTTTAAAGTTTTTTCTCCGCTGTGGATTGGGAGTTTGAAGTTTTAACTTTGGTGGTGGATTAAGGATTTGAAATTATAACTCCGCTGGCGATATGTATTTCAAGATTTTAGCTCCGTTGGGGATCTAGATGATGTACAGCAGGGGATTGTTCAAGGAATAGCCTAAAGACGTTTTCCTATCCTTTCAACCTGTCAGTAATTGTTCTTTCCCATTTCGTTTATTTGTAAGTAGTGATTATATTGAAATGCATATGCTCATTAATAAATCATTGGACGTTTTCAAATAAAACACAAGTGTAAAAAGAAGAAAAGGCAAATAGTTTTCTGCACTTTGAAGTATCTTTGTATTAACTTTGTGTAAGTATTTTGTACAAAGGAAACAAACATCCTATTAAGAGAACGTTGTCATAAAAATGAGAAAAATTTATACAAAGAAAGATGGCTATGTGTGAAAATTCCATGGGGTTCCCATTCTGCTATAGGCTTCGTAACTCTGAATATCAAGTCCATTCGTTACTTCGTCCGAAGATGATTGAGTTGATCAGAAACCCGGAACTTGTTTGTGAAGAGATTATCCTTAAAGTGATCCTATGAGACATAGTCATACGCTTTAATTCCCTAAATTTTGCCTGGACCGCCCTTTAGGGTTTTCGATCCACCGGGAAACCCTTTTTTGCCCAAGTCGCCCTTTCAGGTTTTCAACTTGCCGGCTGTACAATTTTTTTTTATTTATCCCTAATTTTTGCCTGAACCGCCCTTTCGGGTTTTCGATTCACCGGGATGCCCTTTTTTTCCCAAGTTGCTCTTTCGGGTTTTCAACTTGTCGGGTCGTTTATGCGTAGTCTCTTTTGACTATGTCTGTGTTCGCAGGGTGCGGAAAGTCATCGCCGTCCATGGTGGTTAAGATCATTGCCCCACCGGAAAAGATGTTTTTGATCATAAATGGTCCTTCGTAAGTAGGAGTCCATTTTCCCCTGGGATCACTTTGCGGCAAGATGATCCGCTTGATTACAAGATCCCCGACTTGGTATACCTGGCGATTGACTTTCTTGTTGAATGCATTGATCATCCGTTTCTGATACGCCTGACCATGGCAAACAGCAGTAAGTCGCTTTTCGTCAATCAAGTTAAGTTTATCAAGCCGGGTCTGAATCCAATCGTCTTCACTCAAACCAGCATCTTTCATGATTCTCAAGGAGAGAATCTGAACCTCGATAGGTAAAACAGCTTCCATGTCGTATACCAAAGAATAGGGTGTTGCCCCAGTTGAAGTGTGTGCCATGGTACGGTACCTGTGCAGAGAAAATGGTAACATCGCATCCCAGTCCTTGTAGGTGACTGTCATCTTTTGTATGATTTTCTTGATATTTTTGTTCGCAGCTTCAACAACACCGTTCATCTTTGGCTGATAGGGAGATGAATTGTGATGTTGAATCTGGAACTGCTCGCGCAAGGCAGTGATCATAGTGTTGTTAAGGTTTGTACCGTTGTCAGTGATGATCCTTTCGGGGATACCGTACCGACAAATGAGGTTCTTCTTGATGAAGCGGGCAACAACATTCTTTGTGACAGATGCGAAGGAAGCTGCTTCGACCCACTTGGTGAAGTAATCAATGGCCACTAGAATAAAACGGTGTCCATTGGATATTGTAGGCTTGATCTCTTCAATCATTTCGATTCCCCACATAGCGAAAGGCCAAGGAGCTGTTAAGACATTGAGAGAAACTGGAGGTATATGTACCTTGTCCGCATAGATTTGACATTTGTGACAAGTCCTGGAATGTTGATAGCAGTCAGCTTCCATGGTAGACCAGTAATAGCCTGCCCATAGAATCTTCTTAGCCGTCGTATGTCTGCTAGAGTGAGTGCCAAAGGTACCATTGTGCAGTTCAACCATGATTTGTTCAGCTTCAATCTTGTCCACACATCAGAGCAGAATGCAATCATGATTGCGCTTGTACAGGATGCCATTGCTCAAGAAGAACTTAGTTGAGAATCTCCTTAAGAACTTTTTGTCATTGACTGAAGCTCCTTCAGTATATTTTTGAGCCTCGAGATACCTTTTAACTTCATGAAACCAAGGTCGGTCCACTACTTCTTCGGTATTTATCTCGTGACAATGTGCAGGTTCGTCCATCCGTTCAATGGTGATTTGGGGAGCCTCATTATCCCAATTAAGTTTAAACATGGATGACGTTGTAGCTAGAGCATCTGCTAGCTGATTTTCTTCTCGCAGGAAGTGCTCGAAGGTAATCTGCTCGAAATGTGGTAACAATGTCAAAACATTTTCTTTGTAAGGGATGAGGTTTGGATGTTTAGTATCACACTCTCCTTTGATGTGACTGATGAACAAAGTTGAGTCCCCAAACACAATCAAGGATTTGATTCCGAAGTCTATGGCATCCTTGAGACCAAAGATACAAGCTTCATACTCGGCCATGTTGTTGGTGCAGTTGAAGCAGAGTCTGGCGGTGAAAGGTGTTTGGCAACCTTCTGGAGAGATATGTACAGCACCAATACCGTTTCCAAGTGCATTAGAGGCACCATCAAAGTACAGGGTCCATCGGGATCGTTGTTCAGGTTCTTCATATGGTCTGAAATCTTGAATGTTATCCAAAGTCATGATATCCTCGTCGGGGAAGTCAAACCTCATGGATTGGTAATCTTCGACAGCTTGATGGGCCAGATGATCGGCTAGCACACTCCCTTTTATAGCTTTTTGGGTCGTGTACTATATATCGTATTCCGTTAGGATCATCTGCCATCTAGCTATTCTTCTAGATAGTGCAGGCTTCTCAAAGATGTACTTAATCGGATTCATTTTAGATATCAGCAGAGTGGTATGAGTTAACATATACTGCCTTAGCCGGCGAGCAGCCCATACCAAAGCGCAACAAGTTTTCTCGAGCAGTGACTATCGGGTCTCATAGTCGGTAAACTTTTTGCTAAGTTAATAAATGGCATGCTCTTTTCGACCAGACTCGTCATGTTGGCCCAGTACGCACCCTATTGATATTGTTGTTTTACCATTGCATTTGGTAAACAACCCTATCTTTGGATGTTAAACGGGACGGGCGTGGGTCATCGTATGACCATGATAACAATATTGCCAAGTATCATAGCAAGTTTTTTGAGGGACTAGATCATTTTTGTTTAGGCAACCAAGATAGCGTCATCGAGGTACTATGATCTTTTTGGTTTGATTTTGTTTTGCCAAGATACCTAGCATGCATACCATGGCCATTTTAAGGCGACAAAGTGGATGAAACCCTAGGGGTAATTGTGTGCATTGTGTTGTCATTTTTCATGCATTTTTGTCTTGTGTTTAGTCATGCTATTTGTTTGATTTTTGGTCTTTGCATACAAAACCCTAATTTACTATCATGGCATTTGAAAGTGATAAAATGCGTAAAAGTAAATCTAAGACTATTACAACATTATTATGGGGAGGGGGATACAAGTTTGAATAGGGGGTATTTTGCATAAAATAAAACCCTAAAACTATTATTACAACCAAATTGAATTTATTTGTACAAATAAATAAATAAACAAATATTTAAATATGCAAATAAATGTAAGTATACAAACAAAATGTTTTTGTATTAATTTTTATGTATGTAAAAATGAATTTATTTAAGTCTTAAAAATAAGAGAAAATAAGATGATTATTTTTGGAAAGGGTGAAAACCCTAATTTTTTGCTTTAAAAGAAAATATGCTTTATATTATTTATTTATTCATTTTTTGTTTAAGAAAAAATAATAATAATATATGCGAAAATGTTAAAAAATTAAATATTGTGTGAAAATATTAATTTCAGTGTATAAATAATAAAAATAAAAATATAGGATATTTTTATATTATTTACAAATTTATTTAAGATAATATAAGTATATTAACCTAAATAACTATTTAGGTTGCCAAAAAAAATAATAAAAAATAATAAAATAAAATGTAAAAATTAAGAAAATATTTTTTGGTTTTTTAATGTTCAAGAAAAAAAATAAAGTCAAAAAATATAAAATAAATAAATAAATATGAAAAATATAACAAATGAGCCAAGGGGTGCAAATAACACAATGGAGGGTGCAAATAGCCAGGCCCAGGCCCATGTTCACTTCATCCCTGACCTTGGAACAAAAAAAACGCGCGTTCTGCATCTTCAACCTATTCTTGCTATTCTTTGCATGAAATCAAAAACTCACAACATGAAACTTATAGAGCTTTAAACCACGATTCTAATGATATAAAAAACTTAATCTAACTCTCAAAGACCAGAGAGAATTTTAGTGGCCCTAAATTCTAACCTAACTTTTTCAGCATGTTCAACATCTAAATTCTCCTAACTCAGTTAATACAAGCTATGCATATGTACAGCTCAAGCACATTAAAGACTACATTTTTGCTTTACAAACCTAAGCCTAAGTATTTCTAAATAAGGAGATAGAAAATTGAAAAATACCTGTTTAAGTTGAGTTCGAATATGGCAATGTAGCAACTTTGAGTGAGGCCTGAAGTTCTTTTGAGCTTGCTTGATGTTCCCTCAACCTTTCCCAATGCTTAGCTTGCTTTGAAATGGCTTGAATCTCCTTGTAGAACTCAACCTGCAGAGCTTCAAAATGAAAATGGTGAAGTGTGCAAAAGAGGTTACAGTTGCAAAGTAAGGGCCTTGACAATTTAGGTGTGTTGTATTGGATGTGTTTGAAGTGGTTTCAAGCAAAACGCACGAGGCAAATTTGTTTTGGAAGTGGTTCTGCAGATGATGCCCTGTTTGGGCAGGGACTTGGTGTTTTGGTGTATTTGGGTGTTTGAGATGTTGTAAACTCGTGCTTTTGGCTTGGTACAATATGCTGAGGTCGTTTGAAAATGTTACAAGACTTGGTTTTATCAGATTTTCAAGTTGTGGACTTTTTGCAAGCTTACTTGCTTTTGAAGCAAAAGTTGAAATGACAAAGGCCAAGGTTGTACAAGCTAGCTCAAGGAATGAATAGGGTTGGTGAGCTTTTCCTGAAGTTTGTGGATGTTGTTTGTATCAAGAGATCAGGTCCATGGCTCAAGATAAACAAAATTGCCAAAAGTGAACTTTATCAAAGTAGTATTGTAACCTTTTTGCCATTTTTGGATTAAATCAATGTATAATGCTCCATAACTCAGAAAAATGCCTTTGTCCAATGTATTTGCATTTAATTAAGGAGTGCGTAAAGGTTTAAGACCTGTAAAACAAGTACAAGCATGATCCAAACTGATTTGCAAGTTGTAACATGGTGCAAAATGCCTTAGACAAAAGTGAGAATTTTCTATTTTCAAACTTTTGGTTCTCCCTAACCACAAATGATCTTGGAGAGTTCTTGGACATTTTGGAAATCATGTAACATGCTCTAAAATCCATATTTGAAATGAATTTTGAGATTCCACTTGGAACTATGTGTATAGTTACCATGAAGATAGGTCAAAATCCTGCCTAAACTAGGGCAAAATTTCACTAAGTTAAAAGTTTCATGGACCCTTATTCACAAAATGATAACTTGAGATCCAAGCATTTTTTGGGAAAACTTTGTGCATCAAAGTTGTATATTTTGTGGAGGACTACAACTTTAATGTTTGAAGTTTTCTTTGAATCCAATTGCATCATGGTGAAAAAGTTGGGAAAAGTTGGGAAAAAATAAGAAATTTTCATAACTTAGAATATTTCAAAGTTATGAAATTTTTCAATCTTAAACCCTAATTTCCAAAATTAGGTTTCTTGGTGAACAAATTTCATGTTTTGACACATCTTGATGAAAAATGACCCTTGGCACTTGATTTTGAACAAAAATTCAAAGTTTGACTTTTCAGTGTATAGTTGGTTTTTGATCAGTTGACTGGAAAATTCATCTGTCAATCCAATGCATTTGAGATCTTTTGAACCTTCTGATTAAGTCAAGATGATGCCATTGAGTCCTTGAAACCATGCTTGAACCCAACTTTCCATTGGCTAGGTTAAAAATCAGAAATTGCCCTTCTACAGTCAAAACCCTAAAAATGACCATTTTGCCCTTTTGATGATCTAATCAAATTTCTTGAGGAGTTATGGTCCAAACTTGGTAAAATGATTCATATGAGTCTATAATGTTGATGTGGATAAAAAATTATGAGGTTTGACTGTAAATTGGCCACAGTTGACTTTTTTCCTAATACAGCTGATTTTTAGGTCAACTGCCCAATTAATTGGGCAAAAATGTGATTCAAGGCTTGAAACTTGGTATGAGCAATCTTATGGGTCCAACATGAAGTATGAAAGTAACATGAGGCATTGAAAGTCCAAAAATCCTTGTGCAAACTCAAACCCTAATTTTAGGTCATCAGTGCAAGGAGATGTCTTGAGCTGAGCAAACCCTAGTCCTGTCTTGAGTCCAAAGAGTCTTGTGAGGAGAATCTTGATAAAATGAGAGGGCAAATTTCGGGGTACAACACCCATCAGCATTCGGCTGATTTTCTATCGCATGAGCCATTGCTTCTAGAGCAGCAGCAAGAGCAGCATCATTCCTTCCAGCCATCTCAACTTCTCAATACAACATAAACAACGATTAAAACTCAAATAACAATACTCGACTGTTAGACAACTACGACTCGACGACAAGGTCAGACCAACTTTTTGCTCTGATACCAACTTTGTAACACCCCAATTCTACCCTAAGCAATTATGCAAGATAAATCAGAGTTATAAAATTTCAATCATACAAATGAATCGGGACGTCACAAATTCTTCTAACAAATTCATTGCATTCATCCTGGATATATAACACTTTTTCAAACATTGGATGAACCATCAACATAACATCTTTAATCAAATAAATCAACATCTACGCAGCGGAATTCTTAATAACATATCTAACAACAAAACAACAACTTCGAAACATCACATATTTAATAATAATCAATTTAAAGTTCAACAACTGAAAATCAACAATCAAAAACAGCAAGCGTTCATCCCCCCGAGTGTTACATATCAGAGCAATGACACCGACTCGAACTATTGAAGGAATACAACCTTCACTCTCGATTACCTGCACGTTACCAACATAAGGGAAACATTCAAACAAAAGGGGTGGGATATCTAACAATATAATAAAGTGCATGATAATTAATATATTAAATTAGATCAACAGCATCACCACTTCTCATCTCATAACCAACGACAATCTCAATAATAATATACTTTCATCAACATCAAAATACACTTCTCCATGAAATCATATAATGCGACTCTATACTATGCAAATGCATGTGGTACCATTGGAGCAGAACTCCCATCTCAAAAATTTGCCAATTAATAGAGGCATCAACAAGGCATAGCCTTCATCTCAAAATTCTCCAATACAGGCCATCTCAACGAGCATAAGCTCCATCTCAAAAATGTAACGTATGCGACACAACTATGAATGTAATAATAACACCCAAGTTAACAACATCTCAAATTATCTCAAAACATCTCAAATTAACATCTCAAAAAAATCTCAATTAATCAACATCTCAGATCATCAAAATAATTTATCAAACATCATTTATTTATTATAAAACATCAACCCAGTATTATTAATAACGTCTCACTAATGCAACTTCTGACAGCACAACTTCTGACAGCACAACTTCTGAGTGCCACGGTATTGCAAGCTAGTAATTCTAAGTGCCTTTGATTACTACTTCCATAATTCGCTACTGTATTGCAACATGTGCCACTAAATGTTGCTTTTCTAATTCTGCTACAACAACAAGACAAGAGTTACCAACGTTACTCTCTCATTTGTGCTACTGTAAGCAAAGGCAAATGCCTTTAGTACTACTTCATTTATGTGTACCGGTACAAGATTCCAAAACAATTGCCATATGATGCTACTACACTTTTATACTACAGCAAGTAACCAAACAAGTACTCCTACAAACTATTTCAATTAGCGCTACAGTAATAAACAAGTTCCATAAGCCATTGAATACTTCTTAATGCTACTTTATGTTCTAGGTGCTACTTCTTCAATAATGCAACAGTAAGCAATTCAAAAGCTTAATGAATAATGATTCAATTCGCTGCTACAGTAATAAACATATATCCTATTCTACTTCTTCTATTCATATGCGCTACAGCAATATGTTCATACTCCAAGTGCCTTCAAAAATTAATCCTAGCGCTACAGTATACAGCCAAAGCCATTTAATGTTACTTCATTATGTGCTACAGCAACAAGTCAATTGCTTCCAAACGTTACTTCCTAATTTATTACATGCTACAGTACGCAAGCATATACCTCCTAACACTACTTCATTCCTTTCAATGCTGCAGTATGCAAATTAGTAGCCATAATATTACTTTGCTAATTGCGCTACTGAATTTAACTATATGCCTTTAAATAGCAATTCCATTCATCACTACAGGAACAGAAAAACATAAATCTTTAAGTGCTAATTCTTTCTATCGCTACAGTAACAAATTATGGCTTTTGTAAATAAAATACTGATGTACTTAAATATATGTATTATCTAAATATATTGGGTCCTAATTCATCTCTTAATTTCATCATTATACCAATTTCAAACACAACTAAAATTAATTTTCATAACCCAAATTCACATACTATTAATTAGACACCCCATTATAGAGTCAGAACCCCACCCTTACCTTGGATAGAAGGTCGCTCTACAATTTTCGGTTGAATGCTTGTTCTTGCCGTTTTCCACTTTTTCCAAGAGTTTGCACGTTCTCCTCCAAATCCTTATTTCTTCTACTGCTTCTTTCTTTCTATTCTATTCCAACAACAATAAAATAACCCTATTATTCTATTATTCCATATTGGGATTAAAACCAATACACCACCTTATTACTTCTATTTCTTCAAAATAAGTCCACATTAAATAATATTACACTTCTAATATTATTTCACCACATAATATTATATCTCTAATATTATTTCTCCACTTAATAAAATAAATCCAATTAATTATAACACATCTTCACAAATATTCCAAAAATAATTTAATTAAATAATTAATTAAATTACGGGCGTTACAACTCTCCCCCACTTAGAATATTTTCGTCCTCGTAAATTTACCTCAATCGAACAATTCAGGATAGGAGTCTCGCATCTTGCTCTCCAACTCCCAAGTCATGCTTTCACTGGAAGTTCCTAGCCAAACCACTTTAACCAAGGCAATTTCTTTTCCCCTCAGATTCTTTATTTCACGATCCGCGATCCGTACAGGCATCGTCTCCACCGTAAGATTATCCCGTACTTGCACGTCATCCATATGATTCACATGAGATGGATCTGAAATATACTTCCGAAGTTACGACACGTGAAACCCATCATGCAAATTCGAAAGATTAGGCGGTAAAGCCACTCTATAAGCAACACTCCCCACTCTCTCTGAAATCTGATACGGTCCAATAAAACGAGAATTGAGCTTCTTAGACTTCAATGCTCGCCCAACACCAGTCACATGTGTAACTCTCAAAAACACATGATCACCAGCTTGAAATTCTAAATCTTTCCTTCGCTTGTCATGATAACTCTTATGTCTACTTTATGAAGCTTTCATCGTTTCTCGAATCAACTTCACCTTCTCGGTAGTCTCACGAACAAGTTCAGGTCCAAGTACTACACTCTCACCAGATTCATGCCAACATAACGGAGTTCTACATCTTCGACCATACAACTCTTCAAAAGGTGCCATCCCAATACTATAATGGTAGATGTTATTATATGCGAACTCTATCAACGGATAATAAGTATCCCACGAACCTCCCTGCTTAAGAACATATGCCCTCAACAAGTCTTCCAACGATTGAATGGTCCATTCAGTCTGACCATCTGTCTGAGGATGATACGCTGAACTCAACCTCAACTTAGAACCCAACGCTTCTTGCAAACCCTTCCAAAAATCAGAAGTAAATCTTGGATCTCTATCTGATACAATGCACAAAGGAACACCATTAAGCTTCACAATCACACTAGTATAAATCTCAGCCAACTTCGGCACTGGAAAACTGATGTTAATAGGAATAAAATAATCTGACTTCGTAAGCCTATCAACAATCACCAAAATCGAATCATGCCCTCTTAAAGTATTAGGCAATCTTGTCACAAAGTCCATTGAAATGCTATCCCATTTCCATTCTGGAACTTCCAACGGTTGCATCAATCCTGCAGGCTTCTGATGTTCAACTTTCGACTTCTGACAAGTCAAACATGCATACACGAACCGAGCCACATCACTCTTCATCCCAAGCCAACAAAACAAACCTTTCAAATCTTGATACGTCTTTGTAGCTCAGGAATGAATACTCAACTTACTTCTATGACTCTCCTCAAGTATCACTTTCTTCATCTCAGCATCATCAGGAATACAAATCTAGTGACGAAATCTCAACACATCATGCTCATCTAGCTTAAAATCACTATTCTCAGGTTGATCAATCCCAACCATCAAATCTACCAGTTTCACATCCAACTTCTGAGCTTCTCTGATACTGTCTAGAAATTCATTATTAATCTTCAACATACCCAACATAACACTCTGTGGAGTAACCTCGTAAACTAAGCTCATATCTCTGAATTGCTCTATCAATTCCAACTCTTTAATGATCATTGCTGACATGTGTAAAGTCTTTCGACTCAACGCATCAGCTACCATATTCGCTTTTCCTGGATGATAATTCAAACCGAAATCATAATCCTTTAGCAATTCCAACCATCTTCGCTGCCTCATATTCAACTCCTTCTGATCAAATAAATACTTTAAGCTCTTATGGTCACTAAACACTTCAAATCTAGAACCATAAAGATAATGCCTCCAAATCTTCAACACAAAGACAATAGCAGCAAGCTCTAAATCATGCGTAGGATAGTTCTTCTCATGAGTCCTTAACTACCTTGACGCATAAGCAACTACCTTGCCATTCTGCATAAGCACACCTCCTAAACCCGTCTTAGAAGCATCTCAATAAACCACAAAAGGGTATCCTGGATTAGGCAACGTCAAAATTGGAGCCGACGTCAACCTCTTCTTCAATTATGTAAAAATTTCTTCGCACTGAACATCCCAAACAAAAGCTCTACCTTTACAAGTCAACTTAGTCAACGGAAGTGACAACTTAGAAAACCCTTCGATAAACCTTCTATAATAACCAGCTAATCCCAAGAAGCTTCTAATATCAGTAGCTGACCTCGGAGTTTCCCATTGCAACACAACATCAACCTTCGATGGATCTACAACAATGCCACTACCTGAAATCACATGACCAAGAACACTAACCTTTTTCAGCCAGAATTCACACTTGGACAGCTTTGCATACAACTTCTTCTCTTTCAAAACTTGCAATACTACTCTTAAATGTTCAGCATTCTCTTCTTCTGACTTAGAGTAAATCAAGATATCATCAATGAACACCACTACGAACCGATCCAAATAAGTGTGAAAGATACGATTCATATATTCCATGAATACTCCCGACGCATTAGTAACACCGAAAGGCATCACTGAATACTCATAATGTCCATAACGCATTCTGAAAGTCGTCTTCTGAATATCTTCATCCTTCACTTTAATCTGATGGTAACCCGGCCTCAAATCAATCTTACTAAACACACGAGCATCCACCAATTGGCCCGTCAAGTCATCTATTCTTGGAAGCGAATACTTGTTCTTAATCGTCACCTTATTCAACTGTCTATAATCAACACAAAGCCTCATACTCCCATCTTTCTTCTTCACTAACAACACTGGAGCACCCCACGACGATACACTTGGTCTTACAAACTTCTTCTCAAGTAACTCTTTTAATTGCTTCTTCAACTCTGACAACTCAGATGCAGACATCATGTATGGTGCCATTGACACAGGTCTGGTACCAGGTACAAGATCAATAGCAAATTCGACTTCCCTCTCCGGCGGTATATCAGGAATTTCATCAGGGAAAACTTCAGGAAATTCACATGCCACCTGCAATTCCTTAATTATAGCTTAAGTCTCTACAGATAGCGACTCCATCAACGAAAACATCTGCACTTCCTCTTGCAATAACTTTCTCAACTGTCTAGCAGACAATAAACCATCTTCCTCTTCTTCAGGAGTAGAAAAATTCACAGACTTGTCATAACAGTTAATATGAACACAGTTATGCTCTAACCAGTTCATACCCAGAATTACATCCAAGCCTCTTAACGGTAAACAAACCAAATCAACAACAAATTCTCTGTTGAAGATCGACAAGGGACACTTAGCACACATAAAAGAAGTAGTCACCAATCCCTTGGCTGGAGTATTTACGACCATCTCCCCATTCAAAGAAGACAACACAAGACCCAATCTTTCAACACAATCAGTAGCAATAAAACAATGCGTAGCACCAGTATCAATAATAGTAATTAAACGAGTACTATTAATGAAACATGTACCTCTAATAAGTCTGTCCTCGGCAGCTGTCTAATCCTCCACTAAAGCAAACACTTTACTACTTGACTGAGCCCTATTCGGTTTAAGACACTGACTACCAACGTGCCCATCTTCTCTACAGTTGAAACAAACCATATCTTTTACGCTCACACTCAGATACAACATGTTTGTTCTTGCCACGACGAAAACACCTATTCACTTCAGTAGTGCACATATTACTCTTGTGCCCAAACTTCCCACACTTAAAGCAAATCACACCAGCAGGAGCATCTCCCCCACTAGTCCTCCGACCATGAACAAATCTCTATTTACCCTTACCAGCTGGGGCATCATAAGGCTTACCACGATTTCGTTGGTGCTTACCCCTCTTCTCACTGATAATCTTGTAATGAGCATTATTATCATCTTCATAAATCCTGCAGCTATCAACCAAATCAGCAAAGATACGGATTTTCTGATATCCAACTGCTTTCTTAATCTCCGGGCGTAACCCGTTCTAAAACTTAATACACTTTTAAAACTCAGCATTTTCCTCAGCGTAATGCGGATAAAACTTGGCCAACTCAGCAAACTTGGCAACATACTCAACAACAGACATACTTCCTTGCTTCAGCTCAAGGAACTCAGTTTCCTTCTTACCACGGACATCTTCAGGAAAATACTTTCTCAAAAACTCCCTACGGAACACAGCCTAAGTGTCATTCTCACCTGCAGCTTCTAACTTCTGACAAGTCTCTAGCCACCAGTCATCAGCCTCAACTGCTAGCATATGAGTCCCATAACGAACCTTCTGCGCTGGATTGCAGTCCATTACGTGAAAGATTCTTCCTATCTCCTTCAACCATTACAATGCTCCGTCAAGATCATACTTTCCCTTGAACGTAGGTGGATTTTCCCTCTGGAAAGTCGCCAAGCTACAAAATCCAGCATTCCCATCAGTATTCGGTTGATTTTCCATCGCATGAGCCATTACTTCTAGAGCAGCAGAAAGAGAAGCATCATTCCTTCCATCCATATCAACTTCTCACTACAACATAAACAACGATTCGAACTCAAATAACAATACTCGACTGTTAGACAACTACGACTCGACGACAAGGTCGGACCAACCTTTTGCTCTGATACCAACTTTGTAACACCCTAATTCTACCCCAAGCAATTATGCAAGATAAATCAGAGTTATAAAATTTCAATCATACAAATGAATCGGGACGTCACAAATTCTTCTAACAAATTCATTGCATTCATCGTGGATATATAACACTTTTTCAAACATCGGATGAACCATCAACATAACATCTTTAATCAAATAAATCAACATCTACGCAGCGGAATTCTTAATAACATCTCTAACAACAAAACAGCAACTTCGAAACATCACATATTTAATAATAATCAATTTAAAGTTCAACAACTGAAAATCAACAATCAAAAACAGCAAGCGTTCATCCCCCTGAGTGTTATATATCAGAGCAATGACACTGACTCGAACTATTGAAGGAATACAACCTTCACTCTTGATTACCTGCACGTTACCAACATAAGGGCAACATTCAAAGAGAAGGGGTGGGATATCTAACAATATAATAAAGCGCATGATAATTAATATATTAAATTAGATCAACAGCATCACCACTTCTCATCTCATAATCAACTATAATCTCAACAATAATATACATTCATCAACATCAAAATACACTTCTTCATGAAATCATATAATGCGACTCTATACTATGCAAATGCATGTGGTACCATTGGAGAAGAACTCCCATCTCAAAAATTTGTCATTTGATATAGGCATCAACAAGGCATAGCCTTCATCTCAAAATTCGCCAATACAGGTCATCTCAACGAGCATAAGCTCCATCTCAAAAATGCAACGTATGCGACAGAACCATGAATGTAATAATAACACCCAAGTTAACAACATCTCAAATCATCTCAAAACATCTCAAATTAACATCTCAAAACATCTAAATGTTTCTTTTCTAATTCTGCTACAGCAATAAGACAAGAGTTACCAACGTTACTATCTCATTTGCGCTACTGTAGGCTAAGGCAAATGCCTTTAGTACTACTGCATTTATGTGTACCACTACAGGATGCCAAAGCAATTGCCATATGATGCTACTACACTTCTATACTACAGCAAGTAACCAAACAAGTACTCCTAAAAACTATTTCAATTAGCGCTACAGTAATAAACAAGTGCCATAAGCCACTGAATACTTCTTAATGCTACTTTATGTTTTAGGCGCTACTTCTTTAATAATGCTACAGTAAGCAATTCAAATGCTTAATGAATAATGATTCAATTCGCTGCTACAGTAATAAACATATATCCCATTCTACTTCTTCTATTCATATGCGCTACAACAATATGTTCATACTCCAAGTGCCTTCAAAAATTAATCCTAGCGCTACAGTATACAGCCAAATCCATTTAATGTTACTTCATTATGTGCTACAGCAACAAGTCAATTGCTTCCAAATGTTACTTCCTAATTTAGTACATGCTACAGTACGCAAGCATATACCTCCTAACACTACTTCATTCCTTTCAATGCTGCAGTATGCAAATTAGTAGCCATAATATTACTTCGCTAATTGCGTTATTGAATGTAACTATATGCCTTTAAATAGAAATTCCATTCATCGCTACAGGAATAGAAAAATATAAATCTTTAAGTGTTAATTCTTTCTATCGCTACAGTAACAAATTATGGCTTTTGTAAAGAAAATACTGATGTACTTAAACATATGTATTATCTAAATATATTGGGTCCTAATTCATCTCTCAATTTCATCACTATACCAATTTCAAACACAACTAAAATTAATTTTCATAACCCAAATTCACATACTATTAATTATACACCTTATTAAAGTGTCAGAACCCACTCTTACCTTGTATCTAAGGTCGCTCTACAATTTCCGGTTGAATTCTCGTTCTTGCCGTTTTCCACTTTTTCCAAGAGTTTGCATGTTCTCCTCCAAATCCTTATTTCTTCTACTGCTTCTTTCTTTCTATTATTTTCCAACAACAATAAAATAACCCTATTAATATATTTTCCATATTGGGCTTAAAACCAATACACCCCCCTTATTACTTCTATTTCTTCAAAATAAGCCCACATTAAATAATATTACACTTCTAATATTATTTCACCATATAATATTATATCTCTAATATTACTTCTCCACTAATAAAATAAATCCAATTAATTATAACACATCTTCACAAATATTCCAAAAATAATTTAATTAAATAATTAATTAAATTACAGGCGTTACATATATTGCCGCAACCGCTTTGCCGCCTAGGATATAGCACAATATGTTTTTTCCAGTATAGAATATCATGACTCATAGTCATTAAACTTCTTGCTGAGATAATAAATGGCATCTTCCTTTTTTCCTGTTTCATCTTGTTGTCCCAAAATACAGCCCATATAATTATCTAACACTGTTAGATACATAATCAATGGTCTTCCTTCAATGGGAGGGAGCAAGATACGAGGTTCAAGCAGATACTCTTTAATATTTTCGAATGCCCTTTGTCAATCATCTGTCCACACACAACCTTGATCTTTTTTTTAACAACTTAAAGATCAATTCACACATGCAGTCATATGGGAAATGAATCTGGAAATGTAATTCAATCGCCCAAGGAAGCCTCTAACTTGCTTTTCAGTCCTTGGTGCAGGTATTTCTTGAATTGCTTTGACTTTATCAGGGTCAACTTCAATTCATTTTTGGCTGACAATGAAACCTAACAATTTCCCTGATCGGACTCGAAGGTGCATTTATTTGGATTCAAGCGGAGACGATACTTTCTCAAACGTTGAAATAATTTTAAAAAATCTTATATATGCCATCCTTCAGTCTGAGATTTAGCAATCATATCATCAGCATACACGTCAATTTCCTGGTGCATCAGATCATGGAATAGGGTTGTCATATCCCTCTGGTATGTTGCACCAGCGTTCTTCAACCCGAAGGGCATCGCTTTATAACATAATGTTCCCCAAGGTTTGGTAAATGTTGTTTTTTCCATGTTCTCAAAAGCCATTCTGATTTGATTATATCTGGAAAATCCATCCATGAACGAGAATACTTTGAATTTTACTGTACTATCAACCAACATATCAATATGTGGCAATGGAAAATCATCTTTTGGACTAGCTTTATTTAAATCTCTATAATCAACGCATATGCAAACTTTTCCTTATTTCTTTGGTACTGGGACAATATTGGCAATCCATTGAGGATACACTGATGTCACAAGAAAACCGGCATTAATCTGCTTTAAGACTTCTTTAATTTTTACTGCCATATCTGGGTAGGTTCTTCGCAATTTCTGCTTGAATGGCGGGAACTCTGGCTTTAGTGGCAAATTATGCTCCACAATATTTGTATCCAAACCCGACATGTCTTGGTAAGACCAAGCAAATACATCCATATACTCTTTCAACAGTTCAATCAACCTGCTCTTTACATCGGCATGTCGCAATGCTCCAATCTTGACTTCCTTCGGATCTTCCTCTGAACCCAAATTAATTGTCTCCAATGGCTCTTTATATGAATGAATGATATTCTCCTCGCGCTCGAGCAACTGTGAAACCTCTTCTGTAATTTCATCATATTCTTCTTCTTCAGCCATATACACAGGATATTCAAAGTGGGGAAAGGGTGCAGGGTCATTGTATTCAACAGGTTTTGTAATTAATCTGCATATACGATTTATGATTGCTTATAGAAACTGACACATATATCAAGTGATTATGTAGATTTATTTACATTCATTATTTATTCCAAAAGGGTTTTTTTCGAATTACCATTTTTCCAAGCAAAAGCAGAAAATAAAAACACAATTTTGAGAATCAAAGACGACTTTTATTAATGATTTTAATTATCAAAGCAAACATATAAGCCCATACAAAATCAACTTTCACCTTGGGTAGAGTGAAAAATTTTTGCAAATATAAAACAAAAAACAAATTACTTTGAGACATGGATGCAAGAGGGAACATCAATAGTAACCCAGTTTTGGACTCTAACTCCATGTGTCACATAATTTGGCATTTTTTTCTCTTCTTCATCCTCTGAAATAGCATTGATCCTGGAAACAATTGGATGAAGGTAACCTCCACTGCGAAAAATATCCTGATACTTGCCTAAAGCAGTCTTTGGCTTCATATTCTCACCTTTGTCATTCTTCATAGAGAATCCTGAACCATCCCTATTCTTGTTCACCGGCGGGTCAACAATCTACCTCATACTTTACTAGGGACATTACGCACAACCTGTTAAGCATCTAGAATTTTCATTTCCTCTTATTATCAATGGATAAAGCTTGGAATTGAGTTCCAACAACAGCTTCATCTTCTTCCATAACATTGAAAGAGGAAATATGAGATATTAACAATGCTTTCTCTCCATTTATGATGACCACCTTTCCTTCATGCACGAACTTCAACTTTTGGTGCAAAGTTAAAGTGACAGCCCCTGCCTCGTGTATCCATGGTCGTCCCAGTAAACAACTGTAAGCAGGCACAATATCCATAACTTGGAAAGTAATCTGAAACAAGTATGGGCCTATGTGAATAGGTAGATCCACTTTCCCAATAATAGACTTCCTTGATCCATCGAAAGCTTTTACGATTATGCCACTTGGGCGCATGGGAGTTCCTTGATACTTCAGCTTCATCAGCGTGCTCCTCGGTATGACATTTAAGGCGGACCCATTATCAATCAGCACATTTGACAATGAATCATTCTTACAGTTCATGGATATATGGAGAGCCAGATTGTGATTCCTTCCTTCGTCAGGAAATTTGTCATCATAGAAACTTAGGTTATTACAGGATGTAATATTTCCTACCACACTTCTGAATTGGTCCAACGGCATATCACTTTCCACAAAAGCTTGATCCAATACCCTCATCAAGGATTCTCTATGGGCAGAAGAATTCATCAGCAAGGCCAGAATAGATATCTTTGAAGGAGTCTGCAACAACTGATCTACTATCTTGTAGTCGCTCATTTTGATAATCTTCAATATATCATCCACATCTTTTTCCAGAGTAGCACCACTGGACTCCCCTACTACTTTCTTAGCTTCAACACTTTCAGCAAACTTCTTATCGGCACTACCATTCCCTCGAATAACTGGTGTGAACACATGACCACTGCGGGTCACTCTACTGGTTTCAACAATATTCTCGACATTAGACAAAGGCTGGATGGGTACTTCCACACCATCCTCTAGAATTGTAGCATTGTACGGCGTGGCTTTGTATGATTTGTAAGGAACATGGCCCGACAAGCAAATCACTACTCGAGCAACAACTGGCTTGCTACAATATTCAATCTCGACAGGGGTGGAATCAATGAAACAAGGCACAATTATGTTCACCCCTTCTTCGGAATATTTGGGCATCATAGAAACATTAATGGAGAATTTATCTTCGTCTACAGAAAAGAATTCATCCGCAGAAGCATATTCATCATCTGACTCAATCTTAGCCAATTATTCTTCAATCGCATTAATCCTGTGGTAATCATCTCTATTTCCTGAAACCTTGATGGTACCATTATCCAATAACAACTGAATACCTTTTTTCACAAGGGAACAACCTCGAGAATCTGTGCAGCAAACCCGACAAGATCCATAATGGTGTTCTACTTGACCATCCATGTGGTAGAAGGTAGCGTGCAACTTCATTAAATCATCATTCATATGGTTCACATCAAAGATCTGAAATTCTCCAAGACATCCGAAGACCGTGTTCACTTCTGCCTCGTATTCCGTCCTAGGCCTGATTATATGAATGAGGCCTTCATCCATCATTTCCTGCAAATCATCCTTTATCTTATCACACCCATGTATATCAGTACTGCAGATACCACAACTAGCACGGTCATGCGTATAGTAACTAAACTCGCAAAGGTAGGCATGCATATTTACCAAATCTCCTCTAACCAAGTTGATATAAAAGATCCGGAAATCCCCTGGACAACCAGCAACCATGTTGATAGCATTTTCTCCTCCATGTTTTGGAAAAGGATTATCTTTTATGTTAGGACCGACATCTTTAAAGGACAAAAGGCCAGATCTCGCCATTTTTTGTACCTCTGATTTCAGAGGAAAATAGTTTTCCACATTGTGCCCTGGTGCATCCTGATGAAAAGCGCACGTCTGATCTGCCTTATAATACCAAGGCAAAGGTGATGGTATAGTGGGGGGTGGCCTGGTCTGGACCAACTTTTTCTGAATCAATACTGGGAGTAGCTCTGCATAGCTCATGGGGATAGATTCAAAAGGCTCTCTCCTCTGATTATGCCCTTGATTTCCTTGAGGGGATGGTCTTTGATAAGCCATTATAGTCGGAGTTGTATTAACAACTAGAGTTACCGAAGCAACTTGTTGGTTGCCCTGATAATTTATTTTAATAGGATTAACCCTTCTCTCTTGAATAACAGAATTTGTCTCTCCTTCTTTCTTTTTATCAAATTCGTATGATGGTTTCTTCGTACTACCGGAATTTTCACTCCTTGTCAAGTGACCCTCTCTTACAGCTTCTTCAAACAGACACCCATGCCCACCATCTTGGTAAAATCACTTGGCGCACTCTCCACCATTCTTTCATAATAGAAAGCACCTAGAGTCTTCAGAAAAATCTTTGTCATCTCTTTTTCTTCCATTTGAGGGACCACTTGGGCGGCTACTTCATGCCATCTCTGAGCATAATTCCTTAAATGACTCTTTGTCCTTCTGGACCATTGCCCTGAGTTGATCATGGTCAGGTGCCATGTCCATATTATATTTGTATTATCTAATAAAAACTTCACCCAAGTCGTTAAAAGTGTGAATATTGGTACTATCCAAACTCATGTACCATTTCAATCTTGCACCAGTCAAACTATCTTGGAAAAAGTGAATCAACAAGCGTTTATCATCGGTGTGAGTAGACATCCTTCTCACATACATCACTAGGTGATCACGAGGACAAGTAATTCCCTTGTACTTATCGAATTCTGGTACTTTGAACTTCGCAGGTATTTTCACATTTAGAACCAAACACAGATCATTCACATTCTGCGCAAACAATTCTTTTCCTATGAGGGTCTTCAACTCTTTCTGCATCTTATCAAACTGATCCTGAAAATCGTCCATTCGATCATAGACACCCAAGCTTTAACTTGGTGGAGGAATGGGGTGATAAACTTCATCTTTAGCAAATGGCACATCAGGAGTAATATGGCATGAAGTTCTATGGCATTCCTCACCGATAACCCTGAGGCATACGATTCTGAACAACAGGAACTCGAGTAACAGAAATAGGAATTATTGGAGCTTCAAAAGTAACTGTTGTCTATTGAGGTTGAGAAAGTGGTGGCTGATTCTGAGTAGCCACTGACGATTCCATTAAAGCAGTAATATTGGCCATACCGGCCTTCAAGGCATTAACTTCTTCGTGCAACTCGCGATTCTCTTATTTTATATTATCCAACTTCCTTCTGAAATTAGCCCGAGTATTGTACTGGTGAGACAACTTGCTGAATGAAGTAAAGAAGCATAGTAAGACACCTGGGTATGAACATAAATGCAAGAAGTATGTACAATATGATACATGATATGCAATGCACGTGATTTATTTTATTATTAATATTTCAAGGAACTCAAAGATTTATAGACAATTTGCAAATATTAAAGTACTAACACATTTGAAATACTGGAAATCTCATTATAATAACTTCAAAACGGATTATAACTTTTAGTACAAGTTCCAATAATCCCAAGTATAAAATAAGATAAAAATCTAAGATTCTAAGAAAGCAACGCTGATGAAGATCACTCCACACACTGACGTTTCCCTGTGAGTCTTGTAATTTGAGCCTTCAACCGCTTGTTCTCTTCTGCATACATGTCGACGACCTCTTTCCAATTACCAGAGTCAGGAAGTGAGCAACTAGGTCCTGACTGAGCTTTAGAGGAAAATAAACCCTCTTTCCTCTCCATCATCTCTACAACACGACTCTCGAGAATCTCAATCAGATCATCCTTCTCCTTCAAGTCTGCTCGGTAGGACACCTCTAAATTTTGACACTTATTCTTCCAAGCTTCCTTCTCTTGTCGCATCCTGACTAGGGCAAGCTGAAGCTCTTCCACATCATCCAAAATGGGAGGAGTGGTCTTCACAAACATATCAGGCATAGGTGCTTCACGGGAATATGGCATCTTCAACTAAATAGCTCTTGCTTATACCCATTGAAGATAAGGCTCAAAAGAAACAACCCCTCTAGGTCCCAAGTCCTTTCTACTTTTCCTGGGAATATAACTCCAAGCCTTTGCAATCTTCCCTTTAGCTTCCTAATTGTTTTGTCCCTCTTTAAGGAAGAAACCACTCAGATGAATACTATTTGGCTTATCCCTTATCAGATATCCAAGTTATCATCGTGCGAGAATGGGATTGTAGTTAATTCCTCCCTTTGTACCAAGAAGAGGTACATTTGGGAAACTACCACACTTGTCAACAATCTCTACATCATGGTAAGCTTGATGGTACCAAATGATATCTGAATGAGTGAGGTCCATAATCTTCGGATCTCAACAAGATTCCTTCCTAACATCCCAAAAAGCATCAGACCTAGGTAAGTGAGAAATAAACCACTTAAACAACAAAGGCGTGCAGCAAATGATCATCCCTCCATGGTAAGAATCCCGAAGATGAATAGAGTAATAGGCATCACCCAATAATGTAGGGACTGGGTTCCCAATCATAAAGATCCTGATGGCATTGATATACATAAACTTGTCGACATTGGAAAATGAGAACAACCCATAAGCAAGTAGAGAAAAGATGGCCTCAAAAGAAACCATACTCTTCATCCTAGCAAAGTAGTAAGCTTTCTCCAACAAGAACTAGGCGGGTAATCCTCTAATCCCCCTCTGATACCAGTAAAAGGAACACAGTCGGTGATAGGTAAACCCAATAGATAAGAATACTCTTCCAATGTAAGCATCAACTGATAATCAGGGAAAGTAAAACATCAATACATCAGATCATAGAACTGGACCAAAGTCGAGAGAATACCCTCCTTCATCCTGAGCTTCATAAGAGAAATGATGGACCCATACTTTCTTCAAAAATCTGTAGAGCTCTCGATCTCAGGAATCAGACTCATTAACTCATCTATCTTAGGATCTTTGAAATTGTACTTCTTAGTCTTTCTTTTTCTAGAATACATAGTCAAAAAGTACCTGAGATATTCGCAAAGAGTCAACTTTTAAGTCCCTTGAAACAGAATGTTTTAAAGGATGCTCATGGATGCATGAATACATGATGCAATAATCACATACAAGATCACAAACATAGGGTTCATAGGTTTGACGTCACGAGCATGAGGTCAAAGGTACTACCCACATGGTATGATCTAAAAGTTTATCACCTGCCGAACAAGGTTCTAAGAGGTTCCCATAGTCTACATCCTTCCTTCGGATATTACCAATGTCCCGATTGACTCGGCAATTAGTAATATTCTCAAGAAAAACTCGTTCGAGCATAGTATCGCATGACAACCATTTCCAGATTACTCTGTTATAGCTTCTGCATTATACCTAAAAGGCCAAGATAGGTTAAAGGTTCTACGGTTCTCAGTTTCAGCAGGCTCCGAGGTCAAAAGCAGCACATTTTCTTGATTACTCGGTAAACGACACTACAGTCAAAGGGGCCTCCACTGAGTGGGGGGTCTCATGTCTCCTTTTTTGGGATTACTCTCTCAAAGTTAACATGACTATACAGCTCGTCCTATCTTAAGTTTGCCCAAGTTCGGGTATAGGACTTATGAGAAATCAAAAAGCACCCTGAAAACCAGGAAAATCTAGAAAAACATATATGCAGCACATAATATACAACAAATAATAACACATACACAAATAAACAAAGATAGGCTCAACCCACTTAGGGATGGACCAGCAATAGGTCGATCTTTCCCCAGTGAAGTCGCCATTTTTTTGTAGCGGTAGAAATGTTGAGACTAAGCCATTGGATTGACTTGACTCGCATAGATCAAAATAAAAATCGCCATCGTGCTTTATTGTTTCCAAAGAAATGGGAAATGAGAGAATAACCCATAAAAAAGGGGAGAGAATCTAAGTTCGGGGGTTGGTTATACAAAGGGAATGTATTAGCACCCTAAACATCTACGGTACTCCGCATGAACCTCTTTGAAAATTTGTGTATTTTGGTTATAAATTATTTGTATAAAAATAGATTGTGGAGATGAGAAAAGAAGTATACTTTACAATTTTTGCACATGCCGCGATTGCGAACCTTTAGTGCCTACGTACCACCTTCCGTGCAATAGGGGATAAGGGTACCCGTAGTTCACCTTTAAAAATTTTGAAACACAAGTGTGTTGGATAATTTTAAGAGATGGGAGATCATCGTCTTATCCGAGTGGAAATATACTTACTAACCACGATTATGAGAAAGGAGAATTTGTGTCATCTCAAAGTGGAAGATATGACTTGGATTTTAAAATCAACAGAGCCTCACTCAACACCCAAGTGAAAAATATCTCACTTCACTACATATCATAGAAGTATAGTAGTTCACATCACTATAAGGATTTACAAGAGTCTAATCTTTTGAGAAAAGTTTTAAGGTAAAAAGCCAAAGTGGCCAAAATGGTTTGAATGTGATTAATTGACTTTTAGTCTTCTCACAAAAATGTCAAGGTATTATTAATTTGATTAAATTTTGATTAAGAAAATGTTTTTGAAAATGCATGGAGCTAAGTCCAAGTTTATTATGAAAGCGGTTCAAGTTTAAAACAATAAGAGTTTCCAAAAGGAGGGAGAAGATTTTTTGAAATTAAAGAAGATGGGAGAAGATGAATGGACTATCCTAAAGCATAAGGTAAAAGCTAGGGAAAAGAACTGTCTAACCAACAAGAAACCAACACTTGACACAATGAGTCAAAGTAGAATTCGCATCCTTTGGATTTGAAACCAAACAAGCAAAGATAATAAACCTCTTAAGAAAACCAAGCTTCAATTGCATTAAGTCTTCATAAAAATTTGGCAGAGTAACAGTTGTATATAGATAAATTCCTGATCATAGACAAAGCATGTAATCACAATAACCTGCACACAAAGCAAACAAATAACCCAATCTCTTGGGGTAAACTCCAAGAGCTCTATACAAAATAACAATTGAGGTCACAAGGTCTCAAGATAGGTCAAGGTCTGTAATCCTAAGTCCAAGAAGTCCATCACTCCATAATGCCAAGGATAGTAACCAAGTAGTACATGTAACTTTAAAGTTTTTTATGGTTCAAGTTAATTATTAGGTATCTTCAAAAAGAAATGAAGAGCTCAAGGGAGCAAAATAAAAATGACATAAAGGTAAATGCTAAAGTGAGCAAAGATGAAAATAACATGAAATGTAAATTCTAAAGTAAATGGTGCTTAAAATAAAAGCATAAAGTAAAAGCATAAATTAAAAGCATAAAGTAAAAGCACAAAATAAAGTCAATTGTTAGAAATTAGAGGTTAGCTAAATGACCATCTTGAAACTTGCATTTGAAACTCATTAGAAGATTGATAAAATAAAAGCCTCTCAATAACGAGTTTCATTTGCTTTTTGTCAAGTATATCATTTATTTAAAATTCTCAAGGCAACCATAAATGATGAACGGTGTTTAAGTGATTCACTTTGACCAAAGCTTATGAAGATTCATTAGAGGATTGATAAGACCAAAACCTCCTAACAATGAATCTCAAGGTTATTGGATCAAAGGATTAAAATTAGCATACTTGGGCTTACAAATATGGGTTTGGGTCACGAATGATCATTTCTCGAATCGGGACAAATTTTAGCTCTAGTTAAGCAATCGTAAGTGGATTTATATAGAAGACGCACCTATTTTGAGGTCAGTCAATAGCAATCCATGTACCATATGTTTAGATAAATGACATGTAAATCATTCTCCATTAACATTTAGTATAAGTAAGAACGGGATAAGATTAAGAGGGATGTGGTAAGTATCAAACCATATTTGGACCAAAAATTTAATCAAGTTATTATTAAAATCATTCATCCATTTTTTATGGAGTTAAAATCAACACCATGGATCCAATGATGTTAATAAAGCTCATGATCAAAATCTCATAGTCCAAGATCAACCAGAATATATACAAAATAAAATTGTATAAAAAATAAAAAATAAAAAGATTTTTAAAATGGTTTTTTAAATGAAAATAAAAGGGTAAAATAACAACTATATTCAAAACATCCAAGAAAAATTCAATGAGACCATAGAAAAATCATAGATGAGCTCAAATATTTTTATAAATTTTTTGGTAATTTTTTAAACTTAAAAATTATTTTTAAACTAATTAAAATTACTCACATAAGTGAAAAAAGAATAAAAAATAGTAGAAGTCAGAATAAAATTCTAAAAAAAAAATCAGAAGGTCAAAAATAAGAGAAATGATATTGATGAATGTTTTCAAAATTTAAAAATGTTCAAAAGTATTTTTAAACATTTAAAACAACTCAAATAAAGTGAAAAATTATAAAAAAATATCAAAACACAAAATAAAATTGTGAAAAAATAGTAATCAGAAAGAGAAAAATCAAAAGTATTTTTAAGAATTTTTTTGGATTTTTTTAAGTTAAAATGAATTTTTTATGAACTTTTGAAGTTTAAAACAAATAAAATATAAAATCATAAATAAAAAATAAAGTCAAAAAAATATAGACCAATGGATGAGAGTCAAAATGCGTTAGTAAGCTAATCCAATGGATCATATGCGATGTGCATATCATGGTCCTTAGTGAATAAAACACTGAATCCTTAATTAAATCAGATTTGAAAAAAAATATGTGCCACACTGTTGTACCCCAAAATTTGCCCTCCCATATTCTTCAAGATTTGCAAAGAGCATGCTTCAAAATCTCCCAAAGGTTGCATAGTTCAATGGCCTCCTAACAGTCAAAAATTAGGGTTTTGGTTCTGGCAAAGAAATTGAAGTTTCCAAGGGTCCAAACAAGTCCCACATGCCCATAAACATTGTCAAGCATCCTTATGCCAGGTTTCAAGACTCACAGCACAAAATTGCACAGTCAAAAAACTCTAATTGCTCAACAGTCAACTGTAGGGGAAAAATGGTCATTTGACAGTCAAAAGTCAAAAAATTTGGTCAACATCTTATTTTGAAGCCACAAACATCATTTGATCAATACTTGATCATGATTCTCAAGGCATGGCTCAAAAAGTCTCAAGATGCAAAAGTTTCCATATTTGGACAGTTGAAAAAGTCAACTGCAAATTGACCAGGGCATAACTTCCACATGGTTTATCATAAAAATTCCATTCAAAGCTCATTTTGAAGAGAATGACATTTCCTACAACTCATCTTCACACTTCAAGTCCAAGAAATGCTCTCACAAAAAGATATCAATCTCAACATTATAGGTCATTTTCAAAAGTCAACAAAAAGGCACTTTAAGTCAAAGACCATAACTTGAGATTGGTAAATCAAAATGACATGGGACCAAAGACATTGGTTAAAGGACTTCAAGACCTTTCCAAAATGTCCAATAACATGATCAAAGCTTAAAAATTGAGCAAGATATGCCTTGTGGAAGTTGGGAAATTTTTGGGAATTTTGAAAAGTCAAATTTGCTTCAAATGCCTCAAAATTGCTAATGGGCCTTAATTTCTTCCAAGAATCATCACCCAAAAGCTATGCACGACCCATTGACTTTAAAGGGAGTTATTTTATCATTTTTTATTAATTATTTGAATTATTATTATTATTAGTTCATTTAATTAAAATAAAATATGACAAAAATAGAAAATCATGTTTTCCAATCCTTTTTTTTGCAGCATATTCTCTCAATAAAGCCTAAATATTTCGTACATACTCAAAAAGGCAAGAATTGGCATTGATTGGCATAAGATTGGTATGAAAAAGATTGAAAAAGATTCATGAAAAATTAAATATTGAAACATTGATTGCAAAGGTTTTTGGACTTGTTTTGTAAACCTAAATCATTCCTCATATAAGCCAGAACACAACCCTAATCAAAAAAAAAGAGGAAGCTGCGCCCAAACCTGAAAACCAACTTTGCATTTTTTCCAAAATTTCTCAAAACTGATTTCATAGCTAGAGTGTTCTTCAAGGCCAAAAAAGTATTCCAAAGGCTTGCTGGGACATTTTTGGACGTGCCTCAATCATTTTCCATTCTCCATACATAAAGAATTGGTAAAATAGAGTTGCTTCTCTTTCAAAATTATGCATAATCGTGTTTGGATTTCTGGACATTTTTCATACATTTAAACTATTGTTTTATACTAACATGGACATTCTGAATCTATTGGTGCTATTTAATTGAATTATCATTGCCTGTATGCAAAGTTACCATGAGAGATTTTTAGGGTTTCAGAGACTTTGAAAGAGGGTTTCGTTCCTCTGGAAAAATTAGGCTATAAGACCAGCACCATTGGATTCATGACCATCATACGAACACAACAACCACATCGCGCCCTTTTTATATTCTTGTATGGCCTAATCGCTATTTTCCAGGTTCAGGGTTAGTGGGGGTTTAAAACCCCCGCTATCTGTTTGTATTTTTCAGGTAAAAACGAAGAGGCCATGAGGAAGACGCTGAGGTGTAAGCACGCTACTGGGTAATTCAAATCCTGGCGCGCGTTTTGTTAAAGTACCACTAACTCTTATTTCTCTTTCATAATAATTCCATTCCATTAAATATCAAACAAACGCATTTGGCTGGGTGGAAAGTGAGGTGTCCTTCAAGCATTGGGACCTGGGTTCGATTCCCAGGTCCCCCATATTCTTCAATATTTTTGTTCATAATGCGTTCAGGTACAATTCCTGGCCTAGGGTCCATCATGCATCCAATATCCTGGCGCGCCACATGTTCCAGGAGATGAATCTAAAGGTCAGGATGTGAGGCCCACCATACGCATCAGTCAGCCACCAATACACAAGTCAGGAAAGTCAACGTGGGCTTGCATTTCATGGGCCAGATTGCTTGCAAAAAGCCTCCAAATTGGGCAAACACCCCCCAATGTTTGCATATCTTTTAATCTCTTTTCTTGTCTTTTCTATTTTTTAATTCTTTTGATCTTTTTTATTTTATTTATTTCAAATAATTAATTTTCATATAAAAATACAAAAAAAATCAGAAACTATAAAAAATAAAAATAAGTTCATTTAATTTTTAATTCATCAATATTTTGTAAATAAAATTCTAATAACTAATTAGTTTAATTTTAGGTTTAATTCTAATTTTTTTTAAATAAACTAAAAAATGTAGAAATTAAGGCTTTACTACTTTTATTCTTTTTTCCTTTTTCACCATTATTAATTATTAATTATTTTTGTAAATAAATATGCCATTTAATTGATTAGGGTTAAATTAGGTTACAACTTAAACATTCTTTTTTTAATAATTAAAAATAATTTAGAATTAGGTTTCTTTCAATATTAATTTTCTTTATTCTCTTTAATTTCATAAATCCAAAAACATAAAAAAATAAGTTCTTTTCTTTATTTAATTTAATTAAATTTAAAAATTTCAATTCAATTCCTTAAAGGGTCCAGCGCCCGATTCTTTTTTTTGCTTTTCGCATTTATTTTTATTTCTTTTATGAGTGTAATGTATTTGCCCCAAAGCCTTGTAATAGTTAATTAAGACATTTTTTTCTGCATTTTTTTTTCTTTCATTCAAATCGGGTCTTGGTTTAATTTGGCGATGTAGACCCGCACCTTTGTAATAGCGTAGGACCTTTATTTTCCGCATTTTAAATTTCCGCACCTCTTAACTGCTAATAATTTGCATGAAAGAATGAATGGCCAAAAATAAAATCAAAGCGTAGAACACTCAATGCATGATCAAGACAAATATAACTGAAAATGACACACAATTCACACACCACTCCTAGGGTACGCCTCATTGTTGCCTTGCCCCTCGAAAAGTGGTCGTCGAGTATAGGAAGTTTTAGTAAGTCCTCATGTCCATGAATATGGCATGGGGGTAGCTTCTAAGGTGTCCTATTATTGCTCTGATGACCACATTGTTGCCTTGCCCCCTCGAAACGTGGTCGTCGACTATAGGACGTCTTAGTGAGTCCTTATGTTCCATTGATCTAGTTGCCTCGAAACGGTTGCCTCGGAATAGATGCCTCGGAATAAAAAGATCAATGGCATAAGGGTAGCTTCTAAGGTGTCTTACCGTTGCTCGGTGACCACACTGTCCCTAAACTCGAGTTGACCCGAACACCTCCAACGGTGGTGCTACCTACCTCTCAATGGTGGGATGGCACTATCTTAAGAACATTTACATAGACGAATACCTTAGGGTAGGTAGATGACTCGTAGATACTTGCTCTAATTCAAAACAAATCAAAAACTTCTTTTCACACCGACACTTTGCAAAAAGCTTTCAAAACAACTTTTCAAACACTCTTAAGGACTGATACAAGAGTCTAACTGAAATTTTAAACGAAACTTTTTCAAACCCACTCTGAAAAGCAAACAAACATTTTGAAAACACAAATGAGCAAGTATCTAAGAGCCCATGGATAACCATGGATAGAAATGGTGCTAACACCTTCCCTTTCTATAAATCTACCTCCCGAACCGAGAACTAATCTCAATAAGGAATTTTTCTGTGCTTTTGTCCTTTCCATTTGGAGAAAATAAAAGACGGTGGCGACTCTTACTTACCGCGACATTTCGCGAAACCAGCTTTAAACAGTCAGTTCCAGATCCACCGATCACAGAACTGGCGACTCTGCTGGGGAATCTTTTAAAGTTAGGTGTACCTTAGGACTAAGATCACTGTGTTTTCAATTGCTTTGACTTGTTTGCTTTAAATTGTGGGACTGTCTTGGGAGTTCTATAGATCCTAACCCGGATCTGGGGATAGCTTGTTAGAAAGTAGCAACAAGGCTGTGAGGGAACTGTGCGGGGTATACCGATATGGTTGAAGCAGTCTGCTATGTTGATGTGGCACTTTGGTGTGTACCGATAACCCTTGAGTTCAGTCAAGGAGAGTACGGGGCCTCCGCGTGGTGTCGTGAAGCATCAATTGACCTTAGGAACCTTAATTGAACTATCTTGGCCTCTTTAGGGTAGTGAGATAACTGACTTTGGTGCAGTCCGAGGTTGGTTGATACTCGATACTACACTCAATTGAGGGTTGTTTTCTTGGAATATTTCGGTCGCCAGTTCAGTGGCTAAATCGAAACGATGAACAATGAAAGCAATCCAATGATATTGGGACCCTTAGAACCCGGTTACTTCTGATAGGACAGGTCTTAACCAACCAACTGAAAGAGGGTAATACCCAGACCCCATGCTGGCCTAAACTCTAAGGGCTTCTCTTGTGTGACTTGTGTGCCTTCCAACTTGATTACTTGCATGCTGGTTATCTGACACCTGAGTTTCTTGCAGGTTTTGTTTATAGTCCTTAATTGGGACTCATAACAGGGTTTACGGAATTTCTTGCAGGTTTTGTTTACAGTCCTTAACTGGGATTCATAACAGGGTTTACCTACATTACCCCCTGCATAGCATAACATCATACCATTGCATACCCCCTACATAAGGACTAATCCATTTCAAGGATCTCAAGGGTCTGTGATGCAGGTCATGATGAATCAAATGTCTAGCAAGGGGCAAAGGGGATTTATTTTCCTCTAGCCAAGGTTAACAGCTTAAGTTAGGGGCTATGACCCACTAGATATGGTGAGCCTTGACTCTTGAAGAAGGGCTCTCAGCAACATGAAGTTCCTTCCATCAAGCTACCGAAATTCAAATGCTAACAATTTTTCTTGTTTACCCCGCGAGATCCTTGAAAACATCGCATATATATACATACATATCATTGCATAACAGGTACCCTTTTGACAGATCACTTACCATCTCCGCTGTTTATTTCAACGATGGCTTCCCAACAAGATAACCAGGGACCTCCTTCTCAAGAGATTCAGTTCAGGGAGATCTTCTTAAGCCTATCCAAGGGGCAGGAAGAGTTGAGGACACTCCTTATGGGGAATTTGGCCAAGCAAAGTCCCGGAGATGACAAGGACGAGCAGCTGAAACGTCTACAAGCTGAGGTAGACACATTGAAAACCCAGATGCTGGGGCAAAGGGCTCTCATTCAAGGTTTAGTTCGGGAGCAAGGAGAGCTGAGGGCCATGATCAGTCAGCTTCATCAAGACATGAAGCAACCAGCCCAAGTCAGGGACCAGGTCATTGAACAGCTTCCAAGAGGACAAAGGTCTGGTCCAATGAATAGACCTCTCCAAGCTGCTACTACTTCACAGGTCCAACAACGACCTCGCCAAGAACAACGGACTGATCAGAGCAAGCCAGACAAGCCTAAAAGGCAGTTCACCAAACTCAACGTGTCACCGTCTCAAGCTTTACAACAATTGTTGAGGTTGAATTTGGTGACCTTAAGGGACCCTCCTAAGAATCTCAACACAGCCTCCCCAAAGTACAATCCTGAGGAAAGATGTGCATACCACTCTGGCAGTCCAGGCCATGACACCGACGACTGTTGGGCTCTGAAGAATAAGATCTAAGACCTGATTGAGGAAGGAGCTGTGGATTTCACACAGATGGGCCAAGCTGAATGCTCCTGCCATCCCTATCGGATGCACCAGTTGAAGTAACAATCCCTGAGATGAAAACACTTTTGTTCATTAGGATTTTCAAGTTGTAATTTTCTTTTGTTGAAACATTTACTCATGTTAAACATTGTTATTTCATTAATGCATCGCATATGTCTGTTTTGAAGCAATACATTCGTATTCACTATATGCAAATTATTTTCATATTTTTTCTGATGATCAACGCTCGATTAATAATTCTAAGCCTCTTGAGGGAGGATGATGAAAACGATACCGCAATCTACAGTATGCTTTTGAATAGACCCCACTGATGAGGTACAGGCATTGTTTCAATCCCTAAACACTGGAGTTATAAGGAAGATAATCCCTCGTCAGCCCCTCTGAGCCAAAGAAGTTGGAGTTTTTCTTTTCGAAAATTAAAACCCTTTATCATAACCTGGGGCAGGGTAGTTCTCTTAGTTGATCCAAGTGCATAACAAGTGGCACCTAAGAGGTCCTTACCAAAAAAAGACAGTGATGATTCCGAATAATCATAAGGATAGGCAGTCATTATATCTCAAAAAAAAACCCATTAAGTAACCTATGAAGGAGACTTACAAAACTGGGGCATCCCGCTGACTGTAATCACAAAAGAAACAGTTCAGGCAAAATTTAGGGATAGCAAAATCAAAAAATAAAGAGGTCATACAAACCCTCAACAAGAACAAAAATGACTGCCTATTCAGAATAAATCATCAATATCTGAACCATCACTGGAATATCCGAGCAAAGACTCAACAAGGTCTAGCGCACGATCAACTGAGCTTAGGATTGAAGAACATCACGAAGAGCGGGTGGGTACAAATAATTTGAGCCTTTATCCTTTGTTTCTTAAACCGTGAACTAGGCCACGTTATAACCCTTAAAAGTCCTAGCTGAAGCATGGGTTAGTTCGAAAGCATACTGTTACGAAAGGTATCCTGACTCCTTAAGGCCTACGAAAAATACGGAGTTGACATCACATTTTACAAACATTCATTTGTTTTATGAAAAAGAATGCATTTTCAAAATCTTCAAGACAGACATAAGCTTTGCATTTTTTATATAACATTGTTTGCATATGACTATTTGTTTGAACAGCAGGGAAATTCGCACGATGAATACCTAGTGAACAAAAGCACTTCCAATCAAGGGGCAGACGTGATTATTGTCCATCATCTGGGGCAATTCAGTCAAGATTCGAAGAATCTCTCAAAATTCCAAGATAACCAGGGGCAAATCTCCGCCTAAGTCACTTGGGGCATTGGACAGGAATTCCAGCAACGAATCTTGCCTGATCAGATATCTTCTAGTAGCATGGCAAATCACTGCTAACTGGGGCAACTCACTACATTCTGAGAACATGGATATAGTCAAAAAAAATACTAAGCATAATCAAAGACCCGCTAGGTTGACACACCTAGGCAAAAATAAGGGCTTCCCGGCGAACCAAAAGGGTTTGGGCAAAAATAAGGGATGAAAATAAAAAAACCCGTACACCCGGCAAGTCGAAAACCTGAAAAGGCGGCTTGGGCATAAATGGGTATCCCGGTGGACTGAAAACCCGAAAGGGCAGTCCAAGCAAAAGTTAGGGATCAAAAGCGTACGACCATGTCCTGTCATCTTGTTACCTGTCTACCAGAAGAAGGCTTGTCCATCAACAACTATCAGCACCTCACAGGGCTTCCTCTCCCACCTCAGAAACAGGGGCAATGATGAGTTGTCCAAATGATCTAATTGCTCGGTCCGCCAAGGTATCAAGGTGAGTTCGGCTGAAGAACATAACCAGTACATCTTAACTCCCCAGAGAGTGAGCCAGCAAGTCAATACACTCTTCCCAAGCAAAGTCATACAATCAGCCTTAAGGAAGTTGAGCATCCTCCAGCAGATCTCAACATTCCCCAGTACAATATACGAGCATTCCTAACAAGCATCCCCGGCAGTCTTGGTCTAAGATTGTTCCCCGGCGGTATACTAGACATTCGATGGAGCCACTTCCCCGGTATATCTCAAAATTTTCCCAGGAGAGTCCAGTCTGGAGATTTCCCTAGGAAAGTTTGGATCATCTCCCCAACAGGAAGCTTATCCCCAGTAGATTCTGGAAGCTTCTCCCCCACGGAGCATGAACGCGTCCCCCGGCTTTATTCAAAGGTTATTTTCCTACCAGGATATAACTGGGTTATCCTCAGCCAAAAGCCACGGAAAGATCATCCCCGACGAAGTCTTCCTATCCCCAGCGAAGTCTATTAACACTTCCAACATCAACGAAATCCCCAGCGAAGTTACCATCAACATTTCAACAGAATACCTCTCTCCCCACAAAGTATTGTTCCCCAGCAAGATCGCTAGAGTAATTTTTCCCCGCAGAGTAATCTATTCGCCAAGTTTATTCCCTAACGGAGTTATCTTCTCCTACCGGTATTCTTGCAACTATCATCCCCAGTGGAAATAACAAAGCACTATTCTCCAACATCAGCCCAGGATGTGACTTCCCGGCACCCGTCAAGGATTTACCTTCCTAGACAAAAACATACATTCATAAACATCGCATTCCCATACATTATAGCATGCATATATGCATCATGAACATACAATCTCATTTATGTTGAGAACATCATTGCTTGATCCATATCATGCATTGCATATGGCTGACCTTTACCTTTCAGGAAAGATCCAGTCAAGTTCTCAGCTATGCCCAGTCAAAGGCCTTCTCTGGTCCAGTTAAATCGATTCCTAAAGATTTTCCTGATGAAGACTCAGTTGAAGATTCCAAGACCTTGTCTGGTTCAGTTAAATCGACTCCTAAAGATTTTTCTGATTCTTATCCAGTAAAAGGCCTTCTCTGGTCCAGTTAAACCGATTCCTAAAGATTTTTCGGATGAAGAAGACATCCAAGATTCTCTCATCATTACTGTTGAGGTTGAAGTCGCCTATGATTCTCTCATCGTTACTGTTGAGGTTGAAGTCGCCTATGATTCTCTCATCGTTACTGTTGAGGTAGTAATTTCCCCAGATTCTCTCATTATTACTGTTGAGGTAGTAATCGCCCCAGGTTCTCTCATCGTTACTGTTGAGGTAGTAATCTCCCCGGATTCTCTCATCGTTACTGTTGAGGTAGTAATCGCCCCAGGTTCTCTCATCGTTACTGTTGAGGTAGTAATCGCCCCAGATTCTCTCATCGTTATTGTTGAGGTAGTAATTGCCCCAGGTTCTCTCATCGTTACTATTGAGGTAGTAATCGCCCCAGATTCTCTCATCATTACTGTTGAGGTAGTAATCGCCCCAGATTCTCTCATCATTACTGTTGAGGTAGTAATCGCCCCAGGTTCTCTCATCGTTACTGTTGAGGTAGTAATCGCCCCGGATTCTCTCATCGTTACTATTGAGGTAGTAATCGCCCCAGGTTCTCTCATCGTTACTGTTGAGGTAGTAATCGCCCCAGATTCTCTCATCGTTACTGTTGAGGTAGTAATCGCCCCAGGTTCTCTCATCGTTACTGTTGAGGTAGTAATCGCCCCAGATTCTCTCATCGTTACTGTTGAGGTAGTAATCGCCCCAGATTCTCTCATCGTTACTGTTGAGGTAGTAATCGCCCCAGATTCTCTCATCGTTACTGTTGAGGTAGTAATCGCCCCAGATTCTCTCATCGTTACTATTGAGGTAGTAATCTCCCCAGGTTCTCTCATCGTTACTGTTGAGGTAGTAATCGCCCCAGATTCTCTCATCGTTACTGTTGAGGTTGAAGTCGCCTATGATTCTCTCATCGTTACTGTTGAGGTAGTAAACGCCCCAGATTCTCTCATCGTTACTGTTGAGGTAGTAATCGCCCCAGGTTCTCTCATCGTTACTGTTGAGGTAGTAATCGCCCCGGATTCTCTCATCGTTACTGTTGAGGTAGTAATCGCCCCAGGTTCTCTCATCGTTACTGTTGAGGTAGTAATCACCCCAGATTCTCTCATCGTTACTGTTGAGGTAGTAATCGCCCAAAGTTTCTCTCATCGTTCTGTTGAGGTAGTAACCATCCCTGATTCATTCATCACCGTTTGAAGCTCCAGACCCGATTCCTGTAACCAACCAGGGCACATCTACACAAAGAGTCTGAAGACCAGCTCCTGTAACAGGTCAGGTAATCATTTTCTTTTTCAGGTACACAAGTTTTCGCTAAGGAATCTCTTACGCGATCGACACCCAGATGGCATCTGTAAGCCCATCCACCTATCCATCACCCCTCAGCATGGCATCTATAATCCTATCTTCCCATCCATCAATCTCCAAATGGCATCTGTAAGCCCATTCCTGTAACACCCTCTAAAACCCACATATAATTTTCGCAAATATTAAAAATTATAAACTCAGAGTACATGTAATAATCGAGGAATGTTACAATTCTCTTTTAATAAAATAAATTCCTGTCATGCATAATTTTAGTAGTAACTCATACATGTTTACACAGCAGAATACTTAAATTAATAAAATCAAATGTTATAATAATTTCCAAATCATCAGGAATTAACACCTGGAAAAGTCAACGTCATATTATAACAATTAAAAGAAAATAAACGAGTCTGACTAATGCAGCTCGACAACCAAACGTTCCCGGAGTTACAACTATCAGAGCATGACCCGGACATACTAAAACGAAACTAAACTAGACACGATAAGTCTTCGCCAAGCACCTGAGCGAAGCTCCTCAATCTGAAATATTCAACAGTAAGGGTGAGCTTCTCGAATATACATTTGGTTATACATTCATAACAATCAATTCACGAAATCATAAGCATCACCCAATAATTAGCATATTTCATAGTTTACAAAACCTTTACTATTCATATATCCATGACACATTGTCTTTCATATTTGCGAATATTCATCAAACATCATCAACCATTTATCAAATCATACGTGCATACAGACAATCAAATATAACATTGGAAAAATCATCCATTCATGTCATATTCGAGTAATGCAACACACCCATGCATGTGGTACCACTACACCGCCCCATTAAATCGCGGGTCACGGATAACTCACCGTTCCATTATATCGCGGACACGGCTACCACCTCAACGTTCCATTAAATCGCGGACACGTATATTGGCCACCATGTTAATTCCACACAATGGGGATTAACAAATGCAACATGATATGTAAGTATGTAACACTCAGCATACTATGAACATCGATCAACATATCATGCACATCAACAATATCAAAAATAACATGATATGAAATAGCATGTAACCACTCAGCATACCATTTAAACATAAATCATATCAAGTTACGAATAGCATGTAATCACTCAGCATACTATTCAAACATCAACCAATCACATCAATTATATCATAATTCATGCTCGATACATATCTAAAAGCATGGCAATAAAAATCCGACATCAAAACACTGAAATCAAAAATTCAGAAAATCAACACAGCAGAGCAACACGGGCACCCGTGTTGTGCAACACGGCCCGTGTTGTGCAGAACGTCCAGAAAAACGCACATTTAATTTTTATCAGTACAGGGGCTCTGACACGGGTACCCGTGTTGTGCAACACGGCCCGTGTCGTGCAACCAGGAGCACACCCCTTCCAACTCAGAGGAGCAACACGGCCACCCGTGTTGTGCAACACGGCCCGTGTTGCTGAGCGCGCACAGGATTTTCCTGAACCTGCAGCAGCTCAGAAACGGCAGTCCAAACGCGGGAAAACGTCCGCCAAAACGCATAATTCAGTACCTAACGCATCGAGTTTGTACAATTCACAACAACACCACAATGTCCAAGTTACCAACAATTATTAGAATAACCTTAACCGGGGATTAACCGTCCTTTTGGGGAATTCTACTGACACTGAGGTTATCCCTACAACTTCCAAGGTAAATTCACGATCATGATATATACTCCCAATTCCTCATTTGGGACCTAAAACTCTTAATCGATTCATAAAAATTGGGAACCTAACCCTTTTCTAACAAGGTTCAGTCCTACGGTTATCGATCCCTAGAAACATCTAACAATTGGGAATTCCTACGATTACCCGAATCAACCGTACATAAACCCATAAACAAATATAAATCGAGTATAAACCCCCCTTACCTTATCAATTAGCAGCTTTGAGTTCTTGGGCGATGTTCTTCGTTCTTCGGAGCTCTATTTTCCCAATTCCAACTTCTGTTCTTACGTGAAAAACCAAAAATGAGAAAATGGCCTAAGTCCCAAACATAACTTTATTTCTCTGCACCCCCACTCTTTGCTAACAACATCTAGGCCCAATAACATAAAATTCTAATATTCCTTATTTCTTTTATTTTCCTCAAATACTCCAAAATAAATAATTCTTTTTATTTTATTAATTCTAATAAAATAAATTCCCAAATTTAAATAAATCAATTAATTGAAAACGGGGTGTTACAACTCTCCCCCACTAAAAGAGTTTTCGTCCTCGAAAACATACCTTAGACGAACAGCTCCGGATAAGCCTCTTTCATCTGGCTCTCCCGCTCCCAAGTGATATTCCCATCTGCTGGACCTCCCCAAGCAACCCTCACTAATGCTATCTCTTTACCTCTTAACTGTTTCACTTCCCGATCTTCTATCCTCATAGGCAATGTTTCTACTGTCAGGTTATCTCTCACCTGTACATCATCTATTTGGATTACATGAGATGGGTCTGGAATGTATCTCCTCAGCTGAGAAACATGAAAAACATCGTGCAAATTCGCAAGTCTCGGAGGTAAAGCAATACGATAAGCAACTTCTCCAACTCTTTCCGTAATCTGAAACGGACCAATAAAACGCGGAGTCAACTTCTTAGATTTCAACGCCCGACCAATACCCGTCATCGGAGTAACTCTCATAAACACATGATCTCCAGCACTGAATTCTAAATTCTTTCTCCTCTTATCATGATAACTTTTCTGACGACTCTGAGAAGCTCTCATCTTCTCTTGAATCAATTTGATCTTTTCAGTAGTCTGCTGAACAATCTCTGGCCCAACTACCGAACTCTCTCCAGATTCATACCAACACAAAGGCGTCCTACATCGTCTACCATACAATGCCTCAAACGGAGCCATACCAATACTCGAATGGTAACTATTGTTATAAGTAAATTCAATCAATGGCAAATAGCTATCCCAAGCCCCACCCTGCTCTAAAACACAAGCACGCAATAAATCTTCTAATGATTGAATCGTCCTCTCCGTCTGTCCATCAGTCTGAGGATGGTAAGCTGAACTCAACCTCAATTTAGTACCCAAAGCCTTCTGCAATCCTTCCCAAAATTTCGAAGTGAACCTCGGATCTCTATCTGACACAATACTAGAAGGAACTCCATGCAAACTCACTATTTTCTCAATATACAACTGTGCCAATCTCTCCATCGAGTAATCCATTCGCACCGGTATAAAATGAGCAGACTTAGTCAGTCTATCCACAACGACCCATATTGCTTCACAATTCATAGGAGTCCTCGGCAACCCAGATACAAAATCCATAGAAATACTATCCCACTTCCATTCTGGAATAAACATTGGTTGCATAAATCCAGACGGCTTCTGATGCTCAATCTTCGATTTCTGACAGATTAAACATGCATACACAAATTCAGCTATTTCCTTTTTCATTCCCGGCCACCAAAACAATTTCTTCAAATCATGATACATTTTCGTGGCACCCGGATGAATACTCATCCCACTGCGATGTTCTTCCTCTAATATACTTTTCTTGATTTCTGCGACATCAGGAACACAAACTCTATCGCCAAATCTCATAACATCATTTTCATCAATCCTAAACTCACCACCTTGACCTTGGTTGATCAATGTCAATTTATCAACTAAATTAACATCGGATTTCTGCCCGATTCTGATCTCTTCTAGAATACCACTAGTAAGTTTCAACATACCCAAACGAACACACTTCGGAGTACTTTCACAAACCAAACTCAAATCTCGGAATTGCTCAATTAAATCCAATTCACGAACCATCATCATAGACATATGCAAGGACTTCCTGCTCAAAGCATCTGCAACTACATTTGCCTTACCAGGATGGTAATTCAATCCAAAATCATAATCTTTGAGAAATTCCAACCACCTTCTTTGCCTCATATTGAGCTCTTTCTGATCGAAAAGATACTTCAAACTCTTATGATCGCTATACACTTCAAATCTCGAACCATACAGATAATGCCTCTACAATTTCAAGACAAACACAACTGCTGCCAGTTCTAAGTCATGAGTAGGATAGTTCCTTTCATGAACCTTCAACTGTCTCGAAGCATACGCAACTACCTGTTGATTCTGCATTAAAACACCACCTAAACCCAACAGAGATGCATCACAATAAACCACAAAAGATTCCACCGGATTCGGCAAAATCAGAATAGGAGCACTAGTCAATCTCCGCTTCAATTCTTGGAAACCTTTCTCACAATCAGAATCCCAAATAAACGCTTGTCCTTTACGAGTCAACTTCGTCAACGGCAATGCTAACTTTGAGAATCCTTCGATAAATTTTCTGTAATAACCTGCAAGACCAAGAAAACTTCTGATTTCCGAAACAGTCTTCGGCGCTTCCCACTGAGATACCGCTTCTACTTTTGTAGGATCCACTGCAATACCATTTTTAGAAATCACATGTCCAAGGAAACTAACTTCATTCAGCCAGAACTCACATTTGGACAACTTTGCATACAACTTCCTATCTTTCAACAACTCTAACACAATTCTGAGATGTTCCGCATGTTCTTCGTCATTCTTGGAATAAATCAGAATGTCATCAATAAAAACCACAACAAACTTATCCAGGTATGGGTGAAAAATCCTATTCATATATTCCATGAAAACACCAGGTGCATTAGTAACTCCGAACGGCATAACAGAATATTCATAATGCCCATACCTCGTTCGAAAAGCAGTCTTTTGAATATCTTCCGCTTTCACACGAATCTGATGATATCCAGATCTCAAGTCAATCTTACTGAATACACTAGCTCCAATTAGTTGATCCATCAAATCATCAATCCTCGGTAACGGATACCGATTCTTAATGGTTACCTTGTTCAATTGCCTGTAATCAACACACAGTCTCATAGAACCTTCTTTCTTCTTAACCAACAATACCGGAGCACCCCAAGGTGAAACACTTGGACGAATAAACTTCTTCTCCAGTAAATCTTCCAACTGACTCTTCAATTCAGCCAACTCAGACGCAGACATACGATATGGCGCCATCGACACCGGTCTCGTACCAGGAATTAAATCTATAGAAAATTCCACTTCTCTCTCAGGAGGTAGCTCACCAACATCATCCGGAAAGACTTCTGGAAAATCACACACCACTGGCAATGCACCACTCCTGACCTTTCCTGTTGCATCTAACGAAGCAAGTAACATAAACACGTTAGCACCATCTTCCATTGCTTCTTGTACCTGCCTAGCAGTCATAGTCAAATTCTCGACACCAACTGCTTCTGGAAAAATCACCGTCTTAGCAAAACAGTTCAGATGAACCCGGTTGAATTCCAACCAGTTCATCCCAAGGATAATATCAATTTGTTCAAGCGGTAGGCACACTAAATCCATACCGAAACTTCTACCAAAAATCTCAATAGGACAATTCCTACATACAAGTGAAGTTGTCACTGAACCCGATGCAGGAGTATCAACAACCATGCTACCGTGCATACCAGATATGTCCAGTTTCAACCTCTCAGCACAATCCAAAGAAATGAAAGAATGAGTTGCACCAGTATCAATAATTGCAACTAAAGGTGTGCCATGAATAAAACACGTACCTTTAATCAATCGATCCTCTGGAGTAGTCTCAGATCCAGACAAAGCGAACACTCTTCCACTTGACTGATCCTTCCTAGGCTTAGGACACTGCGGACGAATGTGACCTTCTTCGCCACAATTGTAACAAGTAACAGACTTCCCTTTGCAATCAATAGACAAATGACCGGCCTTTCCACATTTATAGCACTTCTTCTCATCACTCTTGCAATCTCGAATGTGATGACCAGACTCACCACACCTGTAGCATCTGATAGGAGCCTTAGAATCTCCCCCACTAGGCCTTTTCCAACCGCCTGATCTCTGGTTATCTCTACCATATGGCTTGCCACGGTCCATATGTTGCTTTCCTCTTTTGTCAACACCCCCACGAGAGTGAGACGACCGATTCTTGGTAATATCTTCTTCCAAGATCCTGCTACAATCCACCAGATCAGAAAATCTACGAATACGCTGGTACCTGATTCCCTGTTTAATCTCATCTCGGAGACCATTCTCAAATTTGATACACTTAGAGAATTCTCCAGCCTCATCATTGTTGTAGTGTGCATAATACTTTGCCAGCTCAGTGAACTTAGTAGCATACTCACTAACAGTCAGATTGCCCTGCTTAAGCTCCAAAAATTCAATTTCCTTTCTTCCCCGAACATCTTCAGGAAAGTACCTCCTCAGAAAAGCCCTTCTGAAGTTAGCCCAAGTCAGTGCCTCTCCATCCTGAACCATTTCAGTCCTTGTGGCAACCCACCAGTCGTCGGCCTCTTCTGCCAACATATGCGTACCATATCTGACTTTCAGATCTTCAGCACAATCAATCACACGGAAAATCCTTTCGATTTCCTTCAGCCACTTCTGAGCACCTTCAGGGTCATGTGTACCGTTGAACAACGGAGGATTGTTCCTTTGGAAATTTCCCAATTGCCTATCAGCACCAATCACGCCTCCAGTTGGGTTTCCAGCAAGTACACCAGCTAACATCCCCAAAGCCTCAGCGAGTGCAGCATCATTTCGTCCGTTACCTCCAGCCATATTCCTGAGAATTAACACATACTCCACATCAGAATACAGTATCGACAGTGTTACCTTGCACTAGTCGCATACGAAAGGAATGACTGACTCAAGACTCTGGTCACAACGACCGACTATGCTCTGATACCACTATTGTAACACCCTCTAAAACCCACATATAATTTTCGCAAATATTAAAAAAAATTATAAACTCAGAGTACATGTAATAATCGAGGAATGTTACAATTCTCTTTTAATAAAATAAATTCCTGTCATGCATAATTTTAGTAGTAACTCATACATGTTTACACAGCGGAATACTTAAATTAATAAAATCAAATGTTATAATAATTTCCAAATCATCAGGAATTAACACCTGGAAAAGTCAACGTCATATTATAACAATTAAAAGAAAATAAACGAGTCTGACTAATGCAGCTCGACAACCAAACGTTCCCGGAGTTACAACTATCAGAGCATGACCCGGACATACTAAAACGAAACTAAACTAGACACGATAAGTCTTCGCCAAGCACCTGAGCGAAGCTCCTCAATCTGAAATATTCAACAGTAAGGGTGAGCTTCTCGAATATACATTTGGTTATACATTCATAACAATCAATTCACGAAATCATAAGCATCACCCAATAATTAGCATATTTCATAGTTTACAAAACCTTTACTATTCATATATCCATGACACATTGTCTTTCATATTTGCGAATATTCATCAAACATCATCAACCATTTATCAAATCATACGTGCATACAGACAATCAAATATAACATTGGAAAAATCATCCATTCATGTCATATTCGAGTAATGCAACACACCCATGCATGTGGTACCACTACACCGCCCCATTAAATCGCGGGTCACGGATAACTCACCGTTCCATTATATCGCGGACACGGCTACCACCTCAACGTTCCATTAAATCGCGGACACGTATATTGGCCACCATGTTAATTCCACACAATGGGGATTAACAAATGCAACATGATATGTAAGTATGTAACACTCAGCATACTATGAACATCGATCAACATATCATGCACATCAACAATATCAAAAATAACATGATATGAAATAGCATGTAACCACTCAGCATACCATTTAAACATAAATCATATCAAGTTACGAATAGCATGTAATCACTCAGCATACTATTCAAACATCAACCAATCACATCAATTATATCATAATTCATGCTCGATACATATCTAAAAGCATGGCAATAAAAATCCGACATCAAAACACTGAAATCAAAAATTCAGAAAATCAACACAGCAGAGAAACACGGGCACCCGTGTTGTGCAACACGGCCCGTGTTGTGCAGAACGTCCAGAAAAACGCACATTTAATTTTTATCAGTACAGGGGCTCTGACACGGGTACCCGTGTTGTGCAACACGGCCCGTGTCGTGCAACCAGGAGCACACCCCTTCCAACTCAGAGGAGCAACACGGCCACCCGTGTTGTGCAACACGGCCCGTGTTGCTGAGCGCGCACAGGATTTTCCTGAACCTGCAGCAGCTCAGAAACGGCAGTCCAAACGCGGGAAAACGTCCGCCAAAACGCATAATTCAGTACCTAACGCATCGAGTTTGTACAATTCACAACAACACCACAATGTCCAAGTTACCAACAATTATTAGAATAACCTTAACCGGGGATTAACCGTCCTTTTGGGGAATTCTACTGACACTGAGGTTATCCCTACAACTTCCAAGGTAAATTCACGATCATGATATATACTCCCAATTCCTCATTTGGGACCTAAAACTCTTAATCGATTCATAAAAATTGGGAACCTAACCCTTTTCTAACAAGGTTCAGTCCTACGGTTATCGATCCCTAGAAACATCTAACAATTGGGAATTCCTACGATTACCCGAATCAACCGTACATAAACCCATAAACAAATATAAATCGAGTATAAACCCCCCTTACCTTATCAATTAGCAGCTTTGAGTTCTTGGGCGATGTTCTTCGTTCTTCGGAGCTCTATTTTCCCAATTCCAACTTCTGTTCTTACGTGAAAAACCAAAAATGAGAAAATGGCCTAAGTCCCAAACATAACTTTATTTCTCTGCACCCCCACTCTTTGCTAACAACATCTAGGCCCAATAACATAAAATTCTAATATTCCTTATTTCTTTTATTTTCCTCAAATACTCCAAAATAAATAATTCTTTTTATTTTATTAATTCTAATAAAATAAATTCCCAAATTTAAATAAATCAATTAATTGAAAACGGGGTGTTACAATTCCCGTCATCACATTGCTGATATCCAACATGTGAGCGCAAATTTCTGGGCACTCTAGTGTTCAATCATCTTCCACCTTCGGATTACGAAAGGCACGCCAGCCAATCTGCATCCTCAGGTCTAAGAAGATTGAACAGGGGCAACTGTTGTACCCCAAAATTTGCCCTCCCATATTCTTCAAGATTTGCAAAGAGCATGCTTCAAAATCTCCCAAAGGTTGCACAGTTCAATGGCCTCCTAACAGTCAAAAATTAGGGTTTTGGTTCTGGCAAAGAAATTGAAGTTTCCAAGGGTCCAAACAAGTCCCACATGCCCATAAACATTGTCAAGCATCCTTATGCCAAGTTTCAAGACTCACAGCACAAAATTGCACAATCAAAAAACCCTAATTGCTCAACAGTCAACTATAGGGGCAAAATGGTCATTTGACAGTCAAAAGTCAAAAATTTTGGTCAACATCTTATTTTGAAGCCAGAAACATCATTTGATCAATACTTGATCATGATTCTCAAGGCATGGCTCAAAAAGTCTCAAGATGCAAAAGTTTCCATATTTGGACAGTTGAAAAAGTCAACTGCAAATTGACCAGGGCATAACTTCCACATGGTTTATCAGAAAAATTCCATCCAAATCTCATTTTGAAGAGAATGACATCTCCTACAACTCATCTTCACACTTCAAGTCCAAGAAATGCTCTCACAAAAAGATATCAATCTCAACATTATAGGTCATTTTCAAAAGTCGACAAAAAGGCACTTTAAGTCAAAGACCATAACTTGATATTGGTAAATCAAAATGACATGGGACCAAATACATTGGTTAAAGGACTTCAAGACCTTTCCAAAATGTCCAAGAACATGATCAAAGCTTAAAAATTGAGCAAGATATGCCTTGTGGAAGTTGGGAAATATTTGGGAATTTTGAAAAGACAACTTTGCTTCAAATGCCTCAAAATTGCTAATGGGCCTTAATTTCTTCCAAGAATCATCACCCAAAAGATATGCACGACCCATTGACTTTAAAGGGAGTTATTTTATCATTTTTCATTAATTATTTGAATTATTATTATTATTAGTTCATTTAATTAAAATAAAATATGACAAAAATAGAAAATCATGTTTTCCAATCCTTTTTTTGCAGCATATTCTCTCAATAAAGCCTAAATATTTCGTGCATACTCAAAAAGGAAAGAATTTGCATTGATTGGCATAAGATTGGTATGAAAAAGATTGAAAAAGATTCATGAAAAATCAAATATTGAAACATTGATTGCAAAGGTTTTTGGACTTGTTTTGTAAACCTAAATCATTCCTCATATAAGCCAGAACATAACCCTAATCAAAAAAAAGAGGAAGTTGCGCCCAAACCTGAAAACCAACTTTGCATTTTTTCCAAAATTTCTCAAAACTGATTTCATAGCTAGAGTGTTCTTCAAGGCCAAAAAAGTATTCCAAAGGCTTGCTGGGACATTTTTGGACGTGCCTCAATCATTTTCCATTCTCCATACATAAAGAATTGGTAAAACAGAGTTGCTTCTCTTTCAAAATTATGCATAATCGTGTTTGGATTTCTGGACATTTTCATACATTTAAACTATTGTTTTATACTAACATGGACATTCTGAATCTATTGGTGCTATTTAATTGAATTATCATTGCATGTATGCAAAGTTACCATGAGAGCTTTTTAGGGTTTCAGAGACTTTGAAAGAGGGTTTCGTTCCTCTGGAAAAATTAGGCTATAAGACCAGCACGATTGGATTCATGACCTTCATACGAACATAACAAACACATCGCGCCCTTTTTATATTCTTGTATGGCCTAATCGCTATTTTTCAGGTTCAGGGTTAGTGGGGGTTTAAAACCCCCGCTATCTGTTTGTATTTTTCAGGTAAAAACGAAGAGGCCATGAGGAAGACGCTGAGGTGTAAGCACGCTACTGGGTAATTCAAATCCTGGCGCGCGTTTTGTTAAAGTACCACTAACTCTTATTTCTCTTTCATAATAATTCCATTCCATTAAATATCAAACAAACGCATTTGGCTGGGTGGAAAGTGAGGTGTCCTTCAAGCATTGAGACCTGGGTTCGATTCCCAGGTCCCCCATATTCTTCAATATTTGTGTTCATAATGCATTCAGGTACAATTCCTGGCCTAGGGTCCATCATGCATCCAATATCCTGGCGCGCCACATGTTCCAGGAGATGAATCTAAAGGTCAGGATGTGAGGCCCACCATACGCATCAGTCAGCCACCAATACACAAGTCAGGAAAGTCAACGTGGGCTTGCATTTCATGGGCCAGATTGCTTGCAAAAAGCCTCCAAATTGGGCAGACACCCCCCAATGTTTGCATATCTTTTAATCTCTTTTCTTGTCTTTTCTATTTTTTAATTCTTTTGATCTTTTTTATTTTATTTATTTCAAATAATTAATTTTCATATAAAAATACAAAAAAAATCAGAAACTATAAAAAATAAAAATAAGTTCATTTAATTTTTAATTCATCAATATTTTGTAAATAAAATTCTAATAACTAATTAGTTTAATTTTAGGTTTAATTCTAATTTTTTTTAAATAAACTAAAAAATGTAGAAATTAGGGCTTTACTACTTTTAATCTTTTTTTTCCTTTTTCACCATTATTAATTATTAATTATTTTTGTAAATAAATATGCCATTTAATTGATTAGGGTTAAATTAGGTTACAATTTAAACATTCTTTTTTTAATAATTAGAAATAATTTAGAATTAGGTTTCTTTCAATATTAATTTTCTTTATTCTCTTTAATTTCATAAATCCAAAAACATAAAAAAATAAGTTCTTTTCTTTATTTAATTTAATTAAATTTAAAAATTTCAATTCAATTCCTTAAAGGGTCCAACGCCCGATTCTTTTTTTTGCTTTTCGCATTTATTTTTATTTCTTTTATAAGTGTAATGTATTTGCCCCAAAGTCTTGTAATAGTTAATTAAGACATTTTTTTTCCGCATTTTTTTTCTTTCATTCAAATCGGGTCTTGGTTTAATTTGGCGATGTAGACCCGCGCCTTTGTAATAGTGTTGGACCTTTATTTTCTGCATTTTAAATTTCCGCACCTCTTAACTGCTAATAATTTGCATGAAAGAATGAATGGCCAAAAATAAAATCAAAGCGTAGAACACTCAATGCATGATCAAGACAAATATAACTGAAAATGACACACAATTCACACACCACTCCTAGGGTACGCCTCATTGTTGCCTTGCCCCTCGAAAAGTGGTCGTCGAGTATAGGACGTTTTAGTAAGTCCTCATGTCCATGAACATGGCATGTGGGTAGCTTCTAAGGTGTCCTACTATTGCTTTGATGACCACACTGTTGCCTTGCCCCCTCGAAACGTGGTCGTCGACTATAGGACGTCTTAATGAGTCCTTATGTTCCATTGATCTAGTTGCCTCGAAACGGTTGCCTCGGAATAGTTGCCTCGGAATAAAAAGATCAATGGCATAAGGGTAGCTTCTAAGGTGTCTTACCGTTGCTCGGTGACCACACTGTCCCTAAACTCGAATTGACCCGAACACCTCCAACGGTGGTGCTACCTACCTCTCAATGGTGGGATGGCACTATCTTAAGAACATTTACACAGATGAATTCCTTAGGGTAGGTAGATGACTCGTAGATACTTGCTCTAATTCAAAACAAATCAAAAACTTCTTTTCACACCGACACTTTGCAAAAAGCTTTCAAAACAACTTTTCAAACACTCTTGAGGACTGATACAAGAGTCGAACTGAAATTTTAAATGAAACTTTTTCAAACCCACTCTGAAAAGCAAACAAACATTTTGAAAACACAAATGAGCAAGTATCTAAGAGCCCATGGATAACCATGGATAGAAAGGGTGCTAACACCTTCCCTTTCTATAAATCTACCTCCCGAACCGAGAACTAATCTCAATAAGGAATTTTTCTGTGCTTTTGTCCTTTCCATTTGGAGAAAATAAAAGACGGTGGCGACTCTTGCTTACCGCGACATTTCGCGAAACCAGCTTTAAACAGTCAGTTCCAGATCCACTGATCACACACACTATCATTGGTTGAGAGATGATACGTTGGTCATCTTCAACCTCCTATCACGCAAATTGCAGGTCCCTGAAATGGTAAAATTATAGCTCGAGACCGGTACCATTCACTTCGTCTCTTCAAGACGACTCGAATGGTACCCTCGCGAAAAATTTATGTAAGGTGTAGCTCAGCCGTTTTAGATGGAAATATTTGAAAAGGGATTTGAAATTTCATGGCCAAAACTCACCTCCAGTTGAAAATAAATGTTGCGACTAGAATCACTATGATGAGAGCTTCATAAAAGTATCAAAGTTTGAGAGAATTGGTGAAGGAATCTACCTATTGAAGTTCAAATGCAGAGCTCTGAAACTTGACTTAGCTAGCATGATTTAGGAAGTCATAGAACTTGGTTCTACTTCTGTTAGCTTCAGTGAGGTTCAAGAATGATGAATTGACAAAAAAATGGATTGAGGAAAGTTGTAAAAGCAAATTCAAAGTTGTAGAAAATTAGGTTCAAGAGGAAGTTTGACAGGGTGATTCTAGTTATCTAAGCTTGAGAAAATGAATGAGGTATGGTCATCTATTTAAAGGGAAACAAGTGGGATGCTCAAGCGTGTGAAATGATAAGATTTGGAGGGAATTCGTGTGAACCTGATACATGAGGAATGTGTGATCAGTTTAGCATCAAAACTCACCCAATCCTGGCGTTTCAAGGCTCTAATCCACTTTGGCAAGTTGGTTAAACATGTTTAGACCAAAAACGTGTGTGTGATGCGGTGGGAGAACTGACTTGAAGGTTTTGCGTTTTATCGCAAATGTTGCGGTTTAGCAAGAGTTGCCACCGACTTTTCTTTTATCCAAAAGGAAAGGTGAAAAAGCACAAGAAAGACCTTTAGAGATGTTTTCTTGAGTTCGGGGGGTAGATTATGAAAAGGGAAGGTGTTAGTACCCTTTTCATCCATGGTTTTCCATGGGCTCTTAGTTACTTGCTAGATCACTTGCTTTTGTTTGAAATTGTGCTTTGTGTGGTTTTCAAAGTATTTTGTAAAGGAGGCCATTCTTTAGGCAATCTTTGTAATGATTCTCGTTCGTAAGAATGTATACAAAGATGTAGATCTTTTGAAAATGTTTTCAATGTTTGTAAGATGTTTGGAAATGTGTAGGTGTTTGTTTTAAAAATAGCAAGGATGTTTTGTTTGAAATTGAGCAAGTAATTAGGAGCATTCTACCTACTCAAAAGTCTTAGGTGTTCTTTTCCTCCTCCTTTAGTGGTTGCTATCTTACCATTATTTTGGTAAGAATCCCCATCGTTGGATGTGAAGGGACGGACGTTGGGACGTTTGTATAGTCATAGAAGGCAACCTATGGTACGTTTTAGCAATGTCTTTTTTAGGTACTAGATCGTTTACCGGAGGCAACATTGAGGGTCATTGAGGGACTACGATCTTTTATCGAGGGTCTTTTGCTAAAACGCCCATGTTCGAGGGACATGACTATTTTTTCCGATAGGCAACAAGGTGAGATTACCCTAAGGGTGCGTGTGTGCAAAGTGTGTTTGATTGCATGAATTTAGTCTTGATTAGGGTTTTCTATTTGTTGATTTCATGTCTTGCCATACACACCTTAATTACTAGCATTTACATTCAAAAGCGATAAATTGCAGAAATGTAAAGTCCTACGTTATTACAATATTTTGGGGATGGGGGCACATATTTGCAAATTGGGGTTGCAAATAAAATTAAATCCTAATTTACTATTACAACCATATTGAAATATACAATATAAGAAAGAAAAAAGGACTTGTTTAGAAAATGGTTTTTATCTTTAATGAAAAAGAAATAAATTAATAAAAGAAAAATATTTTTATGTCTTTCATGTTAATATTAAAAATGATGAAAAGGAAAATAAATGAAAGGCAGAAGCAGCGTGTTACTGCAAGCAAGGGGACAAGGATCAGAAGTTCTGAAGTCAGGCGTGTAATGACTCAAAGGATTGTTAATGGAATCAGAGGTTCTGGATTAGTACACTCTGAGGTCCTGCAAGACACGTTAGAGGGAAAACACAAAAATTATGGGTGGTACTCAGAAAGTGGGATACAAGTCAGAAGTTCTGTATTACACTAAAATAGTGAGTAAACTTCAGAAATTCAGTGTATTGTTAGCATGTGAAAATCAGAAACTTTGACTGTTTGAAAATAGCGAATGGAAACATCAGAAGTTCAGTATATTTGACATGTAAGGAGAACTCAAGTTCTATGCTGTGTTAGAACAATGAATGAATCCTCAGAAGTTGTGTATTGTGTTGAGCCAGTGAGTGAACATTAGCAATTCAGTGTGTTATCAGCATGTAAGCATCGGAAGTTCAGTGTGTGTTAACAGTGAGCGAATCATAGAAGTTCTGTATGTTATCAGCATGTGAAAATCAGAAGTTCTATGTTATATTTCAACTCTTTTCTCATATTAATCATCACGTCAGCAACTTATTCAGTTCTTTTTAAACAACAAATCAGAAGGATAATAGCACAATAGTTTATAGAAGTTCTAATCCTAATCCTGGGTCTACGCCTAATCAAGAAGTTCTAATCCATAGTTTTTCTACTTATGCAATGATATGGACAACATTAATTGTGATATTTACATATTAATGATGTTCTGAATGAAGAAAAATGCAAAGTCAGAAAGACTTACCTTGAATCTGGAGTGTGGGCTTGGAGCTTTGAGTTGCTGCCTTTGGATGTTCTGGAATCAGCAAGAGTAACGGAAGAGAAAATTCCAAGTTCTTAGATTCAAAAGGAAGAACAAAGGTTTGGTTTTCTGTTTGGGATTTCTGGTTTTTTTTATGAACATTTCACAACTTTCTTTTCTCTCCTTTTTTTTTTGCCAATCTCCCTCCAAAATCCAGCCAGCCCCCTTGCAAGTGTGGTGGAGCAACTTATTTATAGATGGATTTGATGTGATTTTTTTGAGGGGGAAAACAAATAGGATTTGAACCTTTTTGGCACCCTGTTCCCTTGCCTTTTGATCACAGTCTTTGTATGCTAGTTTTGTGCAATTATGGGATGCAGGTGTAGGCTGAATTAGCTGTTGGTTGTAGGTCTGGAGCAGGTTGTATAAACAATATTTTGGGATTTGGTCAAGTTCTGACCAAAGTGATGAATATAGCCTTCATATGCTAAAATGCTGCCTTGTTCTTGAAGCAAGCATGGTGGTTAGCAGTTTTTAGCCATGCTTAAGCTAGATTTGTCAGCTGGAATTAAGGAAAAGCAAAGGCAACACATGGGTGTGATATGGTGGCAGAACCGACTGTTTAATACTGGTTTGTGTTTTGCATTTTTTATTCGCAAAATGTCGCGGTAAGTAAGAGTCGCCGCCGACTTTTATTTTATCCAATCAGAAAGGAAAAAAGTACAGAAAAAAATCCTTTTTTCGAGATTTTGAGTACCTTATAGAAAGGTAAGGTGTTAGCACCCTTTCTATCCATGGTTTTCCATGGGCTCTTAGGTACTTGATCATTTTTAAATTGCTTGTGTTTGTGTGCTTTGTTTTTGAAAAATGTTTTACTTTGTGATAACCCTTGTATCAGTCTCCAAGGGTGTGATCAAGTTGTTTTGAACATTTGTTTGAAAAGTGTAAATGTGAAAAGTTTTTATTTGAGCAAGTACCTACTAGTATCTACCTACTCGAAAAAAGATCGTTTCTATTCTTGTTTCCTTTAGACAACGTTATCCTACTATTAAGGAATAGGTAGCACCGTCGTTGGAATTTGTAAGGGACGTACGGTCACTAAAGCAATATTAGGACACCTTAGTAGTAACCCTAGAGTCTTAAGATCTTTTTCGAGGCAACATTTCCGAGGCAACATTCGAATGGGACATTTGATCTTTTTAGATGGGAGGGCAACCACTAAGACACCCTCTGCTTAATGATTGTTTACCGAAGGCAACCGGAGTGAGAGTATACCCTAAGAGTGAATATGTGCGAGTGATTTGTTTGAGTTATTTAATCTTTACACATTAGGTTTTTATAACCATTTTAATTTTGGCATGCATTCTTGCCATACAATCCTATTAGCATACATCTAGACAGTTAAATATTTGCGGGAATTAAAAATGCGAGAAAATAAACCTAGCTATTACAAGGCTTCGGGGAGGGGGATTAATTACATAACCAAAAATCGGGGATTTAAACACTAAATAAAAACCCTAAGTTAACTATTACAAACCCTGAACAGTTACAAAATAATGGAAAAATAATTAACAAGCGTGCGGCGAATTAAATACGAGGATGATTAGGGTTTTGACCCTTTGACTAATCCTACTTGCGATTGATTAAAGAAAAAAAAATTTGTCATGTTTTGTTATTTGAGAAAATAATGGAGAATTAAATTAAAAGAAAATCCTAAGTTCTAATTAATGTTAATTTTTGAAAATAAATTATTTAATTCTAAACAACCTATTTTTGTAATTTTTTTTGTTTTATTTGAGAAAAAAAATAAGGGGGAAAATTAAATCAAGAGTTAACCTAATTTTCTAATTTAATTTTAATTATGAAAAAAAACAAATTAAAGTTACCCTAATTTAAATATTAATCTAATTAATTAACAAAAATTTAATTTAATAAGAAAACAACTAAATCTAATTTTTTATGACTATTTTTTATTTTTTATGATTTAGTTAAAACTGATTTTTTAAAAATAAAATAATTAAACAAATTAAAATAAAAAATAAAAAATAAGAAAAGAAATTGAGAATTGGGCCTGTTGTTGGCTGGAGGGGGGGTGCAGATCTGATTTTTGTAAGGCCCATTTAGCATTAAGCCTGGTCAGCGCTGGATCTAGTGTGGGCGTTGACTTGAGGAGCATGGTTTACCTTCATTGGAGAAGCGTGGGATTTGATGATATGCTGGATCACATGGATGGATGTTGATGGAGTATGGTGGCCGCTGGGTAGTGCAGTGCATTGGATCTATTGAATGAAAATAAAATAAATGAAACGCTAGGACCTGGGGATCGAACCCAGGTCCTTATGCTTGCCTCCAGTGATGCCTTGCCAGCTGCGCTGGAATGTTAATTTGTTAACATAATACAAACAAAACATAATATGCAAAACAAGATCGTTGGGTCAGAAAAATGCGCGAGATTCAAACGTCCCAATGGCTGCTTGACACGCCAGCGTCTTCTTCCCTTCTCTGTCGTTTTAGACGAAAGGACTTTTACCTACAGCATATTTGTTGTAACTATAAACCTGTAACATTCAAAAATCATGTACAAGCAATATAAATGAAAGGTAATGGTACCAATCAACTCGTCTCATCCTCACGAGCATCATGGTACCTGATTCGAAGCCTAATTTTTCCTGCATAAAAAGACCCTAAAAATAATACAAAAACCCTAGCAATGGCAACATCCTGTACAGGCATCAAAAACGCAATTAAATGGCATGTTTAGCTTACAAACATAATGACAAACACGAATATAACAAGCAAAAGTGTTAATGATGCATAAATTGTAACAATCAAATTTGAAAAATCTTGCAAACCGCGTGAGGTGTAGAGACGAATTCTGAGCGTTTCAAACCTTACAAATGGTTGAGATGGCTTCAGTGCACGCCCAGGATGTCATGGCTGGCCTTGAATTGCTTTGAATCGTCCCCTAACCTGAAAACCGGATCACACTCTTTGTCAACTTTTTTTATTTTTGTTTTATGCCTCTCACGACCTCTAACCTTTTCTTTTGATCTGGAATTGTTCATTATATAACCTAGAGTGAATTAGGTTAACAAACTTGGACTAAATCTTTGTATTTATCCAAGATTTGATTTGATTTGCAAGTTATATGATATGTTGCTATTTTGAGCTAAATCATGCCTTTCTTGTATCAATTTCCCTTGATTCGACTTGCTCTTGTTAACTCAACATATCTTGATTGCCAATCTGCCCAAAAAACAAATCAAATCATATCTTTGTTAATTTTCATCTTTTATTTGATTTAATTCACTTTTTAATTAATGAAAAATCAAAATAAATTGAAAAATGAAACACATAATGGTTGAGTGAACATTTGAGTCTTGTACCACATTATAATTGAGGTGCAAGTATAAAAAGTTGGGCCCATTTAGCAAAAAATGCAAATTTGAGCATATTTGACTTTTGGCAATTTTGCAAAAATGGTCAACTTGGCCAATGCATAACTCTCTCAATTTTGACCTTAAAGAGGTGTTCTTGGACTTTTTATAAATCTTAGGATGTCCACTAAACAACCCTTTTGGTCTCATCTCAATTGAGTCTTCCATGTTCATGTATGAAGGTTTGACCCAAAAGGTGTTTTTGTTGACTTTTCAAAAGGACCTATAATGTCAAAATTCATATATTTGTTTGAGTGCATATTCTGGACTTGGGAGATGAGGATGAATTGTAGGTAATTTCATCCACTTAAAAATGAGCTTTGGATGGGTCATTTCTGATAAATTATGAGAAAGTTATGCTTGGTCAAATTTGAGTTGACTTTTCCTGTAAAACCCTAATTTAGCAACTTTTAGGTTTTGATGAATTATGAGCAATCCTTGAGGAATCATAATCAACCCTTGATAAAATGATGGATAATACTTCAAAATGAGGATGTTGACCAAAAATCTTGAAGTTTGACTGTATATGGGTCACAGTTGACTTTTGACCTAATATAGTTGATTTTCAGGCATTTGAGCAATTGACTGAGCAAACTTCTTCTGCAAAGCTTGAAACTTGACATGGATGATCTTGAGAAAATATTAAAACCTTGGAAAGAATTTGATTCCTTTGTGGTTCACACATCCTGATGAAGTTGGAAACCCTAATTTGAGGTATACTGCCTTAGGAGAGAGTTTGCCTGGTCAATTCTTGAACTTCCTTGAGCAATTTGGGGACCTCACTTGCCATGTGTTGAGAAATATGGGAGGGAAAATTTTGGAGTACAACAGTTGCCCCTGTTCAATCTTCTTAAACCTGAAGATGTATGTTGGCTCGTCTTCCTTTCGCGATCTGAAGGTGGAAGATGATTGAACACTAGAGTGCCCAGAAATTTGCACTCGCATGAAGTGACACTTGGTTTGCGATATCGGGAATGGGCTTATAGATTCAATTTGGAAGTCAATGATGGAAGATGGACTTAAAGATGCCATCCGAGTAGGTGTCGATCGCATAAGAGATTCCTTTGCGAGAGCCTGTATACCTGTTGTTGAGGAGGACTTCACTGGGGAATGCTGGTCTCTGCCTTGGGAGAAATAGAGTTTTAGGAGCTTCAGTTGTCCGTTACTCTACTGGGGAATAACTCATGGTTTGGGGAGGCAGAAGTGAACTGTGAGTCTGGTCGGGGTATATGATGCACTGTGACTTATTGGAGAGATGTCAAACCAATCGTGTTTGATCGGGTCTCGGTCTTACAGTGTTGCAGACTATTGTCTGGATAAGAGAGGAGGAACCTGGATAGTAAGGTTATGAGAAGGAACCTGGATAGTAGGGTTGCTTCGATATGAAAAATCCTGGGTAGTAGGGCTGTGAGAAGGAACCTGGATAGTAGGGTTACTTTGATATGAAATCTAGGAATGTAGGGCTGTGAGAAGGAACCTGGATAATAGGGTTACTTCGATATGAAAGCCTGGATAGTAGGATTGTGATAAGGAACCTAGATAGTAGGGTTACTTCGAGATGAAATCCTGGATAGTAGGGCTTGAGAAGGAACCTGGATAGTAGGGTTACTTCGATATGAAAAGCCTGGATAGTAGGGCTTAAGAAGGAACCTGGATAGTAGGGTTACTTTGATATGAAAGCCTGGATAGTAGGGCTGTAAGAAGGAACCTGGATAGTAGGGTTACTTCGATATGAAAGCCTGGATAGTAGGGTTGGAGAAGGAACCAGGATAGTAGGGTTACTTCGAGAAGAAATCCTGGATAGTAAGGCTTGAGAAGGAACCTGAATAGTAAGGTTACTTTGGGCTAAGTCTATGTAAAACTTCAAGAGGAACCTGGGTATGGTTACTTTGTGATAAGTTCGTGTAAAACTCCAGGAGGAACCTGGGTAAGGTTACTTTGGGATGAGTTTGTGTAAAACTTTAGAATGAACTGGGGTAAGGTTATAAGTTTGTGTCAAACTTCAGAATGAACCAGTGTAAGGTTATTTTGAGATAAGTTTGTGTAAAACTTCAGGATGAACCGGGGTAAGGTTACTTTTGTCGCACCGATGATTACTCTGTTTAGCTTCAAGTGTTGCTCATGGACTTGCTGGAAATTGTTGATAATAATTGTCTTTCCTGAAAGAAATACAGGATTAGTTATGTGCAATGCATGAGATGCATTGTGATGAGGTTCTCAAAATAACTGAGATTATGTTATATGTAATGTATGCACATGTCATGATGTATGAACATGAAATGCCAACGTAATAATCTGAGTCCAAAAAATAAATCCATGACTGTTGTTTGGAGAGTATGAGAAATGGTATTCTTGACTGTTGTAAAAAATCCTAGCTTTTCTACTTCTGTTGGGGATGGTGAACAAAGATGACTATGTTGTGGATTTGCCCCTTGTATACGGATATTCTGCCGAGCAGAGACTCTGCTTAAGAACAACTCTGTGAGGAATAACTCTGTTGGAGAGGAGATACTCTGTTGATAGATCTGCTAAACTCAGCTGGGGATGAATTTCCGTTGCTAGTGATAATGAATTCTGTTGGAGATTGAATTTCTGCTTGTGAGAGAAATAAACTTTGCTTGGGGGGAAATTTATTGACTCACTCGTGATTGTGAACCTCAGTTGGGGAGAGTTATATCCTGTTCGGAAAAGCTAACATCACTGTCTTTGGATACTTTTTACTCTGTGGGGAGTGTATGTACCACTACTCATGTTCTCAAGTTGGCTCTATCCCGGTACCTGATGGGCAGAGTAACTGTAAGATTCGGGCACTTCTTGTTTTCCCTATTTTTGGCATTACGGGCAATCGTCTTTTGTTTCTTGTGTAAATATTTATGAGCAGCCATTATTTTCAAATGCATATATAAAAAATAAATCATTGGACGTTCTTGCGAAACAAAACAGAAAAAGAAAAAAGGAAACAAGTTGAAGTTTTGCAAAAATGACTTGTATTGATTTTTGAAGTTGGCCTGCAATAGGCGATTTGTACAAAGAGGATGACGTTCTAGTAAGAGAACGCCTCCGAAAAACAGAAATTATACATTTTCTGTAAAAGAAAGAAAAAACAGCTACGTGAAACGACCCCATTGGGTTCCAACTCTGCTATTGCCTTAATATCCTCAAGCGTCTTATCACCCTGCTACTTGGCTGAAGGTTGATCATATTGGTTGGCGTTGTCCGAGCTTGATAGTTGATATCGAAGTCTGGTTGCGAGATGATCCAATGAGACATAGTTTTACGCTTCGATCCCTAATTTTTTTCCTGGACCGCCCTTTCGGGTTTTCAGTCCACTGGGATACCCTTTTTTCCCAAGTCGCCTTTTCAGGTTTTCGACTTGCCGGGTGTACAGTTTTTTTTCATTTTCATCCCTTACTTTTGCCCGAACCTTTTTGGTTCGCCGGGAAGCCCTTATTTTTTCCTAGGCCAGTCAACCTAGCGGGTCTTTGATTATGCGTAGTATCTTTTCACTATGTCTGCATTGACGGGGTGAGGAAGGTCGTCACCATCCATGGTGGTTAGAATCATAGCTCCTCCCGAGAAAATGTTCTTAACCACAAATGGCCCTTCGTATGTGGGGGTCCATTTGCCCCTGGGATCACCTTGCGGTAGTATGATGCGTTTGATCACTAGATCCCCGACTTGATATTCTTGACGTCTGACTTTCTTGTTAAAATCCTAGATCATTCGCTTTTGATACGTCTGACCATGACACATAGCAGTAAGTATCTTTTCATCGATTAGATTCAGCTGATCAAGTCGGGTTTGGATCCAGTCGTCTTTGTTCAAACCTGCATCCTTCATAATCCTTAGAGAGGGTATCTGGACTTCGATGGGTAGGATTGCTTCCATGCCATACACCAAAGAGTAGGGTGTTGCCCCCGTCGACGTCCATGCTGAGGTACGGTACCCATGAAGAGCGAATGGTAACATCTCATGCCATTCTTTGTATGTCACCGTCATCTTCTTCACAATCTTCTTGATGTTCTTGTTAGCTACTTCAACAGCCCCATTCATCTTTGGCCGGTAGGGAGAAGAGTTATGATGCTGAATCTTGAACTGTTTGCCGAGCTCAGTGATCATTGTGTTATTGAGATTTGTACCATTGTCAGTAATAATCCTCTCTAGTACACCATATCGACAGATCAGATTGTGTCGGATGAACCGCGCCACGACGTTTTTGGTTACTGTAGCAAAGGAAGCTGCCTCAACCCACTTTGTGAAGTAATCAATTGCTACCAGAATAAAGTGATGCTCGTTAGACGCAATAGGTATGATCTCACTGATCATGTCTATGCCCCACATCGCAAAGGGCCACAGAGCTGTCAAAACATTTAAGGGAACCGGAGGTACATGCACCTTATCAGCATAGATTTGGCATTTATGACAGGTTCGAGAGTGCTGATAACAATCGGCTTCCATAGTGGACCAGCTGTATCCTGCCCGTAGGATCTTCTTTGCCATGGTATGTCCATTGGAATGAGTTCCGAAGGTACCTTCATGTAACTCTGCCATGATCCTTTCTGCCTCGCTCTTGTCTACACACCGCATTAAGGTTGAATCATGGTTACGCTTATAGAGGATTCCATTACTGATGAAGAACTTCACAGCGAACCTTGTCAGAAACTTCTTATCATTAACAGATGCCCCCTCGGGGTATTCTTGAGCCTCGAGATACCTTTTGACTTCATGAAACCAGGGTTTGTCTGCCGCTTCTTCGGTATCGATCTCACAGCAGTGTGCGGGTTCATCCAACCTCTCAATGGTAATCTGGGGAGCTTCATTATCCCACCTAACTTTGAACATAGAAGACATGGTAGCTAGTGTGTCCGCCAACTGATTCTCCTCTCTTGGGAAATGTTCAAAGGTTACCTCCTCAAAGTGTGGGAGCAATGTCAGTACATACTCTTTGTAAGGAATAAGATTTGGGTGCTTCGTATCCTACTCGCCTTTGATCTGACTTATCACCAGAGCAGAATCTCTGAATACACTCAAGAACTTAATCCTCAGGTCAATAGCAACTCGAAGACCCATGATACACGCTTCATACTCCGCCATATTGTTGGTGCAGTTAAAACATAATCGGGCGGTGAACGGAGTATGATAGCCCTCAGGAGATATAATTACAGTGCCAATGCCATTACCCAATGCGTTCGAGGCTCCATAAAAATACATAGACCATCGGGATCCCTCCTCGGGTCCTTCATCCGGTCCAGGTTCTTCGCAGTCGGTTACCAACATGATATTCTCATCTGGGAACTCGAAATTCATGGACTGGTAGTCATCCATGGCCTGATGCGCCAAATGATCTGCCAATACACTCCCCTTGATTGCTTTTTGGGTTGTATATTGGATGTCATACTCGGTTAAGATCATCTGCCATCTTTCTATCCTTCCGGAGAGAGCGGGTTTCTCGAAAATATATTTGATCGGATCCATCTTTGATATCAACAAGGTAGTATGAGTCAGCATATACTGTCTCAGTCGGCGAGCAGCCCATGCCAAAGCACAGCAAGTTTTCTCGAGCAATGAGTATCGGGTCTCACAGTCGGTAAACTTTTTGCTAAGGTAATAAATGGCGTGCTCTTTTCGACCAGACTCGTCATGCTGCCCCAGCACACACCCCATTGATCTGTCTAGCACGGTCAAGTATAATATCAAAGGTCTTCCTTCAACTGGAGGCATCAAAATTGGTGGTTCTTGAAGGTATTCCTTGATTCTTTCGAAAGCAGTCTGGCATTCATCATTTCACTTTACCACTTGATCTTTCTCCAGCAGCTTGAAGATTGGCTCATAAGTAGCAGTCAGATGTGAAATGAACCTGGCGATGTAATTCAGACGTCCCAAGAAACCTCTAACTTCTTTTTCTATGCTGGGAGCCGGAATCTCTTGTATGGATCTTAACTTTGTAGGATCTACCTGAATACCTTTGTGACTGACAACAAAACCCAGAAGCTTACCAGACCTTACCCCGAAGGTACACTTGTTCGGATTCAACCTCAGCTTGTACATCTTCAACCTGTCAAACAGTTTCTGGAGATGATCAAGGTGCTCTTCCTCAGTCTGGGACCTGGCTATCATGTCATCAACATAAACCTCGATCTCATGGTGAATCATATCGTGGAACAAAGTAACCATGGCGCGCTGATAGATTGCCCCAGCATTCTTCAACCCAAAAGGCATTACCTTGTAACAGAATGTGCCCTACTGTGTAACGAAGGTTGTCTTCTCCATGTCCTCAGGAGCCATCTTGATCTAGTTGTAGCCAGAAAAATCATCCATGAAGGAGAAGATCTTGTGTTGCACGGTGTTGTCGACTAGAATATCAATGTGAGGAAGTGGGAAGTCATCCTTGGGGCTTGCCCTATTCATATCTCTGTAGTCCACACACATCCGTACCTTATCGTCCTTCTTAGGTACCGGAACGATGTTGGCAACCCATTGCGGATAAGAAGTGACAGCTAAGAATCCTGCGTCGAACTGTTTCATGACCTCTGCTTTGATTTTCTCTAACATTTCAGGGTGCATATGGAGGATCTTCTGCTTTACTAGAGGGCAGTCTTCTTTGGTCGGCAGGCGATGTACCACAATATCAATGTCCAAACCAGGCATGTCTTCATAGGACTAGGCGAAGATCTCAACATAGTCGTGTAGCATCTGTATTAACCGTTGTTTGACACTAGGCTCCAGATTCGCACTTATTTTAACCTCTTTCATGTCTTCCTCTGTACCCAAATTCACTGACTCAACTGGCTCTTCATGAGGTTGTATGGCCCTTTCTTCCTGCTGTAATAGTCTAGCAAGTTCTCCAGGCACCTCACAATCGTCCTCACCTTCGTCCTCGGCTTGGTTGATCGGATTTTTGAAGTCATAACTAGAAGTAGTAGAGCTGTTATCAATGGGATCCATAATGGATATGGATCTGCAGTATGATACGTGAGTGTGTGTAAGAGAATAGCTGTTTTGATAAAGTGAGAGACAGAAAATAAAAACAAGAAGCACAAAATTTGTATGCAAGAAACATCCAATGCTTTATTAATGCTATATGAAATGACAAATAAAAGCCCTCGCAAGCAAAGCCAAGGTGCCTCGGGAAAGGCACCGGGCCGTAAAGTTTCAAATTGTTTATTACAAATCTTAAAACAAATGAGTCAATTACTGCGGAATAAAAGAAATAGGTATGAAGTCCCTAGCCGTCCAGTTATTCGGTCCACCGTTGTTTGTTGGGTAGATCCAGCTGTCGATGTCTGAATCCTCTTTACTGTCTTCAATTGCATTAATTCCCCGATTGCTGATGTGTAGAGGAGTTCTTCCATCCCGAGCGCGCCTAACAGCCCTTTGAGCCCCTGTAGTAAAGCCCAAACCAAATTTGTCAGTTTTGTGAGAGAAATCGGGGAGCTGACCCAAATTGGTACACCCACCTCTTTCAACCCTAGCCCTGGCGTCCTTGAGAGAAGCCATCTTCAACGGAGGTTTGTTGGTAGTAACTTCAGTTGATGCCAAGATCTGAGGGACCTCTTCGAAATTCTGACAAGGCGTTTCTATAAATTCCCCGTCCATCTCTACATAGCGGAAGGAATTGAGGTGACTCACCATATATTCTTCTTCACCTCGCATTGTAACAATCTTTCCCTTCACCGGATACTTCAGCATTTGATGGAGTGTGGAAGTAACTTCCCCAGCCTCACGGATCCAAGGACGACCCAGCAAGCAAGAATATGACGGCCTGATATCCATTACGTAGAAGGTGGACCCAAAAGTCTGAGAACCCACTTTGACAGAGATGTCCACCTCCCCGTGCACCATTCTCTTCGATCTGTCAAAAGCCCTTACCATAATGTTACTAGGCTTTAGAGTCAAACCCTCACAATCCAAACGGTCCAATGCTTTCTTCGACAGAACATTCAGTGAAGACTCGGTATCTACCAGCACATGAGCCATAGTGGTTCCCCTGCATTCAATCGAGACATATAGAGCATCATTATGCTTCCTTCCTTTCGGTATCAGATCTACATCTGAAAAACCTAGCCCATTGTCAGCAGTCAGGCTGGCCACACAATCTTTGAACTAATCTGTTGAAGTTTCCTGCGGCACATGCGCAGTCTTGAAAAATGCAATCAAAGCCTTTGCATGGGCTTCAGAACACAACAGCAGAGACAACATGGGAATCTTTGATGGGGTTTACCCCAGCTGTTCGACCACATTGTAGTCGCTCTTCTTGATGATTTTCAATATTTCCTTTATTTCTTGTTTAGAGGCTTCCACAACGATTTTCTTAGGTGCCTCCATCCGGGAAGGCTCACCTATAGTTTCCTTTTCCCGAGTCCTAGATGGCTCAACAGCAGGGGTAATAACTGGAGTAGGAACAGGAGAAATGTCAAGAGTGCTGGTTGGAGCAGTAGTTGAAATAATAGTAGGCTTGATGGTCTTCGGAGCAATCTCAGGAGAGAAAACCCTTCCACTTCGGGTAACCTTACTAGTCTCGACAATATTACTGACGTCAGTATCAGCTTCTTCATTCTTCAGATCTTTCTTAATGCCATGATAGTGCACATCAGCACCATAATGCCATGGGACAACCTTGTTTGAGGTGTACGGGATTGGACCAGAAACAGTGATTATCAGTGGAGCAATTCTTTGAACAGGTGTAATCTTAACAGGTCTTCTCGAGGAAACCATGGAAGGATTGGAGGAAATGGTTATAATAGCGACGTCTTCAACGGGAATAACAGGGATCACAGTGTTCTCGAACAAAATCTCTTTATTATCCATCATGCGTTGAACACCTGACTTCAACAAAAGGAAACCAGAAGGTAGAATCGAACACATGTGGCAACCTTCACCACAACCTAGAAATAAACTGGCCAACAATAAATTCTTCTTAACATTCATAAGAGGAGTAGAAATTTCTTCAACAGAGGTCACAAAAAAATCAGTGTCAATAGCATTAACTTCACTACCATGCTTGGGCATGAGAGTAGTTATAACATTGGGCTTTTCTGGAGCGTCAAACTCTATCTCCTTGGCTTCAAGCAAGTCTTGTACTTTGTTTCTCAGAGCCCAACAATCATTAGTATCATGGCCAGGACTCTCAGAATGGTAGGCGCACCACGCGTTGAGATTTTATCTGGGAGAGGTGGTGTTTGGATTCTTGGGAGCCTCTTTCAAGGTTGCCAAGTTGGATTTTAATAAATGAGGTGGAACTTCAGCCAAAGTCATGTTGATACGGGTAAACTACCATTGTGGTCTTTCCACCCTTTGTTGATTGTTGCATTATGGAGAAACTGCGGGTCTTGGTATCACTACAGCACTTACCGTTTGTCATTGTTCAGCCTTGTTCTGACCCCTCGGGCTATAGACGACACTGGCTTCTTTCTTACCAGCAAAAGGCTTCTTTACTGAATTTGACGAGGCATCCTTTTGTATTTCGCTACTTCGGATCCCCACTTCTACTCTTTCTCCAATTAAAATCAGCTCAGTAAAACCAGCTGATGAGCTGTCGATCAGATGATTAAAAAATGGACCAGATAACATCCCCAGAAACATATCAACCAACTCCCTATCAGACAATGGGGGTTGAACTCTCCCAGCCAAGTCTCTCCAATTTTTTGCATAATCTTTAAAACCTTCACCTACACCCATGGACATAATATGGAGTTGAGTACGAGTGGGAGCAAGGTCGGCATTATACTGATACTGCTCGTAGAAAGCAGCAGCCAGATCTTCCCAGTTTCGGACATTGGCTCCCTCCAACTGGTAGAACCATTCAAGCTGAGTCCCTGACAGACTATCTTGAAAGAAATGCACTCACAAATTTCTATCAGCGGTATGGGGTTGAATCTTCCTGACATACGAGCGGAGATGGAGTTTTGGGCAGGACACCCAATCATACTTGGCAAAAACCGGAGCTTTGAACTTCTGAGGGATGACCACTCCCGATACCAGAACCAATTCTTCAAAATCCAACCCAGGTATCCTCTGAACTTCTATGGCACTCATACGATCCTCTAACTATTTATATCTATCCTCAGTAGGAGGATATTGCTCCTCGTTATAATCAGTACCATTGTCAGAGACTGCAGGACTGGGGCCCTTCTCTTCTTCCCGATTCTCTCCTTCTTTGGACGAGGCGGTCTGATCAGTTTGTTGCTTCAACCTTTATTTAAACCTTCTGCCCATATTTAGAATACCGACAGCCTTCTTCTTCTTCTTCTTCTCTTTCAGAATGAGGGTTTTCAGGTCCTCTTGCCCTTTTGCCAGACTGATGAACATTTGTTGGAACTGGGCGTTATGTGCCTGAAGATCTTTGATGGCTTGATCGGAAGACATTTCTACTGAAATAAATAGTGAAGAAGATGAAAAACATGTAGTGGTACCTGTAATGATGTGTATGATAATGGGATGCGCATGTAATGATTTCAAAGAATTCGGGAAATTTAAATTTGCAAACCAAAAATAAACAAAAACTTTATTAGCTTAAATTTGAAGGTTCAAAATGCCTTAAAGGCGTTACAAATAAGTAAATAAAACAAATCTAAAACTAGAAAAGAAAAATAAAAAGTCCCATGGACGCTTTCTCTTTGTGCTGATATAATCATTGAGCACTCTTTCTTCCTGGAGCTACTTGGTGAGTTTTAAAACCTTCCTCCCTTGATCATGGAACTGTTCCCTATAAGCATCCCGCTCATTCTTCAGCTGAATCCAAGACCTCTGTAACTCCCTAAGATCAGTGGGCATGTAAGGATAGAGAACCGTGTAAGGAATGCCTTCTTCAGTAGTGGGCTCCATAATCACTGGTAATACGGCCACATAAGGCATCATAAGCTTATGGGCATGAGCTCGTACCCATTGGAGATAAGGCTCCATAGGAATGGAAGTCTTTGGTCCCAAATATTTGGCGTCAGATCTGTTTACCATGCCCCAAGCTCGTATGAACCTCTGGCGATACTCATTAACATCATCCTCATAGTTGAATACAATGCCCTCAATGAGTAACTCATGGGGATCATCCCTTCGAGCATGACCAAACTGTCGCAAAGCTAGACAAGGATTGTAAGTTATACCCCCTCTGATACCAAGTAATGGGACATTAGGGTACTCCCCGCAGCGGTCAATAATAGCAATGTCTTCCATAGCTCGGGAACACCAAAGAATATCCGTATGAGTGAGTGACATTATCCTTTGCGACCAACCCAAACCTTCTTCGTTCTTTGGTACAGACTTAGGGAGGTGAGAAATAAACCACCTCGACAACAACGGCATGCAGCACATAAGAGTTCCTCTTCTCTTCATGGTACGAGTATGGAGAGTGTGCAAAATATCTCCAAGCAAAGTAGGCACAGGGTTGCGAGAAAGGGAAATCTTGATAGCATTCATATCTACAAAGGAGTCCCGATTAGGGAAGAGAACTAAACCATAGATAAGAAGAGTTAAGACCTCCTCAAAAGCCTGAAAATCCAAATCCTCCTAAAATAGATGAGCTTTGTCTATCAGAAATTTGGCTAGAAAACCTTCGACTCCGCTTCAAGTTTCCCAATTGGATACCACATCGGCCCGTTTCAAATGCAAAGTTAAGGCAATGACTTCTGGCTTAGAAACTTCTTTTATACCTGTGAAGGGTACTTGTTCAAAAATATGTATTCCCAATAGCTGAGAGAATTCTTCCAAGATGGGTACCAACTGGTAATCTAGAAAGGTGAAGCAGTGATGCTTGGGATCGAAGAATTGAAAAAGTACGCTCATCATCTATTCATCAAGCTTTGAAGTAACCAGGCTGAGAAGTTGACCGTGTCTCTTAATGAAAGTAAAAGTTTCAGAAACTCTTGATACTAGCTCTTTGAGTTGGGAAGGTATCTTCACAAAACTGATTCGGATAGTATTTCTACGCACGGAAGCCATGATCTATAAAACAGAACAAAGATAAATTCCCTTGGTCTTTGAAATGGTTAGTGTAATGAAGCATGAATTCCATGTTATGATGCATGATGTTATGATAAACCACAGGTATAGCAAACATAGGTATAACAAGCACAGTCAAATCACACAAAGTCCTTAGGTTTAAGGCTTACATGAGGTCAAAGGTAGTACCCTCTCGAAGTTAAGTTGGTTTCAAACCTATCCTAGAAAAGTAATCGGGTTCTAGAGGATATCAATATCACTGACCATCCTTTATCGGTCATGGTTTCAGCTCACGCAATCTTTTCTTGCGGCCGAAATATTCCGAAAGTATGATCTCAATGAGTGTAGCATCGAGTATCAACCAGTTCTCAGCTCTACACCGAGGCCGGCTATCTCGCTAATTTCTAATGGCCAAGTTGTTCAACTAGGGTTTTAAGGTTCGTTAGTGCTTCACGATACCATGCAGTATCCCCGTATTCTCCTCGTTTCACCACAAGGGATACCGGTACCAACCAAAGTGCCACACCAATGTAGCCACTGCTTCAACCGTATCGGTCTACGTCGTACAGTTCCCTCACAGTCTATTGCTACTTACCTAATGAGTGCCCCCAGATCCGGGTATAGGATCTATAGTAACCCCAAACAAAACCCTTCAAAATAAAGCAAACAAAGCAATCAAGAGAAGCAATTTTAATGACCTAGATCCTAAGGCATACCCCACTTATAACTCCCCACCAGAGTCGTCGGTTCTTTGATACGGTTGCAGAACCGACTGTTTAATACTGGTTTGCGTTTTGCGTTTTTTATTCGTAAAATGTCGCGGTAAGCAAGAGTCGCCACCGACTTTTATTTTATCCAATCAGAAAGGAAAAAAGTACAGAAAAAATCATTTTTCGAGATTTTGAGTACGGGGGGTAGATTATAGAAAGGGAAGGTGTTAGCGCCCTTTCTATCCATGGTTTTCCATGGTCTCTTAGGTACTTGCTCATTTTTAAATTTCTTGTGTTTGTGTGCTTTGTTTTTGAAAAATGTTTTACTTTGTGATAACCCTTGTATCAGTCCTCAAGGGTGTGACTAAGTTATTTTGAAAATTTGTTTGAAAAGTGTAAATGTGAAAAGTTTTGATTTGAGCAAGTACCTACTAGCATCTACCTACTCGAAAAAAGATCGTTTCTATTCTTGTTTCCTTTAGACAGCGCTATCCTACTATTAAGGAATAGGTAGCACCGTCATTGGAATTTGTAAGGGGAGTTCGAAAGGGATGTACGGTCACTAAAGCAATATTAAGACACCTTAGTAGTAACCCTAGAGTCTTAAGATCTTTTTCGAGGCAACATTTTCGAGGCAACATTCGAATGGGACATTTGATCTTTTTAGACGGGAGGGCAGCCACTAAGACACCCTCTGCTTAATGATCGTTTACCGAAGGCAACCAAAGTGAGAGTATACCCTAAGAGTGAATATGTGAGAGTGATTTGTAACAGTTATTTAATCTTTGCACATTAGGGTTTTCTAACCATTTTAATTTTGGCATCCCTTCTTGCCATACAATCCTATTAGCATACATCTAGACAGTTGAATATTTGCGAGAATTAAAAATGCGAGAAAATAAACCTAGCTATTACAAGGCTTCGGGAAGGGGGATTAATTACATAACCAAAAAACGGGGATTTAAACAGTAAATAAAAACCCTAAGTTAACTATTACAAACCCTGAACAGTCACAAAATAATGGCAAAATAATTATCAAGTGTATGGCGAATTAAATACGAGGATGATTAGGGTTTTGACCCTTTGACTAATCCTACTTGCGATTGATTAAAGAAAAAAAATGTTTTTGTCATGTTTTGTTATTTGAGAAAATAATGGAGAATTAAATTAAAAGAAAATCCTAAGTTCTAATTAATGTTAATTTTTGAAAATAAATTAATTAATTCTAAACAACCTATTTTTGTACTTTTTTGTTTCATTTGAGAAAAAAAAAAGGGAAAAATTAAATCAAGAGTTAACCTAATTTTCTAATTTAATTTTAATGTGAAAAAAACAAATTAAAATTACCCTAATTTAAATATTAATCTAATTAATTAATAAAAATTTAATTTAATAAGAAAACAACTAAATCTAATTTTTTATGACTTTTTTTTATTTTTTATGATTTAATTAAAACTGATTTTTTTTAAATAAAATAATTAAACAAATTAAAATATAAAATAAAATATAAGAAAAGAAATTAAGAATTGGGCCTGTTGTTGGCTGGAGGGGGGTGCAGATATGATTTTTGTAAGGCCCATTTAGCATTTAGTATGGTCAGCGCTGGATCTGGTGTGGACGTTGACTTGAGGAGCATGATAGACCTTCATTGGAGAGGCGTGGGATCTGATGATACGCTGGATCACATGGATGGATGTTGATGGAGTATGGTGGTCACTGGGTAGTGCAGTGCATTGGATCTATTGAATGAAAATAAAATAAATGAAACGTTGGGACTTGGGGATCGAACCCAGATCCTTATGCTCGCCTCCAGTGATGCCTTGCCAGCTGCGCTGGAATGTTAATTTGTTAACATAATACAGACAAAACATAATATGCAAAACAAGATCGTTGGGTCAGAAAAATGCACGAGATTCAAATGTCCAAATGGCTGCTTGACACGCCAACGTCTTCTTCCCTTCTCCGTCGTTTTAGACGAAGGGACTTTTACCTACAGCAGATTTGATGTAACTATAAACATGTAACATTCAAAAATCATGTACAAGCAATATAAATGAAAGGTAATGGTACCAATCAACTCGTCTCATCCTCACGAGCATCATGGTACCTGATTCAAATCCTAATTTTCCCTGCACAAAAAGACCCTAAAAATAATACAGAAACCCTAGCAATGGTAACATCCTGTACAGGCACCAAAAACGCAATTAAATGGCATGGTTAGCTTGCAAACATGATGACAAACACGAATATAACAAGCAAAAGTGCTAATGATGCATAAATTGTAATAATCAAATTTGAAAAAGCTTGCAGACCGCGTGAGGTGTAGAGACGAATTCTGAGCGCTTCAGACCTTGCAAATAGTTGAGATTGCTTTAGTGCACGCCCAGGATATGATGGATGGCCTTGAATTTATTTGAATCGTCCCCTAACCTAAAAACTAGATCACACTCTTTGTCAACATTTTTTAGTTTTGTTTTATGCCTCTTACGAGCTCTAACCTTTTCTTTTGATCTAGAATTGTTTATTATATAACCTAGACTGAATTAGGTTCACAAAATTGGACTAAATCTTTGCATTTATCCAAGATTTGATTTGATTTGAAAGCTATATGATATGTTTCTATTTTGAGCCAAATCATGCCTTTCTTGTATCAATTTCCCTTAATTCGATTTGCTCTTGTTTACTCAGCACATCTTGATTGCCAATCTGCCCAAAAAACAAATCAAATCATATCTTTGTTAATTTTCATCATTTATTTGATTTAATTCACTTTTTAATTAATGAAAAATCAGAATAGATTGAAAAATGAAACATATAATGGGTGAGTGAACATTTGAGTCATGGACCACATTATAATTGAGGTGCAAGTATAAAAAGTTGGGCCCATTTAGCAAAAAATGCAAATTTGAGTACATTTGACTTTTGGCAATTTTGCAAAAATGGTCAACTTGGCCATTGCATAAATCTCTCAATTTTGACCCTAGAGAGGTGTTCTTGGACTTTTTAGAAAGCTTAGGATGTCCTATAAACAACCCTTTTTGTCTCATCTCAATTGAGTCTTCCATGTTTATATATGAAGCTTTGACCCAAAAGGTGTTTTTGTTGACTTTTCAAAAGGACCAATAATGTCAAAATTCATATCTTTTTGTGAGTGCATATTCTGTACTTGGGAGCTGAAGATGAATTGTAGGAAATTTAATCCTCTTCAAAATGAGATTTGGATGGGTCATTTCTGATAAAGTATGAGAAAGTTACGCTTGGTCAAAGTTGAGTTTACTTTTCCTATAAAACCCTAATTTAGCAACTTTTGGGTTTTGATGAATTATGAGCAATCCTTGAGGAATAATAATCAACCCTTGATCAAATGATGGATAATACTTAAAAATGAGGATGTTGACCAAAAATCTTGAAGTTTGACTGTATATGGGTCACAGTTGACTTTTGACCTAGTACAGTTGATTTTCAGGCATTTGAGCAATTGACTGAGCAAACTTCTCCTGCAAGGCTTGAAACTTGACATGGATGATCTTGAGAACATATTAAAACCTTGGAAAGAATTTGAGTCCTTTGTGGTTCACACATCCTGATGAAGATGGAAACCCTAATTTGAGGTATACTACCTTAGGAGAGAGTTTGCCTGGTCAATTCTTGAACTTCCTTGAGCAATTTGGGGACCTCACTTGCCATGTGTTGAGAAATATGGGAGGGAAAATTTTGAGGTACAACAATGGGCCTAGCACACTTTTGCACCAAAGTTTGCTTATCTTAAGACAGTAGAGGTACCCGTGGGGGAAATCCCTTGGATAAAGACTTAAAAGTGGTTGTGAGCATTAAATGATGATGAGATTAATCAACCCAGAAATCCTACCATGTGAAACTATGCATCATTGTTTAATTCAGGATCAGAAGTTCAACTTCAGCGTAACATCCAACCTCTGATCTTTGTATCTCCTGGCTCCAGCATGTTCTGAATAAGCTCTCAGACTTTCTAGGGAGCTTGCAGCATGCTTCTTAACCTTCTTTGAATTGCCCTGGCAAAACTCTGGCTGAACCTTTGTGAAAACTTTCCAAGAAGTTCTGACCATACTCTGTCTTGAAAGTGTCCAGAATTTGCTGAGTGTTTCAGTTTCAAGGACGTGTCTTTGAGAAGTTATAACTTGAAATCTCAGCATTTCTAGGAGAAGTTCTGTTCTGCAATGTTTTAGATCTTGTTGAAATCTATAACTATTGAATCAGAAGTTCTTCCAGAATCAGCTTGCATCATGGTTATAATTTGGCCAGAAGTTCTGAGCTTGTCATATTTCCTTAAACACTTAGAAAAAATTCTAAGTATTTAGAATTTTGACTTCTCCAAAGTAGTTTTGACTTTTGAATTTATTGATGAAACAAACTTCATATTTCAACATGCCTTGATGAAATATGGTTCTTGAAATTTAATTTTGATCCAAAAGTCAAAGTTTGACTTTTTAGTGTGCAAATTACCATTTTTCCCTTGTGAGTGATTTTCTTGGAAAATTTGTAGTTCAAGGCTTAGAATTGGATGAAAGCAAACTTGAGGATCCAGGGTGATCCTTTGAGAAATGAGAGGGAAAATTTTGGGGTGCAACAGCGTGCTAATTTGATATTTAGAAGCCACAATATGAATTTTAAATTTTGTCTTGAAGTGAAACTTCAGTTTCAAGGTACCATTTTTGAATCAATGGCATTTACAGCTCAAGGAGTCTTAGGGTATAATTCTTGAAGCTTTAGAAAGATGAGATCACAAGTTTTGCAATGTGAAAAGAATTGGAATTAATGGATGTTTGAGCTAAGAGTTGTGATGAGTCAAAGTTGAGAAAAAGATGGTGACTTTTATACTTAGAAAAATTTCAAGTTTTCTCTTCAAAAATGACTTGTAATGTTTTGAGCTCAAACAAGACTTTCCTCCAAAATTGAGCTTTGATCATTGATTCTATCTTGAAATAAACTTCCTAAAGATCATTGTGAAACCTAAATCATGTATTGAAAAAGTTATGGTCTTACAAAATTGGTGAAAATTCATGAGATGTCCTATAATCTTTTGCATCCTTAGGACATCTTCCATCCACTTTCAAACTTTGCACATAAAATTAGAGTTGAATTTCACATCCTTAGGATTATTGTGGAAAAATAATGGGCTCAAGGAGATAAAATTGACCAATTTATGATCTTTTGAAGTCACGAAAGGAAATTTGATGGCTTATCTAGAGGACTTGTAATATTTCTTCATCATTAAGTATCTTCCACACAAAAATTTCTTGAAACTTTTGAAGTGATTTATTTATGACCCTTTTAAGAGAAGCATGTTTTTGGAATCACTCAAAAATACCAAAATATGAGCAAGATATAGCCCTTTTAAGTTCAAAACCCTAGCTCTTAGAGCAACAAAATGCCTTGGGAACCCTTTAAATTTTGACAAACCTCCTTGTACAAATACTTTTGTCATGTAAATAGAAGTTGTTGAAGATGATAATGAGGAACCATAGCAACCATAACCACTTCCAAATATTTAGGATTGAGGGAGATGTGGACTTGTGAACAAGAAACCAAGGACTTATCCAATTAGGTCAAACTTCTTCCATCAACCCTTACATCTTTGGACTATCTTTGACAAATTGAGGCATGCTGGATCATAATAAACTTTTTCAATGATATTACTTTAAAACATCTTCAATTATGAGGCTTGAATCTCAATGAAGCTTTATTGAAGAAGGCATGAGAATAAACTGATGAACCTAACTTGATGGAATGTGTTGTGCTTTCACCTATAATATAAACAATTAGGGCAAACATTCATTGTATTTATTAGCTAGAAGTTAATCAATACAAAACATAGATGATCATAAAAATACAAATCAAGGTTCTTGGTGATTCCCCAAGAACAAACTTAAAGATAGGATGAAGTAGAAGAAGTATCCAAAACCTAATGTGTGATCTTGTTGCATAGTGATGGTATGAGATGATAGAGGAATCTTAGGGTCAAAAATTGGGGTACAACATACTTCATATATCTTTATTAAAAATATGAAACCTGGTATCACTTGTTTACATCTTCTGGTACATCCTCAAGGTTGTCAAAAACAGCATCCAAGAGATAAACTTTGGTAATTTCCATCAACGAACCATCAGGCAATATGGAAAACAACATTTCTTATTAGCAATATTATATATCACATGGTTTAACAAATAAAATCAATAGAAGTATTTAATGTCATACACATGTGATTCGTCAAATTTTCCACGTCATAAGATGGACTTAAAAATATTTAGAGCCTACAACAATGGTTCATGTTTAATAAATGTATCACTACAAAAGGACTGGAATACATACATAACATGAAGGATTTAGAAAAACCGCAGACAAATAACCTAGTGAATTGGTATTGACTGGTAAGTACCCATTTTTTATCTGAAATAAAATAGTAACTTACAGGAACCCAGGTGCTGAGAAGAATTTTAGCTCCTGCTGCAGCAAGATATTTTGCAATTGCCCGTCCGTACCCATTGTCATTGACTACTCCAACTATAAAAGCTCTTTTACCTAAAAAAAAGGAGCTATTATAAGTAAATTGATAGTTCTCAATTGTCAAAGACAGAAATGTCTAAGACAAACGGAAAAATATATTTTGACAATATACCATGCTTCCTAAACAGTAGTTAGACATCATTGATTTGAGACATATTTATGAAACTAAAAACATTTTAATTAGTGAGAATAAAAAGAAAATGAAAAAATAACCTTTCAAATTAATTGGTAATCCTGAAATTGGGCAATGAGAGGATGCCAATGTCTGATATGACACCAAGATCAAACTTAAACTGTTATCGGCAGGTGTTGACAGTCATGGTGTAATAATGAAGGATTTGATCTCATGTCATAGGAACCATGAAGGTGTAATAACATTTATTTCATTATGTTAAAGGCGAACCCTATAATAAATCATCGCCAAAAAATTATCCTACTATATTATAGATACTTCCAGAAGATTACAAACATGTACGTACATACAATAAAAAACATCAAATATATACCTCGAATTCTCTTCATGTCCATCTTGATTTGATGAATTAATCGACATTTTAACACACCTTTCCACATATGACATATTTCCTGTTAATCACACAGTACTATTAAGGTCATTTGAAACTTCTGTGACAAATGCAATCAAAAGAAATACTAAGGCACAAATGTCATTAACATCACACACACATCAACAATCATCAATCAACCAAACACGAAATCGAGAAGGAAAATTGAACTAAAGTAGAGATGTCGAGCAAAATAGACTGAGTCGTTGAGAGCAACGCTTGTCGGAGAAGAAGGAGAATCGGACTTTGATGAAACGGACAGAGAGTCATTGATGGAGTACACAGAGTCAAATTCGAATGGGGATGAATTGTATGGCCATGGCGGTTGGAGAAGGAAATCAATGATTGCTTTCCATGAAGTGAAGAATGGTCGTCGCTATGTGAAAGAGAAGGGAAGGATTTTGATTTCACGAGAAACCCAAAGGGCACAAATTTGCAACCCTGATTTTGGCTTGAGCACAACATCATGATGCATCCTTTCCACTGGACAGTCGTTTGAAATCAAGAAGTTGATTATGGAAAACAGTTACAAAACAGATAATGAATAGGAGAAGTTGGAGAGGCAGGTTAAGGGAAAGTGGAGAGGGAGGTTACACGAGGAATTCATAGAAGAATATTAGAAATTGTAACATTTGAAATTGGAACCCCAAATACACTATTCACATATTGTGATTTTGGAGCAACACGACAAAATAGGGATTTTGGGTAGATTGAGTTTTTTTATATTATAGATTTTCCCTCCACTTTACTTTTTCTCTAAATTGCGATGAGTTGATAATTTTTATCGACGCGACGTCCTTCTTACTTAATATTATTTAAGCAAATATTAAAACATATAAATATATATTTTAATTATTTTTTTAATTAAAACAATAAAGATTTTTTGGTCCCTCACAAAAAATACAAATTCTAAATTAATCCTCTATAAAAATTTAACCATATCATATTAGTCATCTATTGTTATTTTTTCAAATTGACTTTTTCCTACTTTTATAAATTTCATTTTTTAAATAATAAATTGTTTTTTATTTTTAATTTCAATTATATTTTTCAACAATTTAGATTTAAAATATTTTTAAAAAAGTCAAAATTTCTTTTCAAAAAGAATTGAATCCAAGACTTTTAAGTCCATCTTATGTCTTTAGACCTAGGTCAATGTATATTAGTGATAGATAAATCTCATGATTTGTAGTAATTTTAAACCTATGACATTTTAATTTATATTTTTATGTACAAAGTTCAATAATAAATTTATATATATATATATATATATATATATATATATATATATATATATATATATATATATATATATATATATATATATATATATATATATATATATATATATATATATATATATATATATATATATATATATATATATATATATATATATATATATATACACGATGATTTTTCATATTTAACAAATAACTTGTAATTTGAAAAACAAAATCATCGTTAATTTTAGCAAAATTGTTTAAAATTAAAATAAAGGGACAAAAACTAAGTCTAAGTGTGAGTGTGAGTGATCTATTAGCAAATTTATTATTCAAATTTTAATTTATTCATTAAGTCTAAGTGATCATTGTATTCAAGTGAAAGTTGTGTGTTTTCTCTTGTGTGTTGTAAAATTAAAAGGCAGTGTGCCTTTGTGATTGCATTAGATAGTTAAGAGAGTCAAGTGGATCAAGTGTATCGTATCTGACATAGTGAAATCTCTCACGGGGTGTGAGGAAACTAGAGTATCCTTGTTTAGAAATGGAAACCATGATATACCTTAGTGTTATTTTTTTTTTCATTTATTTCTAGCACTTTAACGTCCTAAAAGTTTCAGAAAAATAAGAACAACATTGCTAACATTCATAATCGGAAAAAATTCACTAATACCATTTAATCTAATTCATTCACCTCCTCTTAGATTATTTTTCATACTTACAGTAAAATGACTACCATTTAATTTGAAGGGACTTGGGTTTGTAACTCCCATGGATACAAATTTTATATATATTTTGTTTTAAATTCAGAATTGTTTAATATTACTCTAAATCATGAGAATTATTTATTATTAATATACATTGGTTTAGTGGTAAAGACATAGGATGTCACTCAAAGATTTTGGGTTTGATTTCTTCTAGGAGCTAATTTTTTATTTTTTTATTTATGATTAAATATATTTTTGGTCCTTATAAATATCTCAAATTTCATTTATAATCCCTATTAAAAAAATGACAAATTTTAGTCCCTAAAAAAATTTTGTTCATCCAGATTTAGTCTCTGCTATTTTCTAAAGTTTTAAAAATTGTTTAATTACCTTTAAACTTTTAAATTTTTGAATAATATTTTTTATATGTGTTTAGAATACTATAAAATGTTTCTTTATCAAATTTTAGAATTTGTTAAAATGAGAAGAATTAAATATGATTTTTTTTAAGTTTCAAAAGATATTGATAAAAATAATGAAAATCTCGACTGAAAAATCAAATTTTGAATTTCTTTTTTTCCAAGAAACTTTTTATAACGTTCTAAACATATCTACAAAATAATCATTCAAAATTACGCATTGATTTAATAACAGGGACTTAAACTATGTGCATAATAATTTTGTAGGGACTAAAACATGTCATTATTTTAATAAGGACTAAAAATGAAATTTGAGATATTTATAGGGACCAAAAACATATTTAACCCTTTTATTTATAATTCTAAATATAAATTATTTAAAAATAAAATTAAAAATAAAAATAAAAATCAATTTTGTATTTAAAAATAAAAAATAAAAAATAAATCCAACTTGACAGTCCAGTCATGGTTTAAAAGTAGAAAAAAATCAATTTGAGAAAAATAACAATAGAGGAATAATATGATTTGGTTAAATTTTGTAAGGGATTAAATCGAGTTTTTTTTTTGTGGGGAATTAATTTGGGTTATATAATTTTTGTCGGGGACCAAAATAGGTATTCACTCTTAAAAAAATTATGATACAATGTAAAATTTATAAAGAATTTAAATCTACAAAATTATTCTCAACTTCTTCGTCAAACCAAAAAAAAAAAAATTCAACATCGTTCTTCAATAGAAAAATGATCAACCATAATATCAAATTCTTATATTGTCAAATGTCTCATGATTCCATCGTTAACCTTATTCTACATTTCATCTTCTCTAACTTCATTCGCAATATAATTTTAGATAGAGAAAAATAACACAACAACAAAGGTTGCGAGCAATATCACCGCAACAACAACAACAAAATTGAGTAAGTAACAGAAAAAACAATATCATTTTCATCTGAATAGAGAATTAATTTAAAAATATATATTATAACCATATGTGATATAATATCTAGCTAAAACACGTTAAATTGAAGCTCTTTTTTTATAAAGGCAAATATATTGAAGAAAATAGTGTTATAAAAGAGAAACAAAAATAGCCCCATCAATAATAAGAGAATTTAAAGAAATATATTCATAACCTATTCTTTAAAAAATCATTTCTTACCCTATTAAGGATGGAATCAAAAAAAGTTATGGAACTAGAAGTAAGACCAATATTTGAAAAATAGTCGTCACAAGAATTTCCTTCTCTATAAATGAGAGTAGCAATGATATTAGTCTTCTTAGTAGTATCCCAACAAGAATTCTACCTATTTCTAAGTCTCCAAAGAACCAAAGAGGGGTTGGCAAAAGCTTTGACCACCATCATGGAGTCAATTTCAACCCAAAGCTTAAGCCAACCACAAGATTTAGCGATGTCAATGGCTATCAACACAACAAAAAATTCAGCGATAATAGAGGAACCCCAAATCAAGTTCTTAGCAAAAGCTATAAAAAAAAAGTACCCAGTGTTATTTCTAAAGATACCTCTGCAACTGGAACCATTAGAAGAAGGGGTGTAGGCTTCATCACAATTACATTTTATCCATACCAAATTATGAGGTGTCCACAAAACCTCTTTAATATTGGGAGCTCTAGGGGGACAAATATTAACATCAAAAGCTTTAATGAGGATAAAGTCATACATGAAGGAAGAGGAAGTCAAATTAGTGTGATTCCCTACCTATTAAAGTGATACACAATTTAAGATTGTTGTGCTTCGAGTTGTTTCTAGAGTACCATATTTGGTTAATTATTAACACTAATGCAGAAACTAACACCAAGGCGCACTGGTTTGAATTTCCCTTGTGGCAGAACGAAAGTCATTGCTCAAATCAACCAAAAACATTGTATGTGGAATGTGTAGAGCCGTCAAAATGAGTTTAGTCGATATGGACCTACCCATCAAGCCCGATAATTTATAGGGTTTGGGCCTTATAATTGGAGTCTGAATTGTATATGGACTTTCTTAGTCCGGCTCTAAAAAGCCTGGTACCCATATGGGTTAGCTTGTACGTCCCACTTAACTAAAATTTCTAAAAATCATTCTAAATTTTATGTTGTTTCACTAAAAAATAATACATTGAGTTACCTCATTTCATTAAATTTTAAATATTTTAATCTTTTTAATTTTTATATGTTAAATAATTTTTGGAAAAATGACTTTATTAAACCAAAAACATGAAGTAAAACCAATCCCTTAGGATTCGGGAAACTTAATACATCAAACAACGACCTAATTAATCCTCAAAGTATTCCTATGAATATTTGTGTGCTAAGAGTACTATTGATTGTGCATCTAACAATAATTATATCCCAATTATTATCCATAAGCTTAGGATCAATATTAGCTTGAGTAAAAATGATGGAGTTTTTTGCCCTCCAAATCCCATGCATCATTTTCGCTATGGAAATCTTTAAAAAAATTCTTTTTCATCCCTTGCCCTTAGTTTGTTAGTTGATCCACATACTCTCATGTCTCCACTCCTTATGAGTCCTATGGTATCCTATCCAATTAAAGATTCCACTCATATGCCATAATTTATATTGCATTCAAAGAATAAGTGATCAATGCTCTCAGTTTTCTGGTAGAACACATAGGGCTTGTCAGTATTAATGCCGAATTTTCCCAGCCTATCATTGGTGCTCAATCTGCCCATCAGCCTCATCTACAAGGTAAACATAGCCCTTGGTTTTGCAAGATTACCATAAAGAATCTTTTCCAACTAACGTGTTATTTTTCACCTCTTAGACAGTGAGACATCTTTGCAGTTTTGTACCTACCTGTTTGTTCCATATCATCCCAGTAATTCATTAAGCTCAACTTTACTCTGCATTCATATATTCTCTTTAGCAGCCAAGAGATAGTTGTATTAGGGATCCAATCCATCATTTCTTTCCCTTTAAGGTAGTAGGTGTTGACCCATTTAACCAAAGTTTATCCGCTTTAGATTGAAGGTTCCATAAAAGTTTCCCTATTGTAGCCATGTTTCATTCCACAAGAGAGGTTATGTTCATCCCTTCAGCTGCATTAGGATTGAAAACAATGTCACGGGTAATAGGAGACTTCTTGTTAATCTAATCAGTATTACTCTAGAGAAAGCTACAACATATAGCTTCAATGTTTTTCAAGACACACTTAGGGATGGGGGAATCTTGCATCCAATATGCAGTCTCTGCAAAAAAGACACTGCAAATAAGTTGTTTTCTACCTGCAAAACTCATGATTTTTGTTGTCCAATGTCTAACCCTTCCAATAGTTTTATCTATTAAAGGTCTACATTGTTGAACACTAATTTTCCTACTAGACAAATTAACCCCTAGATATTTAAAAGGAATATTTCTAGCCTTAAAACTTGTTATCTTCAGCAGCTTTTATTCAAGAGTTTCATGAACACCTCCAAAATTAACCTTTCATTTTGCAGGGTTGGCCATTAAACCTGTTGAAGCAAAGAACTTTTTGAATTCCTTCACCATAAGAGTCACTGAGCCTTCATCTTCTCTTGTGAACAACATTAAATCATCTGCAAAGCTAATGTTAGTTATACCAAGCTTTTCACATTTGGGATGATAATTGAAGTTGGGTTGAGACTGCAGTTTCTTCAAGCATGTGTGCATATATTCCATGATCATAAAAAATAGCATAGGTGAGATGGGGTCTATGATGCGGGGGTAGAACTGACTTGAGGTTTTGCGTTTGTATTCGCAAATGTTGCGGTTAGCAAGAGTCTCCACCGACTTTTCTTTTATCCAAAAGTAAAAAAAAGCACAGGAAAGACCTTTGAGATGTTTTCTTGAGTTTGGGGGGTAGATTATGAAAAGGGAAGGTGCTAGCACCCTTTTCATCCATGGTTTTCTATGGGCTCTTAGTTACTTGTTTAGATCACTTGCTTTGCTTTGCTTTGTTTGAAATGGTGCTTGGTGTGTTTTTGAAAGTATTTTGAAAAGAGGCCACTCGTTTAGGAAATCTTTGTAATGATTCTTGTTTGTAAGAATGTATACAAAGATGTTTGTCTTTTGAAAATGTTTTCAATGTTTTGAAATGTGTGTGTGTGTTTGTTTTTGAAAATAGCAAGGATTGTTTTGAAATAGAACAAGTAACTAGAAGCTATCTACCTACTCAAATGTCTTTCTTGTGCATTTTTATTCCTTTGACATTGTTGGTTTACCATTGATTTGGTAAACAACCCTATCTTTGGATGTAAACGGGACGGGCGTGGGTCATCGTATAACTATTGTAAGTGCCTTTGTTTAGGATTGGCTCATTTCTTGCAAAACAAATAGTAACAACAATAATGTAATGTAATGTACAATAGGAACAGCCTGAAAACCCTATTGTAAATGCCTAAACATGTTGTGCTGATTTAAATCAACATCTGGAACAACATGTCTCAAGAGATGTCATAACATCATACCAGACATCAAGCTACTGAACTGTCAAGTCTGATGCAGTTCTGTTCCTGAAGTTATGCAGAATATTCTGCCAAATAGAATGCATAACAAGTAGCGAAAATTGAAGGCATATGTGGAGCCCTAGAAGATTCAATCAGAAGCTAAGGATAAGGAGAAAAGCTCGATTGAAGACCTAACTTACAGCAGAAGTTTTCTGCTTACTTTATGCAGGTCGTTAAAGCTGCATTGCTGTCATATGAAGGCCCAAATCCAGTTGGGTAAAAAGGGTTATAAATAGAAGTATTGTAACCTAATTTAAGAGAGCCGCATATTGACAAGATGTAATCATTAGGGCTAGTTTTGTTGTGAACCACCCGGGCTGTGGGATGGTCACCATACTCCTTGAAACCTGTAGGTTAGAGGATGTATGCATTGTACTTGATTGAAGCTTTTAAGCATGATCAAGTTGTGTAATGGAAGTGTATCTTCTGAACAGTTTATGTACTGCAGAAAGTAATCACTGCGATGATTGAGGGGGAGTGAGAGGGTTCTCATATCTAGGATTGGATCTTAGGTAAAAGTGTCATTGGGTAGTGATTAAGTGAGAAGGCTGTCAACGGGTGTGTTGGCTGTAGGGTCTTTGAATTGATACTACTAATAGTGAACTTTATCCCTGGCTTGGAAGCCTCCAGATGTAGGTTGGTTGAACCGAACTGGGTGAACAATTCTGTGTGTTATTTACTTTCTGCATTGGTTATTTGTTTGATGTCACAGCATTCCTCATGACATCAATGTATATGATTAACCTTAACTGTTCTGAACTTCAGTAAATCAGAACCTGCGTTTGTCAAAGGTGTTGCAGGTTCTGGCATGATAGATCAGTGTATGTTGTAGAACAGATATCAAAAGTACAGCCTATTCTACCTGTACAGCTTAATGTCAGATCAGATGTCTTAACATTCCATTAGACATCCTGAGTCTGTGACATACCAGGAATTTCAAATGGTATCAGAGCAGGCATCCTGTCTGTCTCTGGATGAGATCCATGGGGGATACTTTCCGGTTGTGTACAAGGTAGAATATTGATTGAACCAGTAGTGTCTGTATTGTTTGGTCCCTAGGAGTGGAGGATGGACCAATTTGGGAGAAACTAGATGAAAGTGTTTGAACAAACTCAAAGACCTCATGCGGGAGTGAAGATTTTGGAGTGCATTGTTCAATCTGTATTCAGCACAAAGAAGAATATTATCAAAACCTTCATGCGGGAGTGAAGATATTGATAAGGTATCATCTGTGTGTATAAAGCTTCCTTTTAACGGGGATGTAGAAGTTGGGTCTAGAAAGTTGCTTGGTGAAGAAGCAAACAACTTGTAGGATTGATTTATTTTCAATCCTTATGGAGTAAGCATTGTGTAGGTTCTGTTGAAGTACTGCTATTCCGCTGCATAGCTTCTGATACAACCCCTAAAGTGAAAGAAGAACTCTAGGGTTATTATTTTCAACAGAATTTGTAAGCAGATTTTGCAATCTATCAATAATGTCAAAGATACTTGAGATTTCCTCAAGTCCACTCATAAAGGCATTTATTATTAGTGTTGATTGATCAATGATTCTCATATACATCTACGAGCTGCTTGAAGATTATCAAGGATGATGTGTTCCAAGGAGATGGAACTGATATGCTTAAGGATGTTAGAACATCATGCAACTGCCAGTTGAAGAACAGATGTTCTGGGTGCTAAACACATGTAGTGTGAGTACATATGTTTGGAACCTACTCCTGATCTGGAAGAGGAGACATCTGTTTTGAAATAATTAATCAGGACACGATCAACAGGTCATCTACTCCAGCTGTGAGTTTAAGGGAGTATATGTACTGAGCTAAATGCACTTAAAAGGACTTTAAAGTTGTGATTTCCAGGTTTCCAATCATGTCATGGATGATGGAACATCATCTCTGTGTCTTCAGCCAAGTAAATATGCTTAGCAAGTATGAAGAAGTAATCAGTCAGGATCATCTAGTATGATTAGATAATTATAACTGAATAAATGATGGAAGCAGAATATTTATGTGATAAATATGTGGAAATCAGAATCAAAAGATCTAAAGCTTGTGATGAAAAAAGGATGTACAACATCACAACTGTTGAAGACATCTGACAGATAAGTTCCAGACTTATTGAACATCCTCATGATTGATAATGAAGTCTCTTCTAGTACAAGTTACAGAATATGGCAATCTGAAACTTGTACAGCAAGCAAACTAAGGACTCTTAATTTGAAACCTGTGGCAAATTCCAAATAAAGAGTACTTACTATGTGTCTAAAGTAAAGAGCTCAACAATGTATCCATAAAGAGGGAAGTTGGATAACATTTTGTTCAGAGGCAGTAGTATGATCAAGCTGATGTGAAAGGGAATTCATCTTACCTTGTTCTGTAAGATGCTTGAGTTTATTTCTCATGATCTTAGTAATTTCCAAGGAGGATAGGAATAAGAACAGGTTATGTGGTTGTTATGGGTCTGATCATAGAGGATGATTAGCTTCTGGTGTACTCTTGTATCCCCTACAAGAAAAGTATGCTTTGATTACAATGGATGTTCATCCAAAACCATAGTATAAGCCAGGCTCATATGGTTGGGATCAATGTTGCGACATCATCTCAAACGAAGGGCCTCTTCAGCAAAGGAAGCTTGTAAGGACCAGTTGGTTCCTCATGCATGGAGCCGAAGATTGTTAGAATAATTATCCTACCTTGAGAAGGTGGCATAATCTAACTAATAATGAATACTTTGACGAGAGACTAAGTATTCATTAGGATCTTGCATAAAGATATATATATAAACACTTTGATGGGAGACTAAGTATGCAAGGCTGTATTCTGAACCTATTTCTCAGAACTTGGTAGAGAGTTTATTTCTCTCTAGGGTATTCTGGTGAGTAATTATTGCTGAAGATGAAGATCATACCTTTCATATGGGGAATATAAAAGGGCATCAATCCCCCGAATGTTAACTTCAGAACCCAAGCAGATAGGTTCTGATGCCCCAGATGATGCTGAAACATCATTATTGTTAGAAGTCTGTGGCAGAAACTTGGGACTGTGAATCTTAATATTCTATCACCTCATTCAGAAGTGGCAGTCCTATTGTTGGTTTGGAATAAGTAGATTCTACTTATGTTAAGAGTAGTATGCTTAACAATGCATAACTACTGTTGTGGCCTGAAGAATTTGCTAGTATCAGCAACTACTAGTAAATATATTATACAGAAGGATGACATGATCAACTTTTTGATTAAAGGATAATCCTTCTAGAAAATCTGAATCTTAGTAAAGCTTGCAAGCACACTAAGAAGGTTGGAGGTTGGTTTCAGACTATGGCTACATGATTTCTCAGCCATCCAGAGAGTCATGATAAGTATGGAAGTGCAAGGGCATGAATCAGAGATGTCCTTACTATTCTAAGACTAGTTCAGGGTGCTGGAAGTTACCACCTCAGAGCTAGTGCTACTGGTTATCACGCTATTGTTTTGATTGGCCTTAACAAGGGGAGTCACTGAGTGTTGCACTTTCCCCAATTACAATATACATTGAAGGGAGACTTTGTATATGTATTGTTGGACTTAATCTGAAGATCAGAAGTCAGAAGAGGACGGTGGTATGCTGATGTTTATGTGAACTTCTAAGAATAGTCATGGATAAGGTCTCAACATCGGGAGATTGAAGAATTGCTCTTGTTATATGTCTGGGTTTAGGAAGAAAATCTCAGAGATTCTTAAAAGTATCATAAGTGGCAGTTTTGATACTTTTGGAGCAATTTGGAAGATTTAGATCTTATCAATAGCAACTTGGTCTGGCATATCAGAAATGCTATTGTGGTAAAGACTTCACTAGCTCTAGCAACTACTAGTGAATGGAAGATCAGAAGAAGTAAATCAGATTAAGAAATATGATATATTCAGCATATGTTCAAGGGGTTCTTTTACTACAAGAAATAGAAGTGGCATCTAAATTTTGTGTATTAGAACTAATCTGTGATGTCTTGTGAAGCATTTTGGAGTCTTCTGGTTTATTCCCTCCCTCCTTATTTTGCTGTCTGGAAGAAGGTAGAAAGTAATTGTGTTGGATCTCAGCAACACTTAAGAAAGCATGATTGATGGCCATGCTTAATGCTACTAGCTGTTTAAAGTGTCCTTCTCTGTGCCTAACTGAGAGAAGTAAAAAGAAGGCTGCTGTTGTTGAAGAATGTAAGGTAATGTCTAAGTAAGTGTCATGACATTACCAACGACATTGCAACCTTGGGGAAATCAAGAAGAATACGTGGAAAATAACTTCACCACGTAATTGTAGCTATTCAGGAACTATATTTGGTGTTCTGTTTCCCAGAAGGAATAAATCTTCAGCCTTAAAAGTCGGTCAAAGGCTGATTTTATTCAGGAATTGCTTTGACCTAAACTTATGCATGTATTAGGACTGGTCCTTTTGGCAGAAACAAACAAATGCGTCTAAATTTCATGCACAGTCAGTCTGAAATATGCAACAACTTTAACAGGTATCCTTGACCAAGATTTTATATTGCCATCTTCTTGAACCTGTTATCTCCTTATATAACCTCCTGTCACACATTCTTTCTCTCACAACCATCATGGGGTTTGTACGGATCTGGGAAAACTGTTCTTGGATCTGGTTTTGTGAGGGCTTTCTTTGTCAATTTTTGGCCAAAAAGGGGGAGAAAGGAGTATTGTTACTGTTTGACATTGTCCTCGTTGCAGCAGCTACTCAAAATTTTGATCACAAAGACTTGTCACAGATTCAGCAGAAATTCAAATGGCGTGAATTTCTTTGTGACTTGTGATCTGAGTTATGAACACAGTTGTGACCTGTGTTCTGAGTTACAAGGGAGATATTATGGTCACTCCTTAAGGGTTCTCGGATGCCTCTGAAAGGATAGTTTATCTCCCACGGACCTCTTTCTCCACCACCAGTGACAAGAAATGGTTCGTGGTCTAAAAGGGAATGAGGTGCATCCTCTTCCTCCTGTGCTTCAAGAGGTCCTGAATGGTTAGTGTGGTTACAACCAAAGATGTCAAGATCAATGTCAAGACATCCTTCTGTGTGTATCCTGAACACTTTTATTTTTTTTATTATTGTATTTGTTTTAGCCAAAATTTGCCAAAGGGGGAGATTGTAAGTGCCTTTGTTTAGGATTGGCTCATTTCTTGTAAAACAAATAGTAACAACAATAATGTAATGTAATGTACAATAGGAACAGTCTGAAAACCCTATTGTAAATGCCTAAACATGTTGTGCTGATTTAAATCAACATCTGGAACAACATGTCTCAAGAGATGTCATAACATCATACCAGACATCAAGCTACTGAACTGTCAAGTCTGATGCAGTTCTGTTCCTGAAGTTATGCAGAATATTCTGCCAAATAGAATGCATAACAAGTAGCGAAAATTGAAGGCATATGTGGAGCCCTAGAAGATTCAATCAGAAGCTAAGGATAAGGAGAAAAGCTCGATTGAAGACCTAACTTACAGCAGAAGTTTTCTGCTTACTTTATGCAGGTCGTTAAAGCTGCATTGCTGTCATATGAAGGCCCAAATCCAGTTGGGTAAAAAGGTTTATAAATAGAAGTATTGTAACCTAATTTAAGAGAGCCGCGTATTGACAAGATGTAATCATTAGGGCTAGTTTTGTTGTGAACCACCCGGGCTGTGGGATGGTCACCATACTCCTTGAAACCTGTAAGTTAGAGGATGTATGCATTGTACTTGATTGAAGCTTTTAAGCATGATCAAGTTGTGTAATGGAAGTGTATCTTCTGAACAGTTTATGTACTGCAGAAAGTAATCACTGCGATGATTGAGGGGGAGTGAGAGGGTTCTCATATCTAGGATTGGATCTTAGGTAAAAGTGTCATTGGGTAGTGATTAAGTGAGAAGGCTGTCAACGGGTGTGTTGGCTGTAGGGTCTTTGAATTGATACTACTAATAGTGAACTTTATCCCTGGCTTGGAAGCCTCCAGATGTAGGTTGGTTGAACCGAACTGGGTGAACAATTCTGTGTGTTATTTACTTTCTGCATTGGTTATTTGTTTGATGTCACAGCATTCCTCATGACATCAATGTATATGATTAACCTTAACTGTTCTGAACTTCAGTAAATCAGAACCTGCGTTTGTCAAAGGTGTTGCAGGTTCTGGCATGATAGATCAGTGTATGTTGTAGAACAGATATCAAAAGTACAGCCTATTCTACCTGTACAGCTTAATGTCAGATCAGATGCCTTAACATTCCATTAGACATCCTGAGTCTGTGACATACCAGGAATTTCAACTATGATAGCATTGTTGCCAAGTATCTTAGAAATTTTGAAGGACCAAGATCATTTTGTTTTAGGCAACCTTTGTATAGCGTCATCGAGGGACTATGATCTTATTTTTGTTTTGTTTTGCCAAGATACTTCGCATGCGTAACATGGCCATTTTGTTTTAGGCAACCAAGTGGGGGAAACCCTAGGGGTGCTTGTGTGTAAAGTGCGTCATTTTTCATGCTTTTGTCTTGCATTTAGGGTTTTCTATTTGCTTTTGTTTTTGTTCTTGTCATGCAAACCCTAGTTTACTAAGCATAGCATATAAAGCGATAAATTGCGTAAAATAAACTAAGCTATTACAACAATTATTATCGGAGGGGGGATACAAGTTTTGAATGGGGATTTTTGCATAAATATAAACTTAAATATATTATTACAACCAAATCGAATATTGCGCGAATTAAATAAATGTACAAATATTTAAAATGCAATGCAATGTATTTATGTAAAAATGTTTTGGTATTTGTTTTTTGTATGAGAAAATATTTTAATTTAAACCCTAAAAAATAAGGAAAAAATAGTATTATTTTTGGAGGGGTGAAACCCTAATTTTTTTAATTAAAAGAAAATATTGCTTTATGTTATTATTTTGTCCATTTTTTGTACAAGAAAATAATAAATAATATTATATGTAAATATTAAAAATTAAATATGTATAAAAATAAGTATTTATGAGTATAACTAGTATAATAAAAATATTAAGTATTTTTAAATATATTTATAAGTTATTTAAGAAAATAAAAATCTATTTATCATAATAAACTATTTTTTATGCAAAAAATATTAAATAAAATAAAATAAAATTGCCAAAAATAAAGAAATTATTTTTAGGATTTTTATTATTCAGAAAAAATAAATAAAAGTTATAAATATGAAAATATGAAGAAAAAAAATGAAAAATAAAACAAATAAGCTAGGGGGTGTAAAAGTAAGTCAGGAGGTGTAAATAGTGAAAACAAAAAGGCCCAAGGCGCCAAAAAGCCCAAGGCTCCATCCCTGTCCTCTAGCCAGTCTTCCCTGCGTGCGTTTTTTGTTAAAACCTGTAACTCACATGCTTGCACAAAAACAAAAACTCATAACATGAAAAATATGGCATTTAAGCTCACGATTCTAACCATATAAATTTTGTAACCTAACCCTCAAAGATCAGAGAGAATTTTGGCATCCCTAATTCGTGACCTAGATATTTCATAAACTTAAAGCTTTAAATTCTCTCAGCATAGTTAATATAAATGAAAAGAATGCATATGTACAGCTTTGTCATGATAAGGACTACATTTTTCCTTCACAAATTGTGGCTTGAGAATGCCTATTCAGATAGATAGAGTTCAAGAAAATACCTCCTTCAGTTGGATTCGAGTAGAGCAATGTAGGGACTTTAATGGAGGCCTGAGGATTGTTTGAGCTTTCTTGAACTTCCCTGAAGCTATTCTAATGCTTATCTTGCCTTGAGAATGGTTGGAACTTTCTGCATAAGTCAAGCTGCAAGCTTCAAGGTTGAAAATGGCAAAGGCTGAAACAGGGGTTACGGAACCAGGGTGATGGCTTGGATAGCTTTGGTATGATATGTATGAGATGCTTGAAGTGTTTAATCACAAAACGCACGAGCCAAATAAGTGTTGGCTATGGTTTTGCAGAATCTGTGAGTTTTGGCATAATTTTGGAGTTTTTCAGTTTGAGAGAGTTTTAGGTGCAAGCAAATCGTGCTAAGCCTTGCCTCAAATTTGTATATTTGTAAATAAATGATACAAAGTCCACTCCTTACTAGCTGTACAAGTTCTTGACCTTTTTTCCAACTTTCTTGCTTTTGAAGTAAAGTGACAAGACCATACTCACATGCTTGTCCTTGCTTTCTTGAGGGATGCAAAGAGCTTGTACCAATTTCCTGAGAGTTGTGTAAGTTGCTTGCATCAAAGAGATAGGTCCAAGGCTCAAGATTGATAAAGTTGCAAAAGCTCATCTTTATGAAAATGGCAATGTCTACTTTATGCCTAAAATGGAATTATCTCTTGTACAATGCTTCAAAAGAAAAAATAATGCCTTTGTCAATTGAGTTTGCATTTAATTATGGAGTGTAAAGTGAGTTTAGGACCTGTAAAGCAAGATACAAACAGCATGGATTGGATTTGCAACTTGATGCTTTGTAAAAATGGCTTGATCAAAAGTGAGAAAATGCCAACTTCCCTTCTTAGATTATCCCTACTCAAAAATGATCTTGGAGAGTTCTTGGACATTTTGGAAATATTGCAATGTACTCTATAATCCATCTTTGAAATGCATTTTGAGATACCTCTTGGAACTAGGTGAAAAATGTCCATGAAGTTGGGTCAAAAACCTGCCTAAATTAGGGAAAATTTCACTAAGTTATTTAGTTCATGGACCCATATTCACAAATTCATAACTTGAGATTCAAGCATCTTTTGAGAAACGTTTGTGAAGCACAGTTGTAGATTTCATGGAGGACTACAACTTTCATGTTGAAAGTTTTATTTGAATCAAAATGCATCATGGTGAAAAAGCGGTGAAAAGTTGGGAAAAAATAAGAAAATATTTATACTTAGAAAAATTATAAGTTATGAAAATTTTCAAATTCAAAACCTTAATTTTCAAAATTGGTTTTCTTGGTGAAAAAGTTTCATATTTTGATATATCTTGATGAATTATGACCCTTGGCACTTGATTTTGACCAAAAAGTCAAAGTTCGACTTTTCAGTATACAATTGACTTTTGATCAGTTGACTGCAAAATTCATCTGTCAATCCAATGAACTTGAGATCTTTTGAACCATGTAATTAGGTAAAGATTATTACATTGAACCCTTGAAATCATGTTTGAACCCAATTGGTCATTGGCTAGGTTAAAAATCAGAAATTGCCCTTTCTCAGTCAAAACCCTAATTTTGACCATTTTGCCCTTTTGATGATTTGATCAAATTTCTTGAGGAGTTGTAATACAAACTTGATCAAATGGTACATGTGAGTCTAAAATGTTGATGTGGATCAAAAATTATGAAGTTTGACTGTAAATTGGCCATAGTTGACTTTTTCCCCAATACAGCTGATTTTTAGGTCAACTGTCCAATTGACTGAGCAAAAGTGTGGTTCAAGGCTTGAAACTTAACATGAGCAATCTTAGGGGTCCAAGATGATGTATGAAAGTCACATGAAGCATTGATGGCCCAAAAATCCTTGTGCAAACTCAAACCCTAATTTTGGGTTATCAGTGCTAGATGAGATGTCTTGAGCTGACCAAACCCTAATCTTGTCTTGAGTCCAAGAAGTCTTGTGAGAAAAATCTTGATAAATGAGAGGGCAAATTTTGGGGTACAACAGGGTCAGCTTTCCTCATACCTTTCTTTGCCTTTAAACATTCATTATTGTTGTACCCCAAAATTTGCCTTCTCATATTTCTCAATACATTTCAAGTAAGGTCTTCAAAGTGCTCAAGAAAGTCCAAGGGTTGACCAGACAAGCTCTCTCCTAAGGCAGTCTACCTCAAATTAGGCTTTCATGTTGCATCAAGATACTTGATCCCAAGGGATCCCAAATGCTCACCATTGATCTAATATGTTCTCAAGATCATCTATGTCAAGTTTCAAGCCCTACAGAGAAAGTTTGCTCAGTCAATTGCTCAAAGGCCTGAAAGTCGACTGTGCTAGGGCAAAAGTCAACTGTGGCCCCCATACAGTCAAACTTCAATATTTTTGGTCAACATCCTCATTTTTAAGTATTATTCATCATTTGATCAAAGGTTGATCATGATTCATCAAGGATTGCTCATAATTTATCAAGAACCAAAAGTTGCTAAATTAGGGTTTTGTAGGAAAAGTCAACTCAACTTTGACCAAGCATAACTTTCTCATACTTTATGAGAAATGACCCATCCAAAGCTCATGTTGAAGAGGATGCAATTCTATACAATCCATCTTCATCTCCTAAGTTCAAAATATGTACTCACAAGAAGTTATGAATTTGGACATTATAGGTCATTTTGAAAAGTCAACAAAAACACATTTTTTGTCAAAGCTTCATACATGAACATGGAATACCAAATTGAGATGAGACAAAAAGGGTTGCTTAGAGGACATCTCAAGATTTCTAAAAATTCCAAGAACACCTTCAAAGAGTCAAAATTGAGGAAGTTATGCATTAGTGAAGTTGACCCTTTTTTGTAAAATTGTCAAAAGTCAACTATGCCTCAAATTGCAATTTTTGCTAAATGGGCCTAACTTTTTGCAATTGTTTTGAGTTGGTAGGATGGTCCACGAGCCCTAGCTCTTTCCACTTGTTTTTATCTTACTTTTATTATTTATTTTAATTTTTTACTTGAATTAAACCAATTTAAATCAAAACAAATCATGAAAAATCCAAATCATTGAAACCTCAAGATATTGTGCATGTTTCAGGTCCTATATCCAGCTAACAGTTGGATTACTTCATGCAAGGCATAGGTGGGCACAAAAAGATTGAGTTTAGCCTATTTTTGGAAGGATATTCAAGTGAATCAAATCAAAATCAAAAGCCATAATGGATGAAGATTGAGAACACTTTTTCAACCCTAATTCATTCCTAAGTATATAGTATACAATTGCAGACCTAAAACACAAGGCTTGAGAGGCGCACAAAGGCAGAACAAACTTGAAAAAATCAAAGAAAAGTGGTAATTTGATTTTGTACTTCCAGGAACTTTCAAGGTCCCCTAGCCATCTCATTCGATTCCTGAGATTGCAAAGAGGTTGTACCAATCAAGAACAAGCACTTTCCAGCGCCAAAACCCACTGTAAGTCAGCCACGACTTTGGCTTGTTCTTGAAATCGAAATGAATGATTCTGACACTTATAGCATGAAATAATCATATATTCTTGTTCCTTAACACATTTGCAAGCTATCTATATCACTTAATTGCATTTTTGGAAGTTGTACAAGAATCCACCATTGTTAGGGTTCCTTGTTGTGTTTTAGGTTTTTTTATACAGGTGAAATTGGCCCTCAAAAAGGGCACCATCGTGCTCAGCAGGCCAAGACGAATCAATCCATGGCCTTAGACTTCATTTATCATGCCCATGGGATGTTTTGAAATAAGCCAGAGTTGTAGTGACGGACACATGTCCGTAGGTAAAAGTTTATGACTTTTACCAACGGAGCGAGGTCAGGGATGACTGGCGTGGCACCATTTTATTGGTTCATTTAAATTTTGGAGCTTTTTCCCACTAACTTGCATATATTATATATTATCATTTATTATTATTCTATGTACAAAAAGAACGTGCAGTGCAGTTGGTAGCCAGATGACTGGAAAAGGCTTTAGGACCTAGGTTTGAATCCCAGGTCCCCTGTGATACGGTGGAATATATGGGACTTGTTTTTTGGAATGCTGGTTTGCGTTTTGTGTTTGTTTTTGCAAAATGTTACGGTAAGCATGAGTCGCCACCGACTTTTATTTTATCCAACAAGGAAAGAAAAAAAGCACAGAAAAATTCCTTTTTTGAGATATTTCTGAGTACGGGGGGTAGATTATAGAAAGGGAAGGTATTAGCACCCTTTCTATCCGTAGTTATCTACGGACTCTTAGGTACTTGCTCATCATTTTCAATATTGTTTTCTTTGTGTTTGTGGGTTTTGAAAAGTTTTTGTTTTAACTTCGATTTAACTCTTGCTTCCGTCTTCAAGAGTGTAATGAAGTGTTTTTGAAAACTTTGTTTGTTAAGGAGTGTAAGTGTGAAGAGTTTTGTTTTGAAAGAGCAAGTATCTAAGAACTATCTACCTACTCAAAAAAGGAATCGTTCTATGCTAATTTCCTTTAGACAATGCTATACCACTATTGATGAGTAGGTAGCACCGTCGTTGGAGTTTGAGGGTCAATTCGAATAGGGACATACGGTCATTAAAGTAATGTTATGACGTCTTAGCGGTAACCCTAATGTCTTAGATCATTTGTTCGAGGAAACAATATCAGAGGCAACCATTTCAAGGCGACTATGATCTTTTAGACAAGAGGGCGACCTCTAAAACGACCTATACTCCATGACCGCGTACGAAGGAAACCAAGTAGGGGTGTACCCTAGGAGTGCGCATGTGCGAGTGTGTCGTTTTCAATTATTTTTATCTTTGTACATGTTAAGGGTGATCTAATTTGATTTTAGATTAAACATTCAGTATTGTCATGCAAACCCTATTATCAAACATCTAACAGTTATAATTTGTGGAAATTAAAGGTGCGGAAATTAAATTACAAGGCGTCGGGTATTTACATCGCCAAAGACAAAACCCTTTGAAAAATAAAGTAAAGCGATAAAAATAATTAAATATCCTATTTAACTATTACAATCCTGAAGGAGATTCATTAATATGATAAAAATAAATACAACGCGCGGGAAATTAAATCGAGTGCGAAATTAGGGTTTTGACCCTTTGAAAGAAAATTGCTTTTTTGTTGTTTTTATTTTAAGAAAAGAAACTAATCCTAAATTAAATAACTAAATTAAATTAATGAATTAATTAAATGAAAAATAAATTATTTTTGGAGTTTTGATTATTTAAGAAAAGAAAATAATAATAATTAAATTAATAGTTAAAACCTAGTTAAGTCTAATTAATTTTATTTATTTTACAAAATGAATTAAAGTTTTCTAATTAAAAACCTAATTAATTAATAAGTTTATTAAGAAAAATAAAACTTTAAAGTTTGATTGAATAAAAAATATTTTTGTGATTTTATTTGATAAAAAAAAAAGAATTTTATGATTGGTTAGAAAATTAAATAAAACAATTAAAGTAACTAAACAAAAATAAATAAAAGAGTAGAAGGGTTGGGGCTGTTTTGAGGTGTTAATAGCAATTCTGTAGGCCCAACAATGCTGGCCCTTTTGACTTTTTTGGATCTGATACACACGCATTGACCAGCGCTTTGGTGGACCTTCAACGCTTGGCCACCAGATCTGGCCCTTTGGCCATCTGGCGCTTGGATAGTGAGGGAGCATGGTATGGTCCAAACCTGAGTGTGCATGCAATCACCTGAAAAATAATAATATTGAGAAAGAGGGGGACCTGGGATTCGAACCCAGGTCCTGAAGGAGAATGCTTTGCCAAGGTTACCACTGAGCCACGCTGCTTTAGTTGTTAGTATAATAAGTATCAATAATAATATAACAAAACAATTCTAATGCCAGAAAAAACAAAAAAAAAGGCACGCTTGGTTTAAATGGCCCAATGGACGGAGGATACCTCGTCGTCCCTGTCCTCAAACCCCTGTAAAAATTACCTGCGGATTTTCATCCGCAACAAAAATCGCAGCCTTGTTCTAAAATCTCCCTCAGGCCATATAAATACATTCCAAGAACATGGTTCAATTTTTCATGACCCCCTGATCACAACCATGTTCTTCTTATGGGCCAATTGTACCTGAAACAAAAAGCCCTAAACACGAACAAGGAACCCTAGCTATGGTGATTTTCCATACAGAGCACATAAATGAAATTGGTTATTACCATCAGTTTGCAAATGATATGAGGGTTACAAATATGCTATTAGTTTTCTCAAATAATGTCAGAATAAATCAAACCGAATTCAAGAACAGGGGTCGTTTGCGTGAGACTTACAGCGCATATGGAGGCCTGAGGATGCGTGGTTTTGATCGAGTTAGCTTGTGTGAATGGCCAGGAATCGATTGAGATAACTCTCGCATCCTGAAACTGCCTCTAACCTGGATTTTGATCTCCAACTTTTTTGTGATTTTTTTCACTTTTGTTTTGCTTCTACCAATGCTTTCCAACCCTTATTTCATGTGCTTTAGCTTGCTTATGTATTACTCAGTGCATTAGGTTTACAAACTTGGTCCAAATCTTGCCTTATCAATGCTTGCATATTTGATTTGATCTCCATTTACAAACTTGCCAAATTTGCTTAATTCCAATCTTTTTGCACATGATTCACTTGATAAGAATTTGATAATGATAATAGCTGTATTTGGAGCCTGAAATCAACACAAGATCTTGGTTATCAATGCCTTTTGATTTTTATTTGATTTATTTTGATTTAAATCAAATTAATTCAAATAAAATCAAAATAATTAATAAAAAAATGATATGGACACATGGCTGGAGCTAGGGCACGTGGGAAATGATGAAAACTCAAATCAAGTGGAAAAGAATGGGCCCATTTGGAAAAATTTGAAGTTTTGGGGATAGTTGACTTTTGGCAATTTTGCAAAAAAGTCCAACTTCAACCATGCATAACTTCTTCAATTTTGAACTTTTGAAGATTTTATTGGACTTTATAGAAAGCTTGAGATGTACTATAATCATCCCTTTTGGTATCATATCATTTTGATATTCCATGCTCAAGTTTTAAGCTTTGACAAAAAAGGTGTTTTTGTTGACTTTCAAAAATGACCTATAATGTCCAAATTCATAACTTCTTGTGAGTGCTTTTTTTGATCTTGGGGTATGAAGATGGATTGTATGTAATGGAATCCTCTTCAAAATGAGATTTGTATGGGTCATTTCTCATAAAGTATGAGAAAGTTATGCTTGGTCAAAGTTGGGTGGACCTTTCCTACAAAACCCTAATTTAGCAACTTTTGAATCTTGATGAACTTTGAGCAAACCTTGATGAATCATGATCAACCCTTGATAAAATGATGAAATATCCTTAAAAATGAGAATGTTGACAAAAAATCTTGAAGTTTGACTGTATGTAGGTCACAGTTGACTTTTGCCCTAGCACAGTCGATTTTTGGACCTTTGAGCAATTGACTAAGCAAACTTCCTCTGCAAGGCTTGAAACCTTACATGGATGATCTTGAGAACATATTAGGACATTGGGGAGAACTTGAGGTCATTTGGACTCAAGGATCTTGATGCAGCACGAAACCCTAATTTGGGGTTGACTGCCTTAGGAGATAGCTTGTCTGACCAACTCTTGACAACCTTGAGCAACTTGGAGATTTTTCTTGCAATGTCTTGAGGAATATGAGAGGGCAAATTTTGGGGTACAACAGCTGACCTTGTTCAATCTTCTTAAACCTGAGGATTTAGATTGGCTTTCATGCCTTTCATGATCTGAAGGTGGAAGATGATTGAACACTAGAGTGCCCAGAAATTTGCACTCGCATGAAGTGATATCAGCCTTGTAACGTCGGGAATGGGCTTACAGATGCCATTTGGATATTGGTGATGAGAGGATGAGCTTAAATATGCCATCTGAAGGGGTGTCGGTCGCATAAGAGATTCCTTAGCGAGAGCTTGTATACCTGTTGTTGTAGAAGATTCCGTTGGGGAAGTCTGATCTTTGTTGAGATTTAGGAACTTGCCGGTACTTCAACTGAGAGAACATCTCTGCTGAGTTTTAAGAACTTGTCCGTAATTCAACTGAGGGGGAAACATCTTCATCAAGATTTAAGAATTTTCCCGTAATTCAACTGAGCAAACTCTGCTGAGATTTAGGAACTCGTCTGTAATTCGACGGAGGAACTAGTCGAGATTTAGGACCTTATCTGTAATTAAACTGAGGATAATTCTGTTGAGATTTAAGAACTGGTCAGTAATTCGACTGAGGGAAACATCTTCATCGAGATTCAAGAACTTGTCCGTAATTCAACTGAGAAAACTCTGTTGAGATTCAGGAACTCGTCTGTAATTCGACGGAGGAACTTTGTCGAGATTTAGAACCTTATCTGTAATTCAACTGAGGATAATTCGGTTGAGATTTAAGAACTGGTCAGTAGTTCGAATGAGGGAAACATCTTCATTGAGATTTAAGAACTCGTCCATAATTCAACTGAGAAAACTCTACTGAGATTTAGGAACTCGTCTGTAATTCGACGGAGGAACTTTTTCGAGATTTAGGACCTTATCTGTAATTCAACTGAGGATAATTCTGTTGAGATTTAAGAACTGGTCAGTAATTCGACTGAGGGAAACATCTTCATCGAGATTTAAGAGCTTGTCCGTAATTCAACTGAGAAAACTCTGCTGAGATTCAGGAACTCGTCTGTAATTAGACGGAGGAACTTTGTCGAGATTTAAAACCTTATCTGTAATTCAACTGAGGATAATTCGATTGAGATTTAAGAACTGGTCAGTAGTTCGACTGAGGGAAAGATCTTCATCGAGATTTAATAACTCGTCCGTAATTTAACTGAGAAAACTCTGCTGAGATTTAGGAACTCGTATGTAATTCGACGGAGTAACTTTGTCGAGATTTAGGACCTTATCTGTAATTCAACTGAGGATAATTCTGTTGAGATTTAAGAACTGGTCAGTAATTCGACTGAGTAAAAACTTCATAGCTTTGAATTTTATGAGAATTTAACCGCATCCTTCTTGAAAAGTAAAGGTTAGTTATATGTAATGCATGATATGTATTAGGCAATGATGTTCTCAAAATAAATGAGATTGCGTTGTATGATGCGTATATGCATGTGTCATGATGTATGGAAATGTAATGTTTTTAGCTGGGGAAAATAAATCTCGGATAGCTACTGGAGAACAGAGTTGAATTCTTCGTTTCCGCTGGAGATAGGGGATGAAGATGATTGTGAGAATAAACCTGCAGGAGAGGATAACTTTGTTGGGGAATAAACTGATGAGGAGATTACTCTGTGGGGAAGAGATGCTCCGTAGAGGATTCCACCAATAAATTCCGCTGGGGATGAATTACCGTTGCTGGTGATACTGAATCTTGTTGGAGATTGAATTCTTGTTTGTGAAAGGAATGAACTCCGCTGGGCATGATCTTTCAGTTGCGACTTCACTGGGAATAACCTTTTAGACTCTAATGGGGATAATCATTTGAGCTCTGCTGGGGACAATCTTCCAAAGTCTACCGGGGATGATTCTCTAAACTTCATTGGGGAAGCTTTTTCAGACTGCGCTGGGAAAATTTTCAAACTCCACTGGGGATATTTTGTATTCTGCCGGGGAATATTAAGACCTTTCAGTGCTGATGGTAGATAAACTCTGCTTGGGGGAGAATATTACCGATTCATTCACAGTTGTAAGTCTCAGTTGGGGAGAGCTATCATTACTGTTTTTCCTTACTCTGCGGGGAGTGAAAGCACCTTGGCCATATTCTTCAACTAAATCTACCTTTGTACCTGGTGGATAAAGCAACTGTAAAGCTTGGACAAATCTTATTTCCCCCTGTTTCTAATATTTACGAGTAATCGTCTTTTGTTTCGCATGTAAATATTTATGAGCAGCAATTAATGTCAAATGCATATATAAAAAATGAACATTGGACGTTCTTTGCAAAACAAAACAGAAAAAGGAAAAACAGTTTGAAATTTCTCTGAAAATGAATTGTATTGATTTTTGAAGTTTGGCCTGTAAATAGGCGTTTTTGTACAAGAGGCTGACGTCCTAGTAAGAGAACGCTGCCGAACAAATAGAATTTATATAATTTGTGAAAAACTAAATAAAACAGCTATGTGAATAACCCCACTGGGTTCCAACTCTGCTATTGCCTTTATGTCCTCGAGCATCTCATCACTTTGCTACTTGGTTGAAGGTAGATCAGAATGTTTAGTGTCGTCCAAGCTTGATAGTCGATACTAAAGTCTGGTTGCAGGTGATCCAATGAGACATAGTGTTACGCTTTGATCCCTAACTTTTTCCTGGACCGCCCTTTCGGGTTTTCGGTCCACCGGGATACCCTTTTTTGCCCAAGCCGCCTTTTCAGGTTTTCGACTTGCCGGGTGTACAGTTTTTTTTCATTTTCATCCCTTATTTTTGCCCGAACCCTTTTGGTTCGCCGGGAAGCCCTTATTTTTGCCTAGGCTTGTCAACCTAGCGGGTCTTTGATTACGCGTAGTATTTTTTCATTATGTCTACATTGACGGGGTGAGGAAGGTCGTCACCATCCATGGTGGTTAGAATCATAGTTCCTCCTGAGAAAATGTTCTTAACCATAAATGGCCCTTCGTAAGTAGGGGTCCATTTGCCCCTGGGATCACCTTGAGGTAAGATAATGCGCTTGATTACCAGATCCCTAACTTGATACTCTTGTCGTCTAACTTTCTTATTAAATGCCTTGATCATCCGCTTTTGATACGTCTGATCATGACAAATAGCAGTAAGTCTCTTTTCATCGATTAAGTTCAGTTGATCAAGCGGGGTCTGAATCCAGTCATCTTCGCTCAAACCTGCATCCTTCATAATCCGAAGAGAGGGTATCTGAACTTGAATGGGCAAGACGGCATCCATGCCATATACCAAGGAATAAGGGGTTGCCCCTATTGACGTCCGTGCTGAGGTGCGGTACCCATGAAGAGCAAAAGGTAACATCTCGTGCCAGTCTTTGTACATTACTGTCATCTTCTGCACGATCTTCTTAATGTTCTTATTAGCCGCTTCAACAGCCCCATTCATCTTCGGCCGGTAGGGAGAAGAGTTGTGATGTGGTATCTTGAATTGCTTGCAGAGTTCGGTGATTATCTTATTGTTGAGATTTGTACCATTGTCTGTAATAATCCTCTCTGGTACACCGTATCGACAGATCAGATTATGCCGAATGAACCGTGCCACAACGTTCTTGGTTACAGTATAAAAGGAAGCTGCTTTAACCCACTCCGTAAAGTAATCAATTGCTACCAGAATAAAACGATGCCCGTTCGATGCAGTAGGTCTGATCTCGCCGATCATGTTGATGCCCCACATTACAAAAGGCCAAGGTGCCGTCAAGACGTTCAGAGGTACTGGATGTATGTGCACCTTATCAGCATAAACTTGGCATTTGTGACATGTTCGAGAATGCTAATAACAGTCGGCTTCCATGATGGACCAATAATATCCTGCCCATAGGATTTTCTTCGCTATGGTGTGTCCACTGGAATGAGTTCCGAAAGTACCTTCATGTAAATCTTCCATGATCCTTTCTGCCTCGTTCTTATCCACACAACTCAGTAAAGTTGAATCATGGTTACGCTTGTAAAGGATGTTATTAGTGATGAAGAACTTCGCCGCGAACCTCCTCAGAAACTTCTTGTCATTAACAGATGCACCCTCGGGGTATTCCTGAGCCTCAAGATACCTCTTCACCTCATGAAACCAGGGTTTATCTGTTACCTCTTCAGTCTCAACGTCACAGCAATGTGCAGGTTCGTCCAACCTTTCAATGGTAATCCGGGGAGCTTCGTTATCCCAATTGACTTTGAACATAGAAGACATCGTAGCTAGCGCGTCCGCCAACTGATTCTCCTCTCTAGGAAAGTTCTCAAAGGTTATCTCCTCGAAATGTGGAAGCAACGACAATACATACTCCTTGTAAGGAATAAGATTTGGGTGTTTCGTATCCCACTCGCCTTTGATCTAACTGATCACGAGAGCGGAATCTCCGAAGACACTCAGAAACTTGATCGTTAGGTCAATTGCTGCTCGAAGACCCATGATGCACGCTTCATACTCCACCATATTGTTGGTGCAGTTGAAGCATAGTCGGGCGGTGAACAGAGTATGAGAGCCTTTAGGAGATATGATCACGACGCCAATGCCATTACCCAAAGAGTTTGAAGCTCCATCAAAGTACATAGACCATCGGGATCCTTCCTCGGGTCCTTCATCTGGTCTAGGTTCTTCGCAGTCGGTCACTATCATGATATTCTCATCCGGAAATTCAAAGTTCATAGACTGGTAATCATCCACTGCCTGATGTACCAAATGTTCTGCCAACACACTTCCCTTGATTGCCTTTTGGGTCGTGTATTGGATGTCATACTCAGTCAAGATCATCTGCCATCTTGCTATTCTTTCGGACAATGCAGGTTTCTCGAAGATATACTTGATTGGATCCATCTTTAATATCAATAGAGTAGTGTGAGTCAGCATATATTGTCTCAGCCGGCAAGCAGCCGATGCCAAAGCGCAACAAGTTTTCTCGAGCAACGAGTATCGGGTCTCGCAGTCCGTAAACTTTTTGCTAAGGTAATAAATAGCATGATCTTTTCGGCCAGACTCGTCATGTTGACCCAGCACGCACCCCATTGAGTTGTCGAGTACTGTCAAGTATAAGATCAGAGGTATCCCTTAAACTGGAGGCATCAGAATAGGTGGCTCTTAGAGATACTCTTTGATCCTTTTGAAAGCGGCCTAACATTCATCGTTTCATCTTACCACTTGATCTTTCTTCAGCAGCTTGAAGATTGGCTCACAAGTAGCAGTCAGGTGCGAGATGAATCGGGCAATATAGTTCAGACGTCCCAGAAAGCCTCTGAATTCTTTTTCTGTTCGAGGAGCTGGCATTTCCTGTATAGCCTTCACCTTTGCAGGATCCACTTGAATACCTTTATCGCTTACGACAAAACTCAGCAGTTTACCAGATCTCACCCCGAAGGTGCACTTGTTCGGGTTTAACCTCAGCTTGTACAACTTCAACCTGTCAAACAACTTCTGAAGGTGGTCAAGATGTTCTTCCTTAGTCTGGGATCTTACAATCATATCGTCAATGTATACCTCAATCTCATGATGGATCATATCATCGAACAAAGCGACCATGGTGCGCTGATACGTTTCCCCAGCATTTTTCAATCCGAAAGGCATGACCTTGTAGCAAAAGGTACCCCATTGAGTAACAAAGGTAGTCTTCTCCATGTCTTCGGGAGCCATCTTAATCTGATTATAATCGGAGAAACCATCCATAAAGGAGAAGACCTTATGTTGTGCAGTGTTGTGAACCAGAACATCGATATGAGGTAGAGGGAAATCATCCTTGGGGCTTGCCCTGTTCAGATCCCTATAGTCAACAGACATTTGAACTTTACCATCCTTCTTCGGCACTGGAACCACGTTGGCCAACCATTGCGGGTAAGAAGTAACTGCTAGAAAACCGGCGTCAAACTATTTCATAACTTCAGCCTTGATTTTCTCAGACATCTCTGGGCGCATTCGACGAACCTTCTGTTTTACTGGAGGACAGTCTTCTTTGGTAGGCAGGCGGTGAACCACAATATCGGTATCCAACCCAGGCATATCTTTATAAGACCAGGCGAAGATATCAACATAGTCACGCAGCATTTGAATCAACCGTTGCTTCACACTAAGTTCCAGATTTGCACCGATCTTGACCTCTTTCTTGTCTGCCTCTGTACCCAGATTTACTGATTCCACTGGCTCCTCATGCGGCTGTATGGCCCTCTCTTCCTGAAGTAGCAGTCTAGCAAGTTCACCAGGAAATTCGCAATCATCTTCACCTTCGTCTTCGGCTAAGTTGATCGGACTTTCGAAGTTATAACCGGCAGTAGCAGAGTCGTTACCAGTGAGACCTAGAATGGATGTAGACCTGTATATGTGAGTGTGTGTAAAATAGCTATTTTGCAATATAAAATAAAAGAGAAACAAGGAGCACAAAATTTGAAATGCAAGAAACGTCCAATGCTTTTATTAATGATATATGAAAATAACACACATAAAGCCCTCACAAACAAAGCCACGGTGCCCCGGGTAAGACACCGAGCCGTAAAGTTTAAAAATTGTCTGTTACAAATTCAAAACAAAAGTCTCATTACTGGGTAATAAAAGAAATTGGGATGAAGTCCTTTGTTGTCCAGTTGCTTAGTCCACCATCAGTAGTAGGATAAATCCAACTGTCAAACTCGGATTCTTCAACATCGTCTTTAATGGCATTCACTCCTGAATTGTTGATAAACAGGGGAGGTCTTCCGATCTGTGCACTCCGAACCGCCCTTTGAGCTTCTGCAGTGAAACCCAAACCAAACTTATTAGTCTTTTGTGCAAAATCAGGGAGTTGGCCCCAATTTGCACACCCACCTTTCTCGACAACAGCCCGGGCATCCTTGAAGGAAGCCATCTTCATTGGAGGATCTTTAACAACAGTTCCAGATGATGCCATCGTCTGGGGGACTTCTTCAAAATGTTGGAACGGGGTCTCAATGAACTCCACGTCCATTTCCACATATCGAAAGGAGTTGAGGTGGCTCATCATGTACTCCTCTTCTCCTCGTACTGTAACAATTTTCCCCTTCACTGGGTACTTCAGCATCTGGTGGAGCGTAGACGTTACTGCCCTAGCTTTGTGGATCCACGGGCGACCCAGCAAACAAGAATAAGATGGCCGAATATCCATCACATAGAATTTAGAGGCAAAAACCTGAGAACCAACCTTAACCGGAATATCCACTTCTTCGTGTACCACTCTCTTGGACCCATCAAAAGCCCTGACCACAATGTTACTTGGCTTCAGCTCCAACCCTTCACAGTCTAACCGGTCTAGTTCCTTCTTAGGTAAAACATTCAGCGAGGATCCAGTATCCACCAATACGTGAGCTAGAGTAGTGCCCCTGCATTCAATGGAGACATGCAGAGCGTCATTGTGATTCTTCCCCTTGGCAGTCAAGTCGGCGTCGGAGAAACCCAGACCATTATCAGCAGTTAAACTCGCCACACAGTCTTTGAACTGGTCAGCAGATGTTTCCTGGGGTACATGTGCAATCTTCAGGAAAGCAATCAGAGCCTTGGCATGGGCCTCTGAGCATAGCAACAAAGACAACATAGAGATTTTGGACGGGGTCTGCCCCAACTGCTCGACTACATTGTAGTCGCTCTTTTTGATGATCTTCAAAATTTCCTCCATCTCTTGTCTAGAGGCTTCAATAGTAATCTTCTTCGGTGCCTCCGTCTGGGCAGTCTCACCGGTGGTCCCTTTGCCCCGAGTGTCAGATGACTCGGCAACAGGGGTAAGAATTGGAACTTGAACGGGGATAATAGCAAGTGTACTAGCAGGCGTAATAACAACAGGCTTCCGGACAGTTGGAGCAAAGATCTCAGGGGAGAAAAGTCTTCCGCTGCGGGTGACTTTACTAGATCCAACAATATTGCTGACGTCAGTATCAGCATTCAAATCTTGTTTTACTCCGTGATAATACACGTCAGCCCCGTAGTGCCATGGGACAGCTTTGTTTGATGTATAAGGGATAGGCCCAGGAATGGTGATGATCAACGGTGCAATTCTTGGAAAAGATGTAATTCTAACAGGCTTTCTCGAGGAAGCCTTGGAAGAATTGTCAAAAATGGTTATTATAGCAACTTCTTCAGTAGGAACCAAAGGAACAAAAGTCTTCTCAAACAGAATTTCTTTATTATCCATCAGGCGTTGGACACCTGACTTCAAAAGATGGCAACCAGTAGGTAGGATGGCACACAGATGGAAACTTTCACCGCAGCCCGGAAATAAACCGGCTAACAGAAGGTTCTTCTTCACAGTCATTAATGGAGTAACAATGTCTTTCACAGAAACCACAAACGAGTCTTCATCTATAGCATTCACTCCATGCTTGGGCATAGGAGCAGCCACAACATTAGGTCTTTCAGGTGCTTCGAACTTAATCTTCTTAGCATCAATCAAGTCATGTACCTTATTCTTCAAAACCCAACAATCATTCGTATCGTGCCCCAGGCTATCAGAGTGAAAAGCACAGTGGGCATTTGGATTATACATCGGTGATGTTGTATTGGGATTCTTCGGGGCCTCCTTCGGAATCACCAAGTTGGTTTTCAATAACTATGGCAAAATTTGGGATAAAGTCATGTTGAGCTGAGTGAATTGTCTTTGCGGCCTCTCGGCCCTTGGATGATTGTTGCGCTGAGGAGCAACAGCAGGTCTTGATATAACCACCGCATTAACTGCTTGGCGGAATTTAGGCCTATTATGGCTTTTTGAACTGTAAATAGAATTGGACTCCTTCTTAAAAGGCTTCTTCTCGGTGCCTGACGAAGCACCCTTCTGTATTTTACCGCTCTTGATACCGGCCTTAATTCTTTCCCCAGTCATAATCAGCTCTGTAAATCCGGACGATGAACTTCCAATCAGATGGTTGAAATACATACCAGACAAGGTCCCCATAAACATATCCACTAGCTCCCTATCAGCCAAGGGTGGTTTCACTCTTCCAGCAAGGTCCCTCCACTTCTGAGTGTAGTCTTTGAAACCTTCGCCCGCACCCATAGACATACCCTGGAGTTGGGTATGCGTGGGAGCAAGGTCGGCATTATATTGGTACTGCTTCTAGAAAGCAGCAGCCAAATCCTCCCAATTACGGATACTAGCTCCTTCCAGCTGGTAAAACCATTCAAGCTGAGTCCCTGAAAGACTGTCTTGAAAGAAGTGGATCCAGAGGTACTTGTCAGTAGTGTATGGCTGGATCTTTCTAACATACGAGCGGAGGTGCAATTTCGGGCAAGAAACCCCGTCGTATTTAGCAAAGACTGGTGCTTTAAACTTGTGGGGAATTACCACCCCAGATGACAAACCCAAGTCTCCAAAGTCCAGACCAGACACTTTCTGAACTTCCATCACGCTCAATCGGTCTTCCAGTTGCTTATATCTATCTTCAGCCGGAGGATACTGGTCTTCGTCAAAGTCAGTCTCATTGTCGGAAACCATAGGGCTAGGAGCCCTCCTTTCTTCCTGATTATCTCCCCCTCCAGATGAGTGAGTCAAATCAACCTCTTCTCGCAAATTGTTTCCAAATCTGAGACCCATATTCAGTAGGATCGTCTTCTTCTTCTTCTTCTTCTTCTTCTTCTCTTTCAAGATAAGGGTCTTCAGATCTTGCTGACCCTTAGCCAGGTTCATGAACAATTCCTGGAATTGGGCGTTTTGAGCTTGTAGAGCCTTGATGGCTTGTTCAGATGATGTTTCAGAAGACATGATGCTAAAATAAACAGCGAAGAAGATGAGAAAAACCTGTAAGGGTACCTGTGATGAAGTGCATGGGAATGAAATGTGTATGATATGATTTCAAAGACTTTAGAGATTCAAATTCGTAAACAAAAATGAAACACAGTTTTATTAGATAAACTTGAAATTCAATTGTTCAACAGATGCCTTTAAGGCGTTACAAGAAAGAAAAACAGAAAAGTAAATCAAAACTAGAAATAATCAAAAGACAATCAGTGCTCCCATGGTCGTTTCCCGTCGGTGCGGACATAGTCGTTGAGGATCTTCTCATTCTCCAATTGCCTTGTCAGCTTTTGAATCTTCTGCTCTTGCTCGTGATACTTTTCTCTGTAAGTATCCCGCTCTTCTCTCATCTGCATCCAAGATCTCTTTAATGCCCCAATGTCAGTAGGCATGTATGGATGGAGGATGGTAGGAGGAACCCCTTCTTCATCAGCAACCTCAACAATTATAGGCAAGACGGCTTCATACGGCATTCCCAGCTTTTGGGCACGGATTCGAACCCATCAGAGATATGGCTCCATCAGAAGAGAAGTCTTCGCACCTAGCTCGTGCGGATCAGACCTGTGTACTCTATCCCAAGCTCGTATGAACCTGCGGTGTTTCTCGTCACTATCCCTCTGGAAGTCAAAGACAATGCTCGACATCAGCAAATCATGAGGTCCTTCCTTCCTAGCTCGCCCAAACTGGCGTAAGGCCAAACAAGGGTTATAGGTGATCCCTCCATTGGTTCCTAGAAGTGGAACATTGGGGTATTCCCCACAACGATCAATAATAGCCACATCTTCCATACCCTTAATATTCCAAATGATGTCCATGTGAGAGAGGGACATAATCCTGTAGGCCCAACCCATGCCTTCCTTGTTCTTCAAAACTGATTTGGGGAGGTGAGAAATAAACCACCTCGCCAGCAATGGTGCACAACACATAAGGGTTCCCCGTTTCCGAGCAGTACGAGCATAAAGATAGTGCAGAATGTCACCCAAGAGAGTGGGCACTGGATTACCGGACATGAAAATCTTCATTGCATTCACGTTGACGAAAGAATCTGGGTTAGGAAACAACACCAAGCCATATATGAGAAGATCCAGAATGTCTTCAAATGCCTGAAAGTCTAGACTGTCCCATAACTGATTAGCCCGATCAACCAAGAATTTAGCCAAAAAGCCTTTTGTCCCACTACGAGTTTCCCAATTAGACATTACCTCAGCCTTTGTCAGATGGAGGGCTGAAGCAATCTCTTCCGGCCTAAGGACTTTCTCCCAACCTGTGAACGGGGTATGCTCCAGAATAGAGATACCAAGTAGATCAGAGAACTCTTCCAAGGTGGGGACCAACTGGTAGTCCGGAAAAGTAAAGCAATGGTACAGTGGATCAAAGAACTGGACTAAGACACTCATCATCTGTTCATCCATCTCGGAGGTGACCAAACCCAGGAGGTCACCATGTCTTATGATAAAGGAGGAAGTATCTGGAACCTTTGCAACCAATTCCTTAAGCTGAGTGGGAATCTGGACAAAGTTGATTCGAATAGTGTTTCTATGCAGGGGTGCCATGACCTACAAAACAGAACAAAGATGAATCCCATTTGTCTTTGAAATGGGTTAGTCCAATGCAAGATGCATGCAATTTCATGATGTATGATGTCATGATAGAAACACATCACAAGTATTCACAGATAGCAAACATGGTAAGGGCATACAAGTCACACAGATAGCCCTTAGATTTCAGGCTGGCAAGGAGTCTAGGTACTACCCTCTTTCAGTTTAGTTGGTTCAAACCTGTCCTAGAAATAGTAACCGGGTTCTAGAGGATCTCAATATCACTGACCACCCTCGATCGATCATAATTCTATTTTAGCAACCTTTTTTTGCAGCCGGAATCATCGCGAGAGTTTGGTCTCAATGAGTGTAGTATACTGCTACTGTTCTATGGCCAAGTTGGTCAATTATAGGTTCTAAGGTCAGTTGGTGCTTAATGACCCCTTAGAAGACCCATATTCTCCTCGTTGCGCCACAAGGGATATCGTTACAAACTAAAGTTCCACACCAACGTAGCTACTGCTTCAACCGTATCGGTCTACGCCATACAGTTCCCTCACAGTTTATTGCTACTTGCCTAAAGGGTATCCCCCAGATCCGGGTTAGGATCTATAGTAACTCCGATTCAACCCACAAAGATAAAGCATACAAGTCAAGCAATTGAAAACATTATGAACTATTCCTAAGGTACACCCCACTTATTAGCTCCCCAGCAGAGTCGCCAGTTCTGTGATACGGTGGAAGAACTGGGACTTGTTTTTTGGAATGCTGGTTTGCATTTTGCGTTTTTTTTCTCGCAAAATGTCGCGGTAAGCAAGAGTCACCACCGACTTTTATTTTATCCAACAAGGAAAGAAAAAAAGCATAGAAAAATTCTTTTTTTGAGATATTTCTGAGTACGGGGGGTAGATTATAGAAAGGGAAGGTATTAGCACCCTTTCTATCCGTAGTTATCTACGGGCTCTTAGGTACTTGCTCATCATTTTCAAAATTGTTTTCTTTGTGTTTTTGGGTTTTGAAAAGTTTTTGTTTTAACTTCAATTTAACTCTAGCTTTCGTCTTCAAGAGTGTAATGAAGTGTTTTTGAAAACTTTGTTTGTTAAGGAGTGTAAGTGTGAAGAGTTTTGTTTTGAAAGAGCAAGTATCTAAGAACTATCTACCTACTCGAAAAAGGAATTATTCTATGCTAATTTCCTTTAGACAATGCTATCTCACTATTTATGAGTAGGTAGCACCGTCGTTGGAGTTTGAGGGTCAATTCGAATAGGGACATACGATCATTAAAGTAATGTTAGGACGTCTTAGCGGTAACCCTAATGTCTTAGATCATTTTTTCGAGGCAACAATATCCGAGGCAACCATTTCGAGGCGACTATGATCTTTTAGACAAGAGGGCGACCTCTAAAACGACCTATACTCAATGACCGCGTACGAAGGCAACCAAGTGGGGGTGTACCCTAGGAGTGCGCATGTGCGAGTGTGTCGTTTTCAGTTATTTTTATCTTTGTACATGTTAAGGGTGATCTAATTTGATTTTAGATTAAACATTCAGTCTTGTCATGCAAACCCTATTATCAAACATCTAACAGTTATAATTTGCGGAAATTAAAGGTGGGGAAATTAAATTACAAGGCGTCGGTATTTACATCGCCAAAGACAAAACCCTTTGAAACATAAAGTAAAGCAATAAAAATAATTAAATATCCTATTTAACTATTACAATCTGGAAGCGGATACATTAATATGATAAAAATAAATACAACGCGCGGGAAATTAAATCGAGTGCGAAATTAGGGTTTTGACCCTTTGAAAGAAAATTGCTTTTTTTGTTGTTTTTATTTTAAGAAAAGAAACTAATCCTAAATTAAATAACTAAATTAAATTAATGAATTAATTAAATGAAAAATAAATTATTTTTGGAGTTTTGATTATTTAAGAAAAGAAAATAATTTATAATTGAATTAATAGTTAAAACCTAGTTAAGTCTAATTAATTTTATTTATTTTACAAAATGAATTAAAGTTTTCTAATTAAAATCCTAATTAATTAATAAGTTTATTAAGAAAAATAAAAGTTTAAAGTTTGATTGAATATAAAATATTTTTGTGATTTTATTTGATAAAAAAAAAAGAATTTTATGATTGGTTAGAAAATTAAATAAAACAATTAAAGTAACTAAACAAAAATAAATAAAAGAGTAGAAGGATTGGGCCTTTTTTGAGGTGTTAATAGCAATTCTATAGGCCCAATAATGCTGGCCCTTTTGACTTTTTTGGATCTTGTACACATGCATTGACCAGCGCTTTGGTGGACCTTCAACGCTTGGCCACCAGATCTGGCCATTTGGCCATCTGGCACTTGGATAGTGAGGGAGCATGGTATGGTCCAAACCTGAGCATGCATGCAATCACCTGAAAAATAATAATATTGAGAAAGAGGGGGACTTGGGATTCGAACCCAGGTCCTGAAGGAGAATGCTTTGCCAAGGTTACCACTGAGCCACACTGCTTTAGTTGTTAGTATAATAAGTATCAATAATAATATAACAAAACAATTCCAATGCCAGAAAAAACAAAAAAGAGGTGCGCTTGGTTTAAATGGCCCAATGGACGGAGGACACCTCGTCGTCCCTGTCCTCAAACCCCTGTAAACATTTCCTGCGGATTTTCATCCGCAACAAAAATCACAACCTTGTTCTAAAATCTCCCTCAGGCCATATAAATACATTCCAAGAACATGGTTCAATTCGTCAAGACCCCCTGATCACAACCATGTTCTTTTTATGGGCCAATTGTACCTGAAACAGAAAGCCCTAAACACGAACAAGGAACCCTAGCTATGGTGATTTTCCATACAGAGCACATAAATGAAATTGGCTATTACCATCAGTTTGCAAATGATATGAGGGTTACAAATATGCTATTAGTTTTCTCAAATAATGTCAGAATAAATCAAATCGAATTCAAGAACAGGGGTCGTTTGCGTGAGACTTACAGCGCGTATGGAGGCCTTAGGATGCGTGGTTTTGATCGAGTTAGCTTTTGTGAATGGCCAGGAATCGATTGAGATAACTCTCGCATCCTGAAACAGCCTCTAACCTGGATTTTGATCTCCAACTTTTTTGTGATTTTTTTCACTTTTGTTCTGCTTCTACCAATGCTTGCCAACCCTTATTTCGTGTGCTTTAGCTTGCTTATGTATTACTCAGTGCATTAGGTTTACAAACTTGGTCCAAATCTTGCCTTATCAATGCTTGCATATTTGATTTGATCTCCACTTACAAACTTGCCAAATTTGATTAATTCCAATCTTTTTGCACATGATTCACTTGATAAGAATTTGATGATGATAAAGCTGTATTTGGAGCCTGAAATCAACACAAGATCTTGGTTATCAATGCCTTTTGATTTTTATTTGATTTATTTTGATTTAAATCAAATTAATTCAAATAAAATCAAAATAATCAATAAAAAAATGGTATGGACACATGGCTGGAGATAGGGCACGTGGTCAATGATGCAAACTCAAATAAAGTGGAAAAGAATGGGCCGATTTGGCAAAATTTGAAGTTTTGGGGATAGTTGACTTTTGGCAATTTTGCAAAAAAAGTCCAACTTCAACCATGCATAACTTCTTCAATTTTAAACTTTTGGAGATGTTCTTGGACTTTCTAGAAAGCTTGAGATGTCCTATAATCAACCCTTTTGTCTCATATCATTTTGATATTCCATTCTCAAGTTATAAGCTTTGACAAAAAAGGTGTTTTTGTTGACTTTCAAAAATGACCTATAATGTCCAAATTCATAACTTCTTGTGAGTGCAGTTTTTGATCATGGGGTATGAAGATGGATTGCAAGGAATTGCATCCTATTAAAAATGATCTTTGGATGGGTCATTTATAATAAAGTATGAGAAAGTTATGCTTGGTCAAAGTTGGGTTGACTTTTCCTACAAAACCCTAATTTAGCAACTTTTGAATCTTGATGACCTTTGAGCAATCCTTGATCAATCATGATCAACCCTTGATAAAATGATGAAATATCCTTCAAATGATAATGTTGACAAAAAATCTTGAAGTTTGAATGTATGTAGGTCACAGTTGACTTTTGCCCTAGCATAGTCGATTTTTGGACCTTTGAGCAATTAAGTAAGCAAACTTCCTCTGCAAGGCTTGAAACCTGACATGGATGATCTTGAGAACACATTAGGACATTGGGGAGCACTTGAGGTCATTTGGACTCAAGTATCTTGATGCAGCACAAAACCCTAATTTGGGGTTGACTGCCTTAGGAGATAGCTTGTCTGACCAACTCTTGAGCAACCTTGAGCAACTTGGAGATTTTTCTTACAATGTCTTGAGGGATATGAGAGGGCAAATTTTGGGGTACAACATCCCCCCAATTATTTCACATATTTTTTCTTTCCATAATCAGGCGCGTGCATAAGAGGGATGACCACCATGGTCCATCATTATCCAACCAGCCAAGTGTCCAGATGGCCAGATCTAAAAGCCATCACCTGAAGGACCATCATACCGCCCAGTCAACGCATAGCACTGGAATGGGCAGGTCAACATGGATCAACTTGCTTCTTGGGCCCAGAAATTGATACTCACACCCCCCAAACTACTTTCTCAGGCCCATATCTCTTTCTCTTTTCTTTTTATATTTCTTTATTTAATTCATTTATTTATTTTTACTAACCTAAAAAATTAATTCTTTTTTTTTATAAAAATCATAAAAATAATATTTTTCACCCAATTAGATTTAGGATACTTATTTTTTATACAAAAATTAATTGAATTAGGTTATTTAATTTTAGGTAACTTAAATTATTTTATAAATAAATTAAAAAGAATTAGAACAATTAGGGTTTTTGTTTCTAACTTAATTCTATTTTCTTTTTCTTAAAATAACCAAAAACACAAAAATAGGTTAAATTTAGTCATTTTCTTTAATTAATTTAATTACTAATTAATTTTACATGTAATTTAAAAACCTTGTTCTTTTTCTTAAAAATAATTGAAAACAACCAAAAAATATTTTTTGTTTCCTTTCAATTAGGTTAGACGGGGTCAAAACCCTAATTTCCTTGCGTTCTACATTCCTCGCGCGCGTTTATTTATTTTTACCATATTGATGTAATTGCTCACAAGTTGCAATAGATTAATTAGGACTTTTACTTTCATTTATCGTTTTTTTTACGGGTTGTTTTTGGCTATGTATTAATACCCGAAGCCTTGTAATAGCGTAGCTTATTTTCCGCACTTTAAATTCCACAAATATCAAATGTTAGATGTATTAATATTAGGGTTGCATGACAAGAATGTATGATTAACTTTAAAACGGTTAGCAAACCCTAAATGTGCAAAGATAATAACTTGAAATTGAATCACTTGCACATGCGCACTCCTAGGGTATACTCTCACTTCGGTTGCCTTCGGTAAACGGTCATTAAGTATAGGGTATTTTAGTGGTCGCTCTTTTGTCTCAAAGATTAAAGTTGCCTCGGAAAGGTTGCCTCGGAATTGTTGCCTCGAATATTGATCTTAAGACATTAGGGTTATTACTAAGACGTCATAACATTGCTTTACTGATCGTACGTCCCTTTCTAATTGACCCTTAAAACTCCAACGACGGTGCTACCTACTCACTAATAGTGGGATAGCGCTGTCTAAAGGAAACGAACATAGAACAATTCTTTTTTCGAGTAGGTAGATGCTAGTAGGTACTTGCTCAATCCAAACAAACTTTTTCACACTTACACTCTTTTCAAACAAAATTTTCAAAATACTTAGTAACACTCTTGAAGACGGAAGCAATGGTTAAATCGAAGTCAAACAAAAACTTTTTCAAATCAAACACACACAAGCAATTTTGAAAATGATGAGCAAGTACCTAAGAGCCCGTGGAAAACCACGGATAGAAAAGGTGTTAATACCTTCCCTTTCTATAATCTACCCCCCGTACTCAAAATCTCGAAAAAGGAATTTTTCTGTGCTTTTTTCCTTTCCAGTTGGATAAAATAAAAGTCGGTGGCGACTCTTGCTTACCGCAACATTTTGCGAACACAAACGCAAACCAGCATTTTAAAACAGTCTGGTTCTGGCCACCGTATCACAATTATGCTGCCCAATAATTGAGTATTTGTAAGAGATAGTTGTCACACAAACCATTGTGCAGTTAATGAATTTTGTACGGAAGCTCATCTCTTTCATAATATCCTCCAAGGCCTTCCACTCGATTGTGTCATAGGATTTTTGCAAATCTACTTGAATAGAACATTTGGGGAAAATGTGTTTTCTAGTGTATCCTTTTAGCAATTCATGTGCAATAATAATGTTGTCTTGAATCATTTTGCCAGGCACAAAAGCATATTGAATTTCATCCACCAGAGCTGATAACTTTACTTAATCTATTGTTCAGGATTTTAGAGATTATTTTGTAAAGGGTGGTGCAGCAAGCAATTGGGTGCATCTCTTCCATTGTCTTTGCATTTGATGTTTTGGGAATCAAAGTTACAAGGACACAATTCATAGTTTTATACAGTCCTCCATTCTCAAAGAATTCATGGATAACTTCCTTCACATACTTACCAACAATATCCTAGGTTGTTTTAAATAATTTAGAATTAAATCGATCAATTCTAGGAGCCTTATCATCACCAATACTTTTTAAAGCTTTCCAAATTTCAGAATCAATGACAGGTTGGATTAAATCTTTTTATGTTGATCATGTAACTTCTTTACATCTCTCATTTCCACGATATCAATGTGCATCATTTGAGATGAAGCTTTCCCTACAAGATCCTTATAGAACCTCAATATCTCATGCTGAATGTTCTTATCACCAGTAAATTTTTTTCGATTGGAGTGAAACAACTTGTATATTCTCGCTTGCCTGTTATTTTCCTTCGTTGAGGCATGCACAAACACATTGTTCCCATCCCCTAATTGAAGTCAATTGACCTTAGACTTTTGCTTTAAGAATTTTTCTTCCGTTTTTGTATATTTGAGAATTTCAATTGTCCAATATTTCACCTTTTCCACCAGATCAGTGTTGAGCATATCTCTAGATAAATCATGTTCATCCTGGGCTAAATGATCTATGCTCTGCTAAATTTGTTTGATTCCTTCAGTAACTCTGTTTGTTAGACCTCTCATAACTGGTTGAAGTCTTTTTAATTTTCTCTATTATCTGTACATAGGCCTTCCTACCTCAATATAGTTCCAAGTGCTTATAACTTTTTCCATGAAATCCTGATTTTATATAACACAAGTCAAAAATTTGAATTGAGTTATGTGTCAAGCCATAGTGTTATAACCTTGTGGTTGGACTTTCAATGGAGCATGATCATAAATGTGGGTTGATAACACCTCAATGTAAAAATTGGGAAATTTCAAAAACCACTATGTATTGCAAATTGCACAATCAATCCTTGAGTAAATCATCCCAGTGGCGTGTTTGTTGGACTATGTGAAGTGATTTCCCTTGGTGTCATGTTCATACAAGCATGTATCCTTCATCATTTGCTCAAGATCAGAACATTCTACTTCATGCACAAGACTTCCCCCATTCTATCTCTAGTTGTAATTATATTATTAAAGTCCCATATGATCATCCAAGGCCCTTGTACAGTTTTGGCACAATCCTTGATATCATATCAAATATTTTTCCTCTTTTGGAGCTGACTTTGTGCATAGATTATTGTGAGCTAGCTTATCATTTATCCACTATTCTCCTCTACCCTGCAATTAACATATTGATATGAACTTGCTATCATTTGTACATCTCGAATGCTCTCTTGCCACATCAACAAAATTATCACATTAGGATTGTGGGAGTAATTATATATCCAGATCCAATTAGCACCAAAGATACTTCTAATTTTATTAGCATTATTATATTTGACTCTAGTTTCCAGTAAAGTTATGCAAGGCATATGCATTTTCTTGAGACGGGCTCTAATCTCAAGATACCTAACCCTTTTATTTATACCCCTGCCATTTCACACCAGAATCATGGCACTTTGTAGTCAGTTGCCTCTGAACTCTCTCTAATATCTAACACTTCAAATCCATTTTGACACACCACATTTGCTTGCTTTTTGATGTATCTTCCTTCAATCGTAGTCTGCTTACCCTTATGTGATCCCATAGTAATCCATGGTGAGTTATTCTCAACAAAATAGGTCTCTAGTGAGGTTGGTTTATTATCATTAGTTGGAGCTTCTTTAGTTTTTTTATGATCCATCTTTGTTCCTCTTATTCCTTCTTGGATTGTTGTTGTTTCTCCTTACAAACATGTATAACTTTGTTTTTTTTCTTCAAAATGGAGGTTTCCATTCATATTCCACCTCTTGTTTAAGTTTACCCCCTTTTGGCCCTTTGATAGTGATATGATTATGCATTTCAATTGTTATGTCTACTTCAATTAAGACTCTAGCATATGAAACTCTTAATTTTTTCAATGCACTCACCAGTCATCAAAGGTTTACCTATAGAACTAGCTATCTTCCCAATTCTCTTTTCCCACAATTAGCTAACTGTAATTGGGGAAAGATGGCTCATATAGGTAGAGTTATGATCATGTCTTATTTCAAAGTAAACTTTGGTGTCCATTCATGTAAAAACATTGGCTTCCTATGGATTATGTAAGGTCCTTTTCTTAACACCAATTCCTTATCAGTAGCTGATGTAAACTTGATGATGAAACACCCTTCCTCATTATAATACAGATTTAGAAGAGAAACAAAATTTCAAATATTGATCATAAATTTATTAACATAATTCATGGATAAGTTTTCTAATATCACATACATTATCAATATATTTTCCAAGAATTTCAATTCAGAAGCTACATCTTGTTCATCAATACTAACCTCAATTTCACCATTCACTACCATTGGTGAGTGTATGATATGTCATTTCTGATGGAGGGCATACGGTTCCCTTGGATGATTTCAACCCATGGAATTGCTTCAGTTTTGTCATCCTCACCACTGATATCTCTAGTGTCCTCCTTAATTGATTCTAACGGTTGACATTGAATCGCTGCTACCGGTGTACCTTATGCAATTACCTCTTGCACACTACTTCTCGCTACCTGAACACTCAATCCATCCTTCTGAGTAATCAATCCTTCTTGTTGGAAACTCACCAAAATATATGATGAATTTCTACCACAATGACAATTTAGTTATGAGAAAAACAAAGAAAAGAAGACAAGACAAATAATTTCTGCAGAGTTTCTCTCTGCTCACAAACTGTGAAAACTTTATTATTCACTTTGCAACTGCAAAATACTGTGAATGACTTTCTTGACTTGCTTACAAAAATAGGGGTTACTCCCTCTATTTATAACTGAGCTTACACCCTAATCCCAAAGCCCAAAATATCTTTTTGTTACTAAATCAAATCTAATTTATTCTAGACTTAAATCAAATCTATTTAAATCTAAAACAAATCAAATCTTTTCGACACATAGTTTCGACACGCTGGATTACAATTTAACACACCACCTAATTCATTGTGTCTAAACTATCTATATTCATCATGGCTCTTAGTCTTCTGAATACTTCGACTTGCACTCCCTTCTTCATGATGTCTGCAATCTGATTCTCAGTTCTGCAGTGTTCCAAATTCATTTTCCCATCTGCTACCTGCTCTCGAAGATAATGGAACCTCATTTTGATGTGCTTACTTCGACCATGTGCTATTGGGTTCTTCGCCAGATTGATAGCTGACATGCTGTCGATCTTCATGGTAATTGTTCCATGATCTTTCCCTGTTATCTCTTCGACCAAGTTCACCATCCAAGTTGCTTGACATGCACAAAGAGAAGCAACTATGTATTTTGCTTCGTATGATGATAATGTCACTACTGGTTCCTTTCTTGAATTCCAAGCAACTGGTGCACCACCTAGCATAAACACATATCTTGTTGTTGACTTTCAATCTTCAGCATCACTACACCAACTCGAATCGGTGTATCCCACTAACTTGCATTCTTTTCCTTTATCAGCTGTAGGAAACAAAATTCCATAATCGAAAGTTCCTTTGAGATACCTTAGTATCCTCTTCACTGCTGCTAGATGTGATACATTTGGATTTTGCATGAATCTGCTTACCATACCTACACTGTATGCTAAGTCAGGCCTTGTATGACAAATGTATCTCAATGATCTAATAAGTCTTCTGTATTGGGTTGGATCAACATCAGCTTCATCTGTATCTTTAGACAGTTACAGTCTTCGTTCTGCAGGTGTCGAAGTTGAGTTGCATTCTTTCATCTCAAACCTCTTGAGAATTTATCCTGCATATCTTCTTTGATGTATCATCAAACCTTTACTGCTCTTGTAGAATTCGATTCCAAGGAAATATGAAATCTCACCCAAATCATACATTTTGAATTCCTTGTTGAGATCACCTTTGAAGTCTTCGATCTCACTCTTGCAACTACCTGTTATCAACAAATAATCTACATAGAGACATAGTATAAGCAATTTACTCTTGCTTCTTCTTACATATACTCCATGTTCAGTTGTGCACTTCACAAATTCTTTCTCCCTTAGGAAACTATCAATTTTCTTATTCCAAGCCCTTGGAGTTTGTTTCAATCCATACAGGGCTTTATGTAGCCTGTACACCTTTCTTTCTTTGTCATGTTTCACAAACCCAACTGGTTGTTTAACATAGACTTCGTCATCTAAGGGTGCATTTAGGAATGCACACTTCACGTCCATCTGACATATGTGCCAACTGTTTATTTCTGCTAGACCAATAACCAACCTGATTGTTTCGATCCTAGCAACAGGTGCAAAAACTTCATCGAAGTCTATTCCTTCTTTCTGTAGAAATCCTTTCGCCACAAGCCTTGCTTTGTGTCGAGTTACTTCCCCTTTTGAATTCGTTTTCACTTTGTATACCCACTTGACATCAATTTCCTTCTTGCCTTGAGGCAATTCGACAAGTGACCAAATGTTGTTGTCTTTGATAGACTTCACTTCTTCGTTCATTGCTTTCACCCACTTTGAATCCTTTAATGCTTCGGCTGCATTAACGGGTTCGACATCTGCATAGAAAGCATAATGTACCAGCTCATATTCATTATCTATTACATCATCTGATATAATCACACAATCTTGCAATCTTGCAGGCATGCATCTTGTTCTTTGAGACCTGCTTATACTTGGTATATCTGTTGGTTCCTCTTGTCGAACTTCTCTTTCGACTTGAGTTTCTGGCTCTTCAAGAAGGATTCCCACTGAATCTTTTTTGACATTATCAGTCCAATCTCATTCTTTAAACTCATCTATGATCACGTCCCTGCTGATCACAATCTGCTTTTTCACTGGATCAAACAACTTGTAGCCTCCTATTGAATGATATCCAACTAGAATCATTTGACTTGACTTGTCATCAAGTTTTCTTATCAACTGATCTGGCACATGTCTATGTGTAAAAGATCCAAATACCTTCAGATGACTCAAGCTAGGCTTCACACCAGACCAACATTCTTCTGGAGTAATTCCTTCTAGCTTCTTTGTAGGACATCTGTTTAAAATGTATGTTGCAGTCGAAACAGCTTCACCCCAAAACTTTTTAGGTAAATTCTTACCTTTCAACATACTTCATACCATATTCATGATGGTTCGATTCTTCCTTTCTGCAATTCCATTTTGTTGTGGAGTATAGGGTGGCACCACCTCATGCACAATGCCTTCCTTTCACATATTCTGTCGAAGTCTTTCGACACATATTCTCCACCATCATCAGTTCTCAAAACTTTGAGCTTTCGACCACTTTGTCTTTCGACCATAGACTTAAACTTGGCAAATACTTCTATCACTTCAATTTTCTTCTTGATCAGGTAAGTCCATAGCTTTCAGTGAAATCATCTATGAATGTAACAAAGTATTTGTTACCTCCCATAGAATCCACCTGGATTGGTCCATATACATCAGAGTATATGACTTCAAGAATAGCTTTCGACCTTCTTCCTGCATCCTTGTTGAAGCTATTCTTGTGTTGCTTCGTCTACACACATTCCTCACATACCTCGTTTGGAATGTCGATTTCTGGCAATCCTGAAACCATATTTCTTCACTTCAAATCTCTGATGTCTCTAAAGTTGAGATGGCTTAGTCTATAATGCCATATCCATTCATCTTTGCTAGCTGCAGTTGAAAGGCACTTGTGCTCCATCACATTTAGTTCAATATTTAAGATTCGATTCTGAGATATAGGAGCCTTCAAGATTAATCTCCCATTTGCATCAACGACTCTCATCATCTTATCTTCGATTGACACTTTATAATTCTTTTTTACCAACTGCCATATACTGAGCAAATTGCTTTTCATGCCTGGTATGTACAATACATTATAAATTATTGACCTCTTTCCATCTTTCCTCATAATCATAACATCACCAATACCTTCAGCTGCTGGGGTATTGTCATTTGCAAATTTTACCATATTTTTCATTGAGGGCTTTATATTGACAAACCAGTCTTTCCTTCCAGACATATGTGATGAACATCCTGAATCCAAGTACCATTGGTCCTTGAATCTATCTTCATCTCTTGTTGTAACCATCAGCATCATCTCTTCTTCTTCTTCTTCATGTTTTGCAAGATTTGCATCACTTTCTTGATTCTTTCGTTTTTCTGGACAATCACTCGAATATTGACGATACTTCTGACAATTGTAACATTGAATGTGATTCTTATCAGGTTTTCGACCACCACCTCTTCCTCTATTTGCAACACCACCTCTTTGGTTGCCTTGGTATGATCTTCTTTGATTCGACACATTTCCTTCGATCTGGTTTCCTCTACCATTCGATTTGTTGTAGCCACCTCTACCTCTGTCGAAACACTTTCCTTTGTCTTTGGTCTCTTTTGCTGAATGTGCCTGCAAGGCCACATCACTCTTCGATTTTCCGCAGCTCTTTTGTTCATTCTTTGTTCATGAGATTCAAGCGTCCCTTGAAGCTCTTCCTTTGTCAATTTCGACAAGTCTTTCCCCTCTTCTATCGCTACCACTATGTGGTCGAACTTAGGGGCCAAAGATCTTAAAATCTTTGAAATAACAGCTCTTGTTGTTAACGTTTCTCTACATATCTTGATTTGATTTACTAGTTTTGTAACTCTAGTGAAGAAATTAGATATGCTTTCACTGTCTTCCATCTGAAGCAGTTCGTACGTCCTTTTGTGAGTTTGTAACCTCACTTCTTTCACCTTCTCAGTGCCTCCAAAAGACTTCTCAAGGATTTCCCAAGCTTCTTTTGCAGACTCTGAATCACTAACCTTTTCGAAATTGTCTGGGCTGACACATTGATGAGTTATAAATAATGTTTTATAACTCAACTTCTCAGATTCTGTGTATTTCTTCTTTTCTTCTTCTGAAGCATTTTCTCCAAGCGCTTCGACTCCATCTTTTACAAGGTCCCAAAGACCTTGACACCTGAATAAGACTTTCATCTGTTTGCACCAATTCTCATAGTTGTCAACTTTCAGAATTGGTAGCGTTGCTGGATAGTTTGCATTCCCATAACTTGTCATTGTGAATTCTTCAATCGTTCTTGATTAACACTTCCCTCGAATCGAAACAAAAGCTCTTGATACCAGATGTTGGAAACTCACCAAAATCTATGATGAATTTCTACCACAATGACAATTTAGTTATGAGAAAAACAAAGAAAAGAAGACAAGACAAATAATTTTTGCAGAGTTTCTCTCTGCTCACAAACTGTGAAAACTTTATTATTCACTTTACAACTGCAAAATACTGTGAATGACTTGCTTGACTTGCTTACAAAAATAGGGGTTACTCCCTCTATTTATAACTGAGCTTACACCATAAGCCCAAAGCCCAAAATATCTTTTTGTTACTAAATCAAATCTAACTTATTCTAGACTTAAATCAAATCTATTTAAATCTAAAACAAATCAAATCTTTTCGACACATAGTTTCGACACACGGGATTACAATTTAACACTTATGTGTGAGCCTTTGACAATGATGAAAACACACGAATCATCGTCGGAGGAGTCGTAACCGCCATTTTATGCGGCCAACTACGACAGTGACCCATATCGCTCCCAAATCGTTGGAGCGGGAACCCTAAATGTTAAATATTATAAAATTAATAAAATAAAATAAATATTTAATTATCTCACTCACTTCATAAATTTTTATTCTATTAATTTGTATTATGTTAGATGTGCGAGTATTACTTAGAATATTTTAAACTTGTATTGTATTTAAAAATATGTTAAAATATTTATTTTAAATATTTTGGTAGCTAAAAATATATTATATTTAAAATAATATAATTTATATATTATATTTATGATAAATATTATAAATTTTTATTTAATTTTTTAATAAAAAATTATATAGAAATAGCCCATTTAAAGTCGGATAACTCGTAATCCTAAAATCGAACTCAATAAATTTTAAATTCATATTTAAATGAGCTTTTCTTAACCTAATCTTAAAAAATTTAATATCCATCAGAGTCGACTCATTTAAGACTAAATAACTCATTTTAACATCTCTAAATACACTCCAATACAATACAAGGCCTTGAAATTTTCCCAATTAAATTTGTTATGGTTAATGACTAAATAAAATTCATAATCATTTTTTTACACTTGAACTAGAACTAACTTACACATGTTTTAAAAATAAAAAAAACTTAAGACTACTTTATATATTAATATATATCACATTATATGTTGTGAATCAAATCAAATCCATGAATCCACAATGAATAAACAACAATTAATTGCATGTAAAATTGAAGGGAAAATAAAAGAAGAGAGAGAGAGAGAAGAGTGCTGCCACTTGATGAGTTCCATGCAGGGAATGTGCAGAACATGGTGTACATTTGGTTCTGCTTCACTGTCCCCTCCATTGTTAATCACATGTCCCATGCATTCCAAATCATGTGCTCTCCATGTGCTCTAACGGACCTTTGCTGGCCCATATCACCTTCACATGCACCCTTTAAAGGAAGCCTCACCCCAATTACAACTAGCTTAACTTACCACACTTTTTCTCTACTTCAAATTACTCTTAAGCCCTTTCACTCCATTTCATAAATAATACAACATCCATATTTATTGATATTTTATAAAAATTTATTAATTATCTTTCCTGTTTAATTTTACTAAAAAAATGTTTTTTAATTTATTTTCAAGTTTATAAGGTGTTGGTTTAATTTTAAAAAAATGTTTAAATAAGATATGAAACAATTGTAAAATAATCACTCTCATAATTTATTACTATTCTTTTTTACCCTTTGTTGAAGAATTTATTCTTTTTGGAAGGTGCCATACTAGGTACAATTCAGTGATATTTGTTGTCCTAAATATTGTCGGTTTAGGTCGGCTTAATTCAACATCTATTGTGGTCTATAACTTTTTCAAATATCATATCTATGGACTAAGTAATTCACTATATGACACAATTCATAGGGAACATATTATAATCCAAATCCTAACATACATGTGCAAATATCACGATTCACGACAAATGCACTAATGCTTTTCCTTAATACATTTAATTCGTACATGTTTATTATTTAATTTATAATGTTAGATAACTACTATGTAAACACTATATACTATACTATATAATATAATATGCTTCTAAAATGTGTTTCCTTTTGGGAGAAAAAAGGGAATTGTTTTTAGAGAATAAGAAGAAGGGATATTCATGAATTTGTCGCTAAGTATTTATTTTTAATGAGAGAATCTTTGTATGTGATTTTCTTAGATATTTCATTATCCTTGATCTAGTAAAACTTTTGTAGATCTTTAAAATTTGGTCTCTCAGTTAGTACTTTGTTTTTCTGGCATCATATTTTAAGAAATGTGTACAATCTAGTTAATCACATCACTTCTTCCTTTCAAACCATTCTTTAGGACAAAATTGAGCTAATCCATCTTAATATGAGTCTAACCAAAATGTTATGTGATATAATGATACACTTGAACATCTAAATTTAAATTTGTTAGAAGTAATTTATATTTAAAATTATTTATGTTGGTAAAAAAAAAGTTTTTGAGATTCGGAAGAATGTTTAATTTTTAGGGTCTTAGTTAATTGTTAGTATTTATGTGATAGTTTATTTTGTATATATAAACGACTTTGTAACTAAAATTTTAGTAAGAATTTTAATATAGAATTTTTTTCTCAACAAGTTTGTTGTTGTCGTCTTTCTCTCCCTTATTCTTTCTTCATTTTTCATCTTTAATCTTGTGCACTAACATTGGTATCTAGAGTTTCGGTTATATTTACAGAGAAACACAAGTGTACGTAAGGCGTGTGTAATTGATTTCGTTGTTCCTGAATTCGTCTTGAACTCGCGGTCAAAATCGTAACAAGATTGCATTTCTTGATTTTATGGGATCGAGAAACACAAGTGTTTGGTGAGATCTGAGGTATGTTTAAGTTTCAGTGCATAAAAACGAAGATGAGTGACATAAGAGTTTAAATACTAAACTTCTGGTGTTTGATGGAAAGAATTGGAATCAGTGGATGATTCAAATGCGTGTGTTATTTGGTACTCAAGACGTGCTTGATCTTGGCACTAAAGATTATGTTCCGGTTGCAGCTAATGCGACGGAGGAACAAAGGACCGCATAGAGAGATATGAGGAAGAAGAACCGAAATGAGTTATTCTACATCCATTAGTGTGTAGATGTGAATGTATGTTGAGAAAAATCGCTGATTCGACGACGACGAAGACTGTGTGGGATATAATAACACAGTGCTACGACGATGATGCATTAGTGAAGAAGGTGAAGTTTCAATCTTTATATAAGCAGTATGAGAATCTCAACATGAAGAGCAATGAGAAAGTATCTGATTATATTTTTAGAGTGATTTTGATCACAAATGAGATAAAGTCGTGTGGAGAAATTCTTTCTGAACAAGTTATCATTGAGAATATATTGAGATCTCTTACTCCTCAATTTGATTACATTATTGTAGCAATTGAACATTCTAAAGATCTGGACACCATGAGAATTGAAGAGCTGCAAAGTAGTATAGAGGCGCAAGAGTTGTGTCTGATTGAGAGAACCTATGAAAGAGAGGTTGAGCAAGTTCTGAAAGCTTCTTTTGTCAAGAAGGACTAGAAGCATTCTTGGTCATAATCTAAGAAGAGACATGGTGGCAGTTCCCAGAAGTCAGAAGACTCCAATTTTGATGAGAAGAAATATCAGAAGAGAATGGAGAAGTTTGACAAGAAGAAGGTTCAATGTTACTGCTGTAAGTGGTTTGACCATTTTGCTAAAGATTGTTGGTCAAACAAGGGAATGAAATCAGAAGAAGAAAATATAGCCAGAAGAGATTTTGATGATGAACATGTGTTATTGATGGATTTTGAGTCTAATGGTAAGTATTTGGTAGACTGATGGTATATGGACACTGACTGTTCAATTCACTTGACTGGAAACAAATAATGGTTGGTTTATTTTGACTCCAGAAGAAGGAAAAAGATAAGATGTGTTGATGATAAATACCTTAATGCAAGAGGTATGAGAAACGTCAAAGTCAGAGTAAAGAATGGAAGAACCGTTCTAATGAAAGACGTTTGGTATGTTCTTGGAATTAAGAGCAATCTGATGAAGGCAGGTCATCTCAAGGTTTCTCAATTACTATGAAGAACAATCTCTTGAAGTTGTAGGACTACAATCATAAGTTGATTATTCAACTTACTGATTGGAAGTTCATCATCCGGATTCACTGAATTGATCTTGACTGGTGAGAGGGTTGAAAGCAAGATTAAAAATGGAAAGATACCCATGGCCTCCACTTCAAATAATGTGAAAAAGTCATTTATTGGTAAAAAAGAGACTAATGTTGTGTATGGGTCGAGAAGCCATGTTAGGAATGACCGTCATCATTCAATTGGGGTTGTACTGATCTCTAATCCAACTCCAACTCAACGACCGCGTCAATAAAATAGTCAATAAAGACCGGATGTCCAAAGAAGATAGTTTACTAAAATCAATATACAACTATCTCAAGCTCTGCAACACCTATTGAAAGTTGATTTGGTGACCTTGTGAGACCCCCCCTTCCAACCCTAATACTTCTTCTCCAAAATACAACCCCAATGCCAAATGCGCTTACCACTCAAATAGTCTCGGACATGATACCAATGATTGTTGGTCTCTAAAGAATAAAATCCAAGACCTAATTGATAACAAGTAATTAAATTTGACCCTCCGCCAACTCTCAATGTAATCACCGCACTCATTCTAAATCATGGTAAGGTTGTCAATGCTATTGAAGATGCCTCTCTCGTTTCCTCCGTCAATAACTTGACCATTCATTTGAAAATTGTTAAAGAGAGTTTGTTGAAAGTCGGGGTATTCCCTGGTTGCCTTGAAGACTGTTGCTACTGTGTTGTACAAATTAATGGTTGTGATTGGCTAAAGAAAGGTGTCCAACACCTGATGGATAGCCATGGGATTCTATTTTAAAGAACTCCATCTGTGAAAAATTTGACCAAAGTTGTATCTCAAGAAGTTGAAGACATATCCATCATTACCATCTCAAATAAACCTATTAGGATCATCTCAAAAGGTCCTATTAGGATTCCCATTGAACCAATAATAGCTCCACTAATTATCACCACACTGGGGCCAGTCCCATATTCTTCTGATAAGGTTGTGCCCTGGAATTATGGGGCAGAAGTGTACTACCATGGTATCAAACAAGATTCGTGGATTGATGAAGATGAAACTGCTGACATTACAAACATCACGGAATCAAGTAAAGTTACTAGGACAAGGTGGATCTTCTCTTCAGAAATTTCACCTCCGACAAACACTACTACACCCATTCGTATTACTGTCGTTAAACATGTTGCTAATACTCGAGGAAAGGAAAAAATGTCTTAGACTGCACTGACAGAGGCACCCGTAAAGATATCACCATTGAGGATCCATCTACCCATGAGATGGAAGAGATTATAAAAATCATCAGAAAAAGTTATTACAAGATAGTGGAACAGTTGGGGCAAACACCCTCGAAGATTTCTATGTTGTCTTTGCTGCTATGTTCTGAGGAACATGCCCAAGCACTGATAAAGTTTCTGAAAAATGCACATGTCCCACAAGAAACTACGGCTGACAAATTTGAAAACTGTGTAGCAAGCTTGACTGCCGACAATGGTTTAGGGTTCTCTGATGCAGATCTGACCCCGATGGGGAAGAATCACAACAAAGCTCTCTGCATCTTCATAGAATACAAGGGCACTACCATGGCACATATATTAGTGGATACCAGATCTTCTCTCAATGTCTTACCTAAAGGAGCTTTGGATAGAATAGACTGTGATGGACTAGTGTTGAAACCTAGCGACATTGTAGTAAGGGCTTTCAATGGTTCTAAGAGGATGGTTCATGGAGAGGTTGATCTCCCTATCAAAGTTGGGTCTCGAGACTTCAACTCAACATTCTATGTGATAGATACATGTCCTGCTTATTCTTGCCTGCTTGGACGCCCATGAATACATGGGGCAGGTGCGGTGACTTCCATACTACATCAAAAGCTGAAGTATCCAGTCAGGGAGAAAATTGTCATTGTATGCGGAGAAGAAGAGTTTATGATCAGTCATCTAAATTCATTTAAGTATGTTGAAATGGATGGAGAGTTCATTGAAAATCCTTGTAAAGCCTTTGAAGTGGTCTCTTCCATGGTTTATGTTTCCAAGGCCACTCCTGACACTCTCGAAGCTGCTAAAGGTACGCCAAGGATGGCTTCTCTCAAAGATGCTCGTACTGTTATTAAAGAAGAAGGTTGTACCATTTGGGGACAACTTCCTGATTTCCCTTTCAAGTTAGACAAATTTGGGCTGGGCTTCACTTCCAAAGTTCAAAAGGAGGTTCGACATGCTCATGCAGGGAAATCACCTCTCCGCATTACTAACCATGAGGTTAATGCCCTTGAAGACTATGATGCTGATTGTGAATTTGATGATTGGATCTACCCGACTGCTAACAGAGGGCTCGACAACTGGCAGATCAAGGACTTCATTCCAATCTCCTTCAACCATGATTAATTGCCATTTACTGTTTTTATTAATTTGAGAACTTTGTCTGTAATTTCCATTAAAACAACGACTTTAAACCATGTGCCTTTCCCGTGGCACGTTGGTCTATTTGTTAAGGGTTTGTCATTTTCATATGCCATATGCTCATTTTAATGAAAAAACATTGGATTATTTTGCATTCAAATTTTGCGCTCTTTGCCTTTCTTTACTTTATTGCATTTTCAAGAAATAGCCATGTGACCTTACATGCCCACACACATTTGCAGATCCACATCCACTCCAGATCTCATTGACAACGACTCTGCTATTGCCATCTATGACTTTGAAAATCCAATCTATAAAGCTGAAGAGGAAGGTGATGAAGATTGTGAAATACTGAGGGAACTCTCCAGACTTCTATTACAAGAGGAAAAGGCCATTCAACCACACGAGGAGTCAGTTGAAGTGATAAATCTAGGTACTGAGGCAGACAAGAAGGAAGTCAAGATCAACACTAACCTGAAAGACCGTGTCAAGAGAATATTGGTCTAGATGTTACACGACTATGTTGAAGTGTTTGCTTGGTCATATGAAGATATGCTAGGGCTCGATATTGATATCATAGGTCATCGTCTGCCAATGAAGGAAGATTATCCTCCGGTCAAGAAAAAAGTTCGTCGCATACGGCCAGACATGTCCGAGAAAATAAAAGATGAGGTAATGAAACAGTTTGATATAGGTTTCCTGGCAGTGACATCATACTCTCAATGGGTGGCAAATGTTGTTCCAGTACCGAAGAAAGATGGTAAGGTCCATATGTGTGTAGACTATAGGGATTTGAATAGGGAAAACCCCAAAGATGATTTCCTACTACCTCATATTGATGTCTTGGTTGACAACACGACTCAACACAAAGTTTTCTCCTTCATGGATGGATTCTCCAGTTATAACCAAATCAAAATGGCACCCGAAGACATGGAAAAAACCACTTTTGTTACACAATGGGCACCTTCTGTTATAAGGTCATACCTTTCGGTTTGAAGAATGCAGGCGCAACCTACCAACGAGCTATGGTAGCTCTATTTCATGGAACGATCCATCATGAGATAGAAGTCTATGTTGATGACATGATTGCAAGATCACAAACTGAGGAACAACACCTTGATCATCTTCACAAGCTGTTTGAGAGGCTAAAGAAATACAAGTTAAGGTTGAATCCCGATAAATGCACCTTCAGATTAAGTTCGGGAAAACTCTTAGGGTTCATTGTCAATGGAAAAGGTATTGACGTCGACCCTCAAAAGTCAAAGCCATACAAGAAATGCCAACTCCTTGCACTAAGAAGGAGGTCAGAGGTTTCTTAGGTCGACTCAACTATATTGCCCGATTCATATCTCACTTAACTGCTACTTGTGGGCCAACCTTCAAACTATTAAAGAAAGATCAAGTAGTCAAATGGAATGATGACTACCAAGCAGCTTTTGACAAAATCAAGGAGTACCTGCAAGAACTTCCAATCCTGATGCCTCCAGTTGAAGGAAGACCTATGATTATGTACTTGATTGTATTAGAGAATTCGATGGGGTGTGTGTTGGGACAACATGACGAGTCTGGCCAAAAATAGCATGCGATATACTACCTGAGCAAAAAGTTTACCGACTATGAAACAGGATATTCACTGCTCGAGAAAACTTGTTACACTCTGGCATGGGCTGCTCGCTGGCTAAGAAAGTATATGTTGACTCATACTACTTTATTAATTTCTGATGGATCTCATCAAGTATATTTTCGAGAAGCCAACTCTCTCCAAAGAATATCTAGATGGCAAATGATCTTGACTGAATATGACATCCAATATACTACACAAAAAGCAATCAAGGGAAGTGTGTTGGCAGATCATTTGGCCCATCAAGCTGTTGATGACTACCAATCCATGAACTTTGAATTCTCGGACGAGAATATGATGCTGATAACCAACTGTGAAAAGCCTGGACCGTATGAAGGACCTGAACAAGGATCCCAATGGACTATGGTTTTTGATGGAGCTTCCAACACTTTGGGTAACGGAATTGGTGTTGTGATCATTTCCCCCGAAGGTTTCCATACGTATTTCACTGCCAGACTGTGCTTCGACTGTACAAACAACATGGTTGAGTATGAAGAGTGCATCTTGGGTCTAAAGGCTGCCATTGACTTAAGAATTAAATTCTTAAGCATATAAGGATATTCGGCATTAGTAATCAGTCAAGTTAAAGGAGAGTGGGATACCAAACATCCAAATCTGGTCCCTTACAAAGAGCATTTGCTAACCTTGATCCCAACTTCGAAGAGATCACATTTGAACATTTCCTAAGGGAAGAAAATTAGTTGGCAGATGCCTTAGCAACTATGTCGTCTATGTTCAAGGTCAATTGGGACAACGTAGCTCCCAAAATTACAATTGAAAGATTTTACGAACCTACACACTGTTATGAGATTGAAATTGATGAGGCGAAGCCTTGGTATCATGAAGTGATAAGGTACCTTGAAGTACAAGAGTATCCTGAAGGAGCTTTAATCAACAACAAAATATTCCTGCGAAGGTTCTCAACCAAATTCTTCCTAAGCAATGGGACCCCATACAAACGCAACCATGATTCTACTCTGCTCCGTTGTATAGACAAGAAAGAAACAGAAAAGATCATGGAAGACATGCATAAAGGTATCTTTGGAACCCACTCTAGCGAGCACACTATGGCCAAGAAGATTCTGAGGGCTGGTTACTATTGGTCGACTATGGAAAATGATTGTTATCATCACTCTAGGACTTGCCATAAGTGTTAAATCTATGCCGACAAGGTTCATGTACCTCCAATTCCTCTGAATGTCATGACTGCTCCGTGGCCATTTACAATGTGGGGCATTGAAATGATTGGAGAGATCAAGCCCACTTACTCTAATGGACATCGTTTCATCCTCGTCGCCATTGACTACTTCACCAAACGGGTCGAAGCTACTTCATTTAACTCAGTCACTAAGAATGTTATAGCCCGGTTTATCAAGCATAATCTCATTTATCGTTACGGCATCTCTGAAAGGATCATCACCGACAATGGAACCAACCTCAACAATGCTATGATCACTGAACTTTGTATGCAGTTTAAAATCAAGAATCATAATTCTTCTCCATACAGACATAAGATGAATGGCACAGTGGAAGCCATCAACAAAAACATAAAGAAGATTGTGCAAAAGATGGTAGTGACCTATAAAGACTGGCATGAGATGCTACTATTTTCTCTTCATGGCTATTGTACTTAGGCTCGAACATTAACTGGAAAAATAATCAAATAAAATAAAATGTGGGCCTACGTATACGTTTAGTAATTCTGGGGGTGAGAGGGAGCAAAAATAGTTAAGCCCATAATGAGGAAGCCCAACGTGCTAGCCAGCAAAAATAAACAAGGAAAAATATTGAGAAAAATAACAAAAGGCGTCCCTGGGGCTCGAACACATGACCCTTAGTACCATTTCCTTACGCACGCTTCTCCTGCCACTGGGGTGGCTGTTTCATCCGGTTATAATACAACAATGAATAAACTTAAAATAAAACATGTCCATGGTTGTACTTCATCTTTAACCTTGCGCCATAACTAGAGCTTTGTAACTTTCTCATTTCTCAACCATTTCAGAAATTATAAACATCAAACTTATTAGAAATTTCATCATGATTCCAAATATGCAAATAACTAAAACAGTAGATCAAGGATGAGCACGAATTTTAAATGGTACCAAATTTGTGTTTACTATGGATAATGGTAAACAACCGCTGGTCCTCCCAGAGTCCTAAACTGAGGGTAACTTGCGAGATCGACCAGTTGATCTCAAGACACATGCTAAGAACTTTACTATCACACCTATTCCGTCGAAATATTAGTCAAAGGAGATGGTTTTATTTTGACTGGGGGAATGGGTGTAATGGTTTTTCACACTATGATTTGATCGACTGACTGGTGACTCGTGACCGACAGAAGATATTCATACGAAAGCGAGAATTACTAAACTAATTGACTGGTGACTCGTGACCAACAGATAGTGTCGAATTGTTTATGTGAAATAGAAGATAATGTATAGATCTTGCTCGATAGTAAATAGAAAGCAGATAAAGTATTCAAAAGATATAATTTAAAGATAAAGGACTTGCATTGAAATAAAAATGGTAATTCACGTACATCAAGCACTCTTCACTCTTGATTTCCTAATGCTCGGAATGACAGTTTGACAAGTGATTTGAGAGTACAAGTGAACACACACAAACTATACTAAATATTCTTATTTATAGTGTTTACAATGTAAATACCTAGATAAAATCTACGACTAATATTAACATCTTGAGGTAACTGCTTCACTAGATATTTCCACCTATTTGGCGCTCAAACACATCGTGGATTGTTGGTAACTGCTCATGATTTTGAAGTTCCACCTATTTGGCGCTTAAATACATCGTGGATTGCTGGTAATCACCCATGATTCCTCTAAACCTCTTGAACATAAATCGCTTATGCCTTGCTTCGACACTTTCTTTCTGGAAAAGAATAACCATACTTCCTCTAAGTCCAAGAAACGCTTTTTTGTCGACTAAAACCATTTTCGACCAAATCCTTGTCTTTCACCCTTTGGTCGACTAAACCAATTTTGACCTCTTGACATATGTTCTTTTATTTATTTCTAGTCGACGTAGTTCAGTTTTGACAGTTTCAGTGTGACTCCTTTTAAGCATTAACTCTAACTTAATAAAACCAGATTTTCAAACATTGGCTCCCGTTTCCCAGAAAACCCTTACTTTTGAGGATGACTCTTAGCTTATGAGAATATCTTCATTTACTACACGTACTTGAATACCTTAAGATTTTCCAAGGTAAAAATTTGACCTAACTTTTTCAGAAAGTTCAACTCTAAAATTCTCACTACTCATGCAACATAAATGAATTCTAAGGACATAGTCAGTTTCAGGGCTATGATGTCTACATTTTATCTTTGAAAATGGAAGCTAATGATGCCTATATGAAGAGTTCAAAAGTCAGAAAACTTACCTTAAAATGGAATTCATGTTTTGAGTTTGAGCTTGTTTCAAGATGCTGCAATGATCAGGTTAGCTTCCTTGGACCTCTAGGAAGCTAATGCAATGCTTAACTTGAGTTGAGAGTGGCTGAAATGGTCTGGATAAGTCCAACTACAATGCTCTGTTTTTGAGTTTGGACAATGGTGAAAATGGAGTTACAGTTAGGAAATAGGGATTGGGATGAGTTGTATTTGATGTATGGAAGTTTTTAGAATTATTTTAAGGGAAAACGCACGAGTAGATTTTGTGTTTGGATTTCAAAGTCAGAAATGACAAGTTTTTGTGCTTGTGTTGCAATTTCTAATTTGAGAGAGAATGAGGAGTTTTGAGGGCTTGTAAACTCGTGTCTTAGGTTGTAAATGACCTCTCTATTTATAGAGGGAAGGTTTGAGGGTTTGAAATAATTAGAAACAAGAAATCACATGTTATGGTATTGAAACTTGTTTTTGAAACAAAGTTGAAATTCATGGTTTCAAAGTGAAGTACAAGAGTTTGTATGGTGGTTAATAGGTTATAATGGGCTCAAGAAGGGTTGACATTGTGATTAAAGTCACTTTTCCAAAATGGAAGTGGTGACTTTGTGTCAAAAATGGAAAGTCAACTTGGACAAAGCTTCAAACATTTGGATAATGGCTCCAACAGCTATGTAAACATTTGATTATTGAGTGATTAGCAAGTTTGAAGCCTGCAAAGCAAGATTTATGCAGCATGGTTTGAGATTTGCTCAAGTGTTCATCAAGAAAATGACCTATAATTCAAGTTTATGAGGCCATCTTCATATCTTCGAAACTTCTAGCTCAAGCATGATCTCTTCAAGTTATTGAACATTTTGGAAAGCTTAAAACATTCCATACAACCTTCATGTTGACCATTTTGACAAAATCAACTTGGAGCTTGGTGAAAATTGTCTAAGAAGTTAGGTCAAAAATCTGCTTAAACTAGGTCAATTTTTCACTAAGTGTTTTTAGAATAAGTACATGAATTCATGAATTTATAACTCAAAATATAAGCACTTCTAGGACTTGATAAATAAATAAAAGTTGTATATATCATCAAAATCTACAACTTTCATGTTGAATGTTTTCTTTGAATCATCTTGCATCTTGGTGAAAAAATGGTATGAAGTAATGAAATTATCATGTATAAAAATACTTAGAAAAATTTCTAAGTCTTGAAAAGTTTGACTTTTCACATTGACTTTTGAATTTCTTGATTTATTGATACTCAAGCTCTATAATTTTGAATGTCTTGATGAATTGTGATCTTTGAAATCAAATTTTGATCAAAAAGTCAAAGTTTAACTTTTTGTGCATCAATTGACTTTTCATCAGTTGATCAAATTTCAACTAACAATTCAATAGTATTGAGGAATGTTTTGAGTCATGCAATTAAGTCAACATGTTATGTTTGAATCCTTGAGATCTTGCTTCAAGCCATTAAGTCATGTACTAGGTCAAAAATCACTGATCAGACATTCTCAGTCAAAATCCTAATTTTGACCATTTTGTCCCTTTTGATGATTTGACTGTTTTTCTTAAGGAATTGTGATGAGACCCTTATCAATTGATGAATATGACTTAAAAATATTTATGTGGATCAAAAATCTTGAATTTTGACTGTAGTTTGACCATAATTGACTTTTACCCAATACAACTGATTTTTAGTCATCTGAGCAATTGACTGAGCAATTTTGATATTCAAGACTTGAAAATTGACATGAGTATTCTTGGAGGTCTATAATGATCCATGAAGGTCATTTGAGGCATTAGAATTCCAATTATCCTTGTGAAAATCAAAACCGTAATTTGAGGCATCAGTGTTTAGGAGATGGTTTGACCTTGTCAATACTTGTGCAAACTTGAGCTTGTGGAGATCTTGTGAGAAATGTCTTGAGCAAAGAGAGAGGAAATTTTGGGGTACAATAACTATCGACTTGTGAAGCTAAATACTTTATCCGTTTGAGGGATAAAATTGGTTGTATAGATTTTAGTTAGATAAATATGAATTAATGGATGATGTTAGAAGTAATTCATATTCAGAAGTATTTGTGTTAGTCAGAAGCAAAAGCTTCTGAGGTTGCATCCCAAAAGTAAGTTTAGCTTATGGGGTCCTGGTTTGTTTTGCTAACTTAGCTATTAAATTTACTTTTGTTAGTGCCTATGCAACAGTTTACTTTGTGTATATAAGCAACTTTGTAACTAGATTTTTAGTAAGAATTTTAATATGGAATTTCTTCCTCAACAAGTTTGTTGTAGTCGACTATCTCTCACTTCTTCCATCTTTATTTTTCATCTTTAATCTTGTGCACCAATAAAATTGTGCATTTAAGACGTATTAATGGTCGTAAGTGGTCAGTCTCAAATGTAGAAGCAAGTGACTCAATTTTCATTAACAATCATCTGGTAGTTTATATTTCAATCTCTCCCCCAAAACATCTCATCTTATAGGTACCGTATAGATTCAAGTATTTTCTTTAAAACATATCCCCTCTACATGACTTGTGTTTGAATAATTGTGTATATTCTTATTTATTCTCTAAAATATATCCTCCTACATGCTTCTGAAGGACAATATTTCATCTAAAAGAATTTGAACCAAAATTGAACTTGAACATGAAAAAACTTGTCTCGCGTTGTTCCATTTATAAAAAAGATTAGGTTAAATCACTCTTAAAGATTCGGGTCGAGAAAGTCAACTCAATACCAAATACAACTCATTCTTGATAGTTATCCATTATATATATAGACATAACACTTTAAAAACATTTGACTTAACTCCCTATATATATATATATATATATATATATATATATATATATATATATATATATATATATATATATATATATATATATATATATATATATATATATATATATATATATATATATATATATATATATATATCAGAAAAAATAAAGAGCACACTCTCTAAAATCCAACAATTACCAATCATAAAAGATAAACATTTCTCATATAACAAACACTGAGAAATATATTGTGACTCATCCTACATAATCCCAATGAAATTATGAAATAATGTATTTAGAGGTGTCAAAATGGACTACCCGCACCTAAACAGGCGGCCCATGCGGGCTTCGGGCTTTTTAGGATCGGGTCTAAAAAACTTATATTTAAATGGGTTGCGGGCTACCCGACCCTAAACACACACATTTCTAAAAAAAATTAAAATTTTTTCCTTACTTTTTAAAATAACCATGCAGTTGCATGCAATATATATATATATATATATATATATATATATATATATATATATATATATATATATATATATATATATATATATATATATATATATATATATATATATATATATATATATATATATATATATATATATATATATATATATATATATATATATATATATTAAATTTCATATCCAAAATTAGGATTTCTAAATAATCCATATAAATTAATGATTAAAATGTAAAATAACACATTAATTTAATTTAAACTTGTTGGATTAAAATATCCAGCGTCAACCTTGTAGGATCAAGCGCTTACCACTGTGCTAAAAGCAATTGCTTGTAGTCAAGGTGCAACTTTATTTTCATACAGTACGAGCATTTTCTGGGGCTGCACCTAGTTTACTAAGCGTCCATAGATGAGATGTTAAGCCCTTCGAATCTCTAAAGTTGATGATGGATATTTTAATCCAACAATACTATCCAAAATACATCAGAAATTATGTAATGTAACACAAAAAATTAAATAACTTGTTCCAACAAGTTTTAAGTTATAAATATTCATGACAATTATAATTTTATAATAATTATAGTAAAAAATTATTATAAAATTTTATAACAATTATAATTTTATAACAATTATAATTAGATTAATAGAATATAATTTTATAATAAATTGTTATAGATCTGATTTGTACTTACTCTATCCTCCCATAAAAATTACATCAAAGCTTTTTAAACCTCATTTCAACCTTATTTTTAAATAGAATATGTTATTGTATCTTTTCTATGCTATCCACGTAATTATATTAGGATGAAACCTTTTAGTTTGAAATTAAGTCAAACCAACAACTTTTGTTTGATATTTATATCTTTATAATATCAAAAATAAATAAATTAAAATACATAATACGCAAATTATTTATAACATATATAAAATTTTATCACTTTAGACACCGAAATTATTCATTTATACCCATTGACCATTTATATTATATGAGTTCAAAAAATAAGGTATAATTTATTTATGCAAATTATTTATACGTTTCTACACTAATACTTTTTTATGAATTAGAAAAAGATAATTTCTAATTATATTTAAATTTTTTTTTTCCAAATTGATGAACTGCTCATGACCCATACGAACTGACACATATTTTTTAAAATTTTTCAAACCAAACTAAAAAAAGTCCAAATATAAATGAACTCGAAAATAAGATACAAATCCTAATTTTTTCAAACGTAATAGATCAATCTATCAATTTCGATCTATTTTAACAACTCTAAGAACACCTAGCGTATACACTACCAACAAAATCAAACAAAGATAAAATTCTTACAACTAAAATTTGTATGTAACTCTACATTAGACCCAATCTTTATTGCTTGGTAAATACATCCAAATTTCAATCAGTTCTTCATTTACTAAAAATAAGTAAAACGTGTCAAAAATTGGTGCATAATATATATTTTCTTAAGAACAAAAAGGTCCACTTTAAATCATAATTGAAAGTTTGAGATTGTTCTTTGATGCTCAAATTATAATGCAAATAAAAAGCATAAAGTATAAACATAAATCACAAAAGCTATTACCATATGACATGCATACTTTAGAAAAATAAATATCATCAAAAAATTTAAAACTTACACAAGTACAAAAGTGACACTCAATTCATTCTCTAGTACTTCAATTCTCACTAGTATTTTTTTATTACTATTCCTTCGACAATCTTCTATTCTAACTATAAAAGGTGACGTCAAAGAGTGTTAATTGATTGAAGTGAATATGTACAATTGATTTTTTTATTCAATTTATTTATGAATTTGGAATAAGGGCATTATGGTAGTTGTATTAGTTGAGTTTTTAGGAACCTTTGGCATGTGCCATTACAGAAGGGCAGGCTTTAATTTGTGGCCTGTGGGTGACTGGCTCCCAATCTTCCCGCTTTCTCTTTTTTCAATTACAACTATAACTTTCATCAATAAAAAATATCTCTTTTTTTGGTCTTCTTTTTCTTCTATTATATATGCTTCTACTATTAAAATGAAACGTGTGATTGTTTTGTAATTAAAAATAAATTAAAATAATTTTGTCTTTTGTATGTATTTCATTATCTATATTGCAATATCCTGATAAACATATTTGCCTAATAAACATAATGGTTTTAGGACCTACAGACAACCATAGTGTGTTTAATTAATTTAAAATAATAGATTCATTTTTTTCTTCCATGAGAATAACAAAGAACACTACATTGTTTTAATTAACTAAAAAAATTAAAATAATAAGAATATAATTAATTTTTGTCTTAGTTAAAAATAAATTTTTTTAAGAATAAATAAATAAGAAATGAATATACTCATCTTTATTACATGATTGAAAATAACTCATTTAATTTATATTTGTGTTAATTTCAAATATAGAAATAAAATTTTTAAGACTACATAAATAAAAAATGAATCTATCCATATTTGTTATAAAATTTAAAATAGTTATTTTTAAATATAAAAAGTTTAAGAAAAAAAATAATTTCTTATCTATGTAAAAATATAGAAATGTAAATTTCAAAAAAGAAATTGTAATTTTTAAAATAATTTATTAAAATTATAAATTTTCTTTAAAATATAAATATGTTTGCTAAATAATTTTTTTAAAATAATTTCTTTGAATAATTTTCGAAGTAAGAAATTTCTAAAAATAAATTTTAAGGTTTTACTGTCCCTTAAATTATAATAAATAAAAAGTGCATCGAAACAATAATATTAAAAAAATAATAAATAATGAAATTTGAACATGCATGCCATCATTTGAGTTGTAGTACAATCTTATTCCTTGAACAAATATAATTTAAACAAACTTGACACAAAATAAGGAAAATATTTTTATTAAACAATGGTATATTTGTAATAAAAAAATAAACTAGTGGCAATTTTCCTCATCTCCCATTACTTAAACCTATGACCCCTTAACTCAAACCTCAAAAAAAAAAAAACATAAACATCAAACAAATTCATTTCCATTCTCTCAATCTTTCTCTTTGTTTCTTCTAATTTTTTAAGGTTCTTTGTTTCAAAAACAATGAGCACAACAAACACAAAACACATTTACAAACTCTCAGTGAAAAAAGCCACAAGAAGAACAAGAAGAAAACAAATGGAAGAAAAATGCAAGTCTAAGAAGAAGCTCTCACAGAAGCTAAAAGCACTTAAAAATTTAATCCCTTCTCACCATAGAGATGAAGTCAAAACTGATGAATTGTTCAAAGAAACTGCTGATTATATTGTTTTTCTTAGGACAAGGGTTTTCATTCTTCAGAAGCTTGTGGAGATTTATGGAAACAACAACAATGAGAATCAAATTGATGTATTGTTATAGCTACCTTCACTCTTCTTCATGCTTCTTCTTTTTTATTTATTTATTTATTTTAATGTTCTATTTAATTATCTTTTTGTTCATGAAAAAATGAGACAAGATCTTTGTTCTAATATTTTTGTTTATTCTTTTATTTTGCTTTTATGATTATCATTAGATTTCTTTAATGTCTTTTCAAAATTTTGAGAATATAGTTGTGTTAAATTTTTGAATAGGAAATTTAACAATCTATTCTACTTTTTTTAGTTTGAAAATTTAATTGTACCATTGCTTATGGAAATATTCAAAGACACTAATTAATGTATATTTAATGTCTAAGTATTTTATTACTCCCTTTAGTAGATTGGAAATATGTAAAGAAAAATCAAATGCATGTAATTTTAGTTGATTAATTTTTACTCATAGGCCATTTAATTTAATTTCAGGGTTAATTTAATTGATTCCAACCTTTCCGGTCTATCTATGATTTTGTTAATAATAAAAAATTACTCTAATTATGATTTGAGTGTTTTTTAATTAATGTTTCTCAAATTTGTTATTTTTGTAGAAATGTTAAAATGGGTCGAAATTTATGGGGCTAAAAAAGTTAAAATATAAATCTTATTTTTCGAGCTCATTTATTTTTGGGTATTTTTTAGTCTATTAATTAAAAAAAAAATTTATTTAATATAATTAAAAATTATCATTTTCTAATTCATAAAAAAATATTAATGAAGAAATGTATAAATAATTTACATAAATAATTTATATATTATTTTTTGAGCTTAGGTAGTATAATGGTTAATTGGTGTAAATAGACAATTTCAATATCTAAAGTGATGAAATTTTAGATATATTATAAATAATTTGCGTATTATGTATCTTTTATTTATTATTAAGGTATAAATATCAAACAAAAGTTATTCGTTTGATTTAATTTCAAACTAAAAAATTTCATCTTAATATAATTATATGGATAGTATAGAAAAGATACAACGACATATTCTAATTAAAAATAAGATTGAAATGAGGTTTAAAAGCTCTAATGTAATTTTTATGGAAGAATACAATAAGTACTAATCAAATATATAACAATTTGTTATAAAATTATATCATATCAATCTAATTATAATTGTTATAAAATTTTATAACAGTTTATTGCTATAATTGTTATAAAATTATAATTATCATGAATATTTATAATTTAAAACTTTTTAGAATAAGTTATTTAATTTTGTGTGCTACGTTAGATAATTTGTGATTTATTTTGGATAGTTTGAATTAATTTAATATGTTGTTTTACATTTTAATTATTAATTTATATGAACTATTTAGAAATTCTAATTTTGAATATGAAATTTAATATATATACAAGTATTATAGCATGCGGTTGCACGGTTACTTAAAAAATATAGAGACTTTTTATTTTTATTTTTAAAATGAGTCTGTTTAGAGTCAAAACCTGTTTAAAATCGAATAATCCGTAGTTCAGACAAAACCGAACTTGAGTAGTAAAAATAAAATCTATTTAAATATGAGTTTTTTAGACCCGATCTTAAAAATTCAAAAATTCACATGAACCAACCTATTTAAAACTGAATAATGCATTTTGACACCTCAACCTTTAAAGACTAAATTTTGTTTGTGGGATTTAGAAGGTGAAATTTTTGAATTTGAGGTAATAGTGTTCATAGAACTTTTAAATTTTAATTCCACTTTAGAATTTATTTAAAAATTATCCTTCAAACTCACTTTTACATGAAGATAAAATATCTTAAATTATTTTACTTTCATTTTAATATTTTGTTGTCTATTAATTTAATGATAGATATTTTATTTTATGATTAAACGAGAGGTCATGGTCTAAACTCGTACATTTACAATCAAATATTTCTATAGAACAACTAAGTGAGCTTAAGCTTACTTATCGAGTGACTTTAATTTCATTTTTAATTCGACTCAATACAATTTTACTTTCTTAAAATATTATTATTTTGAACCCGCACTCTTGTAATTAAATATTCATATAATGCTGCAAAGTAAATCAAGACATTTTCAACTCACTTTTATATTTTAACTCACTTTTAATTAAAATCAATATAATTTTATTATATAAAAATGAATGAATAAATGAAGTGTCGTAGTTCTATCCATGCACTTAAAAATAGATTTTTCTTGCAAAACTATCAAATAAACTAGTTTATCAAAACACTTTCGATTTACTTATAATCTAAATTAATTTTATAAAACACAATTAATTTAAAATCAAATTTCGTCTCCAAAAATACCAACAAACTGAAAATAGACAATGTAGTGTAATAGTATAGCAAAGAATATGGGAAGAGGCATGCTCTCTCATACTGATATTTCAGATAATATCTGAGTGAAATAGACAGCAAGGCCCTAATTCTTCATGCTGTATAGTTGTCATGATCTTGACATGTTCACTCAATGAACCCATGTGCAAAACCCTATTTTTAAGCCTTTTTTCTCTCTATATTCATATATAACCATGTGTCTATGTATCTATATAATTTTCTACCTCAACCTTTAAAGCGTTTCAAACATCATGTGAGTTATCTATTTTCACTATGTACCTTTGTCTCATCACTATTTTTGTTCTTACTTACTGACATGCTGTTTTCTTGTTCTCTTCTTTTTACTTCTATCCATTTTTATTTTACTATGTAACTTTAGTAAAATCCACATTTTTTTTTAATAAAACAGGGACAACCCATATAATTTGAAAGGGACTTTGCTTCTTTATAGAAATTAATATGTATATATTGTTTGGATAATATTTTAATAATTAAATAAGATTAAAATGTTACTTTTAGAATGAAAACTCTTATACTTTTTAATTTAGTTGAATACTGGTACTTTTAACCAATTAAATAGAATAATTCAATGTCATTTTTTTTATAAATAAATTAAAATTTAGAAGTAATTTATACTAAAGATACTAATACCTAACTACTTTGCATAAATATTTAAAAATTTGTCTAAATTTAATTGGTTGATAGTTGTGGATACCAAAAAGCCACCAAGATTAAAAGACTTTCAAGGATTCGTAATAAACATATCATGTACATTATTTTGAGAAAAATTTACATAAATTCTTATTTCTTATTGTTACAAACAATTAATAAGAATAGAAAAATATTTTATTTATTTAAAATTTAATTTCTTTTTAAATTCGTATTATGGAGTAGTTATGATTATAAATGAGTGAGAATATTATATTTTTATATTTTAATATTTTAATTACACTACAAGATAAAGCTTATCTAGTCACGTGATTTTGCCACGTGATTTTCATGTGGTTAAATAAAGTCAGTTGCGACGTGAAAATCACATGGCAACATGTTTTACTAATATAATAAAGAAGCATTAAGTGTGTCAGTTTTTTTATTTATTTTTAAAGTTACGACGTGGGCTGCACGTCGCTAATTAAAATATCATAAAAAATAAATTAATCACAACTTTCAACACTGACGTGTTCAGGTTTTGAAGAAAGAGAAAAGAGTTGTTGGATTGTTGCGACGTGAAAATCACGTGGCAACGTTGCGGCGTGATTTTCACGTCGCTATGTGCTTTATATGCTTTATCAAAACGCTCCACAAACACAGTAGCGTTAGTTTGTTTAAAGTTCTTCTTCAACCTCCTCCTTCCATATTCCTCCATACCCATTTTCTTCTCCAAAATTTATTCTTCTCCACACTTAAATTCCTACAATCTCCATACATTGTTGTTGTAAGGTAATTTCAATTCAATATTTATACTTTGTTAACAGTTTTTGATGTGTTATTTGAATATAATTTTTTTTCAATTTCTCTTTGAATAGAAGAAGAATATTGATAGAAGTATAGATTACAAAAAGGGACAAGAAGATTGAAGGAGTTACAAGATAAAAGATATTTCTTGAATTTTTTTTTTGAATTTAGTATATTTTCTGAATTTGATTAATTTTTAGGTTGAATTTGCATTGGGTTAAAATTGTTGAATTTGGGTTATATATATTTTCTGTATTTGGGTTAAATTTTAGGTTTAATTATTTAGTTTATAATAATTATTAATTATTAATTTGTGATGAATGAGTTTAATTATTTTAGGAGTTTAAATTTTTAAATTTTTAAATTTTTAGGAGTTTATAAAATTTAGATGTTTAAATTAAATTTTAAGTGTTTAAAAATAAATAAATATTTTTAGGAGTTTATAAATTTTAAGTGTTTAAATTAAATTTTTAGGAGTTTAAGTTTTTAAATGTTTAGGAGTTTATAAAATTTAGGTGTTTAAATTAAATTTTAAGTGTTTAAAAATAAATAAATATTTTTAGGAGTTTATAAATTTTAAGTGTTTAAATTAAATTTTTAGGAGTTTAATAAGTTTTTAAATTTTTAGGAGTTTATAAAATTTAGGTGTATAAATTAAATTTTAAGTGTTTAAAAATAAATAAATATTTTTAGGAGTTTATAAATTTTAAGTGTTCAAATTAAATTTTTAGGAGTTTAAGTTTTTAAATTTTTAGGAGTTTATAAAATTTAGGTGTTTAAATTAAATTTTAAGTGTTTAAAAATAAATAAATATTTTTAGGAGTTTATAAATATTTTTGAAAGCATATATTTATCTTTAATTGTATATGTTTAGGATTATTATTAAGTTGATTAATTAATATTTCTAATTAAATAGGTTTTGATTATATAAATTTGCAGTAAATGGAATTTTATAGGTATTATCGTAGTTGGATGTACGATAGACTATATCCAGGAAGACGTGCACTTAAACCCAATTTTATAGACGGAGTTAATGGTTTTATCGCGTGGACGTTTGCCCAGGAACGTTGTCGAAGTGAAGGAGGAGTTAGGTGTCCTTGTCTTAAATGTGGATGTAGATATATAATTAGTGACCCAGAGGAAATAACACGTCATTTGCATAGGAAAGGTTTCATTGAAAATTATTGGGTTTGGACGTATCATGGTGAAACACTGCTGAGTAATGTACCAGAGACTAGCAACACAAATGCTTCAAGTAGTCAACCGGTTATGCAACCACCTATGGAATTTGAAGAAAACTTTAATCTGGTAGGTGACATGGTTGGTGATGCTTTTGGTGTTAACGTGACCTATGATCAACCTGAAGACTTTGACGGGGAAGAGTTGCCGAATGAGGAAGCGCTGAGATTTTATCAGTTGTTGAATGAGATGAATATGCCGTTGTTTGAGGGGTCGTCAGACTCAAAGCTATCAATGTGTGTGAGATTATTGGCCGCCAAGTCAAATTGGAATGTTCCTTATCAGTGTTTGGAGCACTTCGCAAAAATGACGTTGGACTCAACTGCAACGAAAGACAACTTGCCTGCGAGTTTCTATGATGCAAAGAAGTTGGTGTCGAAGTTGGGTTTAAGAGTAAGAAAGATTGATTGTTGCATTAATGGTTGTATGTTGTTTTATGACAACGAGTTTGGCACTCAAGATTGATCGTCAGAGGAATTTAAGTTTTGTCATAGTCCAAGATATAAAGTTTGCAATAGAGCCATTAACAGTAACCAAAAATGTGTAGCAGTAAAGTCCATGTTTTATCTTCCGATAATACCAAGGTTAAAAAGAATGTTTTCTTCAATACACAGTGAAAGTCAAATGACATGGCATCATACAAACAAAACAAGCCCAGGCAATATGCGACACCCATCTGACGGCCATGCATGGAAGCACTTTGATGAGGTACATCTTGATTTTGCCGCCGAACCTAGAAATGTCAGGCTTGGATTATGCTCTGATGGTTTTGCTCCATATGTCCAAGCGTCCGGAAGTGAGTATTCTTGTTAGCCAGTTATTGTAACCCCTTACAATCTCCCTCCTGAGATGTGCATGACAAAACCATACATGTTTTTGACGTGCGTCATTCCAGGACCGTCGAGTCCAAAAACCGGAATTGATGTGTACTTACAACCTTTAATTGATGATTTGAAGAGGTTGTGGAATAATGGAGAATGGACTTATGATATATCCCGTAAACAAAACTTTTCTATGCGAGCTGCCTTGATGTGGACCATTAACGACTTTCCAGCATATGGCATGTTATTTGGTTAGGGTACGCATGACAGAATGGGTTGTCCGCATTGCATGGAATGCACTAAGGCGTTTACATTGGAAAAAGGGGGGAAAAGCTCGTGGTTTGACTGTCACCGCAAATTCCTACCATCAAATCATCCCTTTAGAAAAAACAAGACAAATTTCAAAAAGGACGAACGGGTAACAGATCTGCCTCCGCCTCGATTGGCACCAGTTGCTATATGGAACTAAGTTTGTGAACTTCCAAAGTTTACAGATACTGGAAAAGCATGTAGAATTGAAGGATATGGGGTCACACATAATTGGACAAAAAGAAGTATATTTTGGGACCTCCCGTATTGGAAAGATAATTTGTTGCGCCATAATCTTGATGTTATGCATATTGAGAAGAATTTTTTTGATAACGTATTTAACACAGTGATGGATGTTAAAGACATAACAAAAGATAATGTGAAGGCTAGACAAGACATGGAAATTTGGTGTAATCATAAAGAGTTGGAATTGAAGCCTCAACCAAATGAAAAATTATTTAAACCCAAAGCTTGTTTCAGTCTGACCCCCCAAGAAGCTAAAGCGGTTTGTGGATGACTAAAAGGTTTGAGAATGCCCGACGGGTATTCTTCAAATTTAGCAAGGTGTGCTGATGCTAACACTGGGAAGTTGCATGGTATGAAAAGTCATGATTGCCATGTTTTTATGGAACAAATGCTACCAATTGCGTTCGGTTCTCTACCCAAACATGTGCTTAATCCACTCACTGAAATTAGTCAATTTTTTAGAGATATTTGTGCGTCAGCTTTAAGAGTGGATGACATCATTAAGTTGGACCAAAATATTCCAGTCATTCTCTGTAAGTTGGAACAAGTATTTCCGCCTGTTTTTTTTGACTCCATGGAACATATACATGTGCATCTTGCATATGAGGCTTATCTAGGAGGACCTGTTCAATATAGGTGGATGTATCCGTTTGAAAGGTTCATGGGTGATTCAAAGCAATCAGTGAAAAATAAAGCTAGAATTGAAGGATCAATATGTGCACATTACTTGCATCGAGAAACTTCACATTTTTGCAGTCACTATTTCAATCACTTGATGTTAACTCCCAGAATCATAAGGAATCCTGTAAATGTTATCGAAAGAAGTCAGTACACCTTATCAGTCTTCGGGCTTCCAAGTCGTCCCTCTAGAAAGAAGGGTGAGCATTGGTTGACCCAACAAGAAATTCAATCTGCACACGTTCATGTCTTGATCAACTGCATTGAAGTTAAACCATATCTTGAGTAAGTATAATTCAACTTCTTAATTTTCTTTACAGTGTGAATATAAAATTGATTACCTTGAAACTTATAGTGTGTTTCTTTTTAGGGAATTTAACAACGCCTATTTTGATAGTACCGGTGTACAATCAACATCTGGTGTCATTCATGCCCAATTTCCAACATGGTTCAAGGAGAAATTGTATATGGTTGTTGCACTGACTCCAGAAATACTCCATTTGAGAAACTTGTCTAATGGCCCTCGTCAAAGTGCAAACAAATGGCACACATACTTCGTGAACGGATATAAATTTCACACTCATGAATGGACTGAAGGGAAAAAAACCATAAACAGTGGCGTATTTGTGAAAGGAGTTACAGATGGTGGTGAAGATGACTTCTATGGTTTTGTTAAACATATCTACGAGTTAGTATACAATTATTTGGACTCGGAAAATAAAGTTGTCTTGTTTTATTGTGAATGGTATGATCCAACTAGAGGCACAAAAATAGATAAGACATATGGTACTATTAAGATTCAAATGGACCGGAGGTACAAAGAGTACGACCCTTTCATAATGTCAAATATTGTTAGGCAAGTTTATTATGTTCCTTATCCTTCATTTGTGCCACGTAAATGACGGTGTTGTGTTGTAATAAAAACAAAACCATTGGGTCATATTGAAACTGACGATCTAGTGGAGGATGTTGCTTACCAAGTTGATGAAGTTGAAGTTAATGATGTGATTCCAGATGAACACACTACAAGTTTGTCTGATACAATGGTTGAGGGGAATCAAGTTGATGAGGATGAAGATCATGAAGATTCTGGATCTGAGGATAGTATCACATCAGATGAAGAGGATGATATGGATGACGAGCATGACGATTTAGAATAGTGAATCTATATTAATGAGAATCGTGTCTTGTAATTTTACTTAACGAACCATTTATTGAATGATTTAATGAATATGTATTAATGAGAATTGTGTCTTGTAATTTTACTTGACGAACCATCTATTGAATGAGTTAATGAATATGTATTCATGAGAATTGTGTCTTATAATTCAAATATATTATATGTTAACTTGTATTTTCTATAATTAGGTAAAAATGCCACCCAAAGATAATAAGGTTAAAGGTCCTAGTGATAGTGGTAGGAAGCCCATGCGTCCAAGGGTAGTAGTATGCCAGTCACCTCACTCAGCCACGTGTCCTCCCCCACAGAGTCAGGTTCATCATATGTCCATGGACAGTACTATGCCATTTACTCCATTACTATCATCTCAGAGTCCTCTTCAGTTCCCATCTGGGAGTACATGTTTTATTAGTCCATCTGGGGCCCCACCTGGTTTACCATTCCAGCAGACACAGGTGCCCTCATCCTTCCAGCAGACACAGGTGCTCTCATCCTTCCAGCAGACACAGGTGCCCTCATCCTTCCAGCACAGTTTTCCATTTCCCACACAGATGCCCTCATTCGTGCAGCAGCCTGGAGGATCCAGCACCCCACTTCCTACACAGATGCCCCCATCTGTCCAACAGCCTGGAGGATCCACCTCTTCACGACCCACACAGACTGGTCGCACCCCCACATCCCACACAGAGTCGGATGATGACGATCTTGGTGTGGTTGATGATCAGATAGATGGGAGAGATCTTTGAGGGGATGATGATCAGAGTGAGATTCATACTATTGATGGGAGATTTTGGATTTGGCCTGAAGGGAACTCGTAAGTTTCTTATTTATTGATTTTTATTTATAAGTACACATTTCCATTTTTAATATAACTTTATATAATTAATTATGCTAATTCAATTATTGTTGTTTTAGTTTCGGGCCGAGCCGGACTGCTGCTAAGGTTATAAATTATATAATTCAGCAGAATTATACAAAAATTTTGAAGAGTTTTAGAGAAGTTTCCGATAAAGAAGAATGGTTCAAGCAATTTCAGGTATAATTAATTTATTTCTTAAGTTATTTTTATTTAAATGACCTTTTCATTATTGTTATAATTTATCTAACTATTTATTTTAATGTCATACAACATTGCAGGCGAAATGTGTTTGGGATCCCTTGAACCATAACAAAGTAAAAAAAATATATTTTGGCAGGAGTTCAAGACGACTATCTGACATGCTACGACGTGTTAGAGAGAATTGGCACCTTTTGGACATTCGTCCCAAATGGATAGGCAAAGAAGTTTTTGAACAACTTCTTAAGTATTGGGAATCAGATGAGTTTAAGGCTAAATCTGAAACTGCAAAGAAGATGAGGGCATCGGAAAAAGGGGGTTGCCTTAATGCTGTTGGAAGTATTAGTACTGCTGAGCATGCTCGACGCATGGTAATTATTACCACTTTTTAAAGTCATATTTGGATTTATAACATATTATTAATTTAAGTTAATTTTTTTTATTTAGGCTAAGCGTTTGGGGAGACAACCATTGATGACTGAGCTGGTTAAGGAAACCTGGACAAAGAAATCGGGAGGATTTATTGACGAGCGCATAAAAAAAGCCCTGGTAAGTAAATTTATGTTTATATATTTTTTTAAAGCAATTTTGTGACGTGATTTTCATGTAGCAAGTGACATGTTGTGGCGTGAAAATTGAGTGGCAACTGATAAGTTGTGGCGTTACAATCACGTGGCTATTTGTTTTTTATTATTTTTTTTATTTCATTTAATTTCATTAATGTTACTTATAAATTTAACTTGATTTTTTTATTGTATGTGTAGGAGGATTATCAGGCCTTGCTTGTAGAATTTCTGACCCATAATCCTCAGTATACTCCTCCTCCAGGAAAATCGGTTCATCCAGATGTAGATTTCTATATTTGGAGTCAAGTTGTTGGGGGAAAGGGGCCTAACAGGTGTTTTTTTGGTGGTGGAAATTTGGCGGGCACCTTGAGAAGTGGGGATAGAAATTTGTATCAGAGAGCTGCAGACAGTGAAGGAGGGTCACGTCAAACAAATTTGACGCCATATCAGTTAGAACTGGTAAGACAATTGGCTAGACGCGAGTCTGAAGATCGTGAGGCGGCATTGAAGCCCAAATGGAGGCAATGAGGGGTGAACATAATAGACAAATTGAGGCAATGGCGAAGAGGCAGACTGATATGGAGGAGCAAATGCGACAATTTATGCAAGCATTTGGTAGAAATCCCAACAGTGGTGGCCAAAATAATAACCACCAAAATAATGATGACTTTCTTCCCGAGTTTTCTGACGACTCGAATGATTCTGCTTAGTTTTATTTTTATTTTGTATTTAGTTTTTTATTTGTGTAATATAAATTTATAATCATATTGTATATTTAAAAATATTATAAATTTAAATTTGAGTTTATTAAATTTATAATATTAAGTATATTTATTTATACATTTAGATATATTTAGTTTTGTTTTTGATAATTTGATTTATAATATTGTATTTAATAAATAAATTATAATATTTAATTTATAAATTTAATAAAACAAAAAATAATATTAATTATTATAACAGAATTAATATATTTAAAACACAAAATATTTTTTTTATAAAAAAAACAAGTTGCGGCGTGTTTTTCATGTCACTAATTAGTGACGTGAAAAACACGCCGCAACAGCAAACGTAAAGATAAATATAAACTTCCTGCTCTGCTCTGCTCTGCTCTGAACACTTTCATCCTATAAAGTCTGTTGCAGCGTGAATTTCACGTGGCAACGTTGTGACATGCTTTTCATGCTGCAACAAGATTGCCACGCGCTATACAACGACGTGTTTCTTAAGGTGGCAAAAGTTGAATAGTGGCGTGACTTGAGTGTTAGCGACATGGCTTTCACGTGGCAAAACATAAGTTATTTTGTAGTGTTAATAAAAAATATTATTGATTGTTTGTAAAACCAAATATTATGTTTGTTTGTATCTAAGCTTTTTCTCATCATTTTAATATTAATTGAATGTATTGAAATTTTTATCAATAATAATCACATGAAATATATCAGTTTTGCAAGGCACAATAATGATATCAAAAATCTTTAATCTTATAGACCATAATATCCTACTTTAATCACTTCACTCTTATATCTCCGTACTTGAGAAATTGTGGTTTGAAATAGTTTTAATTAGATCTAAAGAGTTAGGTCTATCAACTCTCCAACCCGTAAATAATATAGAAGATATTTGGACATTAAAGAGCGAGATCAGATGGAGAGTATGTGAACCCAATACGCCTTCATTGTGATTCATGGGAGAACGTGACAAGTTATGTGTTAGGTGAATAGCCAAAAGATCTCGAATCTCATAGAACTAGTGAAATCACGTGTGTACATACAGATTCTGGTGTGGTATGCCTAATTGTGGCCAGTTAATCGCAAATAACTAAAATAAAAAGGACAATACAATTTAAAGCATATGTAAGGAAGAATAGTGTAAAAATGCAAAGACAATGTTTAACAATACATCAATAAAATAGAATTAACAAAGTTTATATACATGACTTTTGTTGTTTAGTGATTTTATATCAAATCTAAATCGAATAGTGTTACCGGCTTTAAACATATTGGATTGATAAAATTCATCTCACTCGTAGTCTAACTTAGTGCAATATGGATTATCAATGTTCAACAGAGTAAGTATCATTCTCTTTCCATTATCACAACACAAATTAAGGATTTCGTAGTTAAAATCCTTTAAAAGGGCTGCAAAGTCTTCCTCCAATTTCTATAGAAAAAAAAGTGGAATTAGTTTCATAGTCTTAAAAATATTATCCAAAATGAAAAAGAGAGAAAATAGAGAAACTCAACTAATTTTCGTCGTGTCACAATACCAGCTGTGAGACCAAGGTCGAAGACCATAATGTCTATGTTTGATTGAAATCTGCTATGGTAACGGGGTAATTGATCGAGATCAAAGAATTGTTTAAAGCTGAACAATTATCATTGCCATAATTGTTTATAAGTGGATGATCTTGATCTTTGTTATTGATCATATCTGACCAGAATGATCTTTAATGGCCAGCAACACTTAGACTTATTCGATTGTTGAAGTGAATGAGGGGGGGGGGGGGGGGGGGGTACCTGCAAGACACTCTGATGTCAAAATGACGTTCAGAGAAAAATGCAAGTATTGAAGAGTGTAGAGAATAGTGTACTTGAACCTCTGGTGAAATAGGGTATTTATAGCCCCCAACGTTAGGCCAAGGTCCCCATTTGGGCCAGATGCCCAGACCCAAAATGGAGACTGCCAGGATCCTACGTGGGTAGAGGAGACCAGTTCATGGTCTCTATCATGGTTCAACTGCTTTATGATTCTTAGAGGGTGAAGACCTGTTCTTTTCGAGAGCAGGATGACTCCGTGATATTCGGAGGAACGTTGGCCACGTACCATTGTCGATCATGTGGAGGAAGTGTCCTCGACATGCATGTGCTGAGGAGCAGGTCCTTGAAGGGTACATGTAGGAGAGGTTCCCGACATGCACGCGCTAAGGAGAAGTTCTACGACGGGCACACACAAGAGAGGTTCCTAACACGCACATGCTGAGGAGCAGATCCTCGACCAGCACACGTAGGATATGTTTCCTAACAATTATAGCAATATGGGCCATATTAGTGGGCTTTCTTTGTAGCAGAGTTGGGCTGGGCCTTGGCTGGCGGTAGACTAATGACGTGCCCAATCCATAATAGGATCCTCCCAAGTCGCGACTCCTAAGTAGATGAGCTATGACTTTAAGGTCAGCTCAGGTGTCAAAGAGATAGTGATGTCGAGGATCTTCGTGGCTTCCATTGGGTCTTTAATGTTCGACCCGAGCATGGTCGGCAATCACTCGACATTAGCTTCCAGTTTAGCATATGTAAAAGGAGGGAACATGTTCGTTTAGATTAACAATCTTCCTCGCAGAAAGGGAAATGATCGTCCAGATTAACAACATTCCTCGCATAGAGGGAAAACGATCGTCCAGATTAATAATCTTCCTCGCATAGAGGGAAATGATATAAGTGCCATGATTGAGAGTAATGGTGTGCTCGTGGAGGATAAAGTTTTCTCTCGCTCGTCATCCACGGAGAAGAAGAGTTTCGGTCGGCATCTAGTTAATAGGCCACGTGTCATAGCATTTAATGCGCAATGATGGCCTAGGCATAAAGGTCATTATGACCTAGGCGCGTGGGGTAGCTGAATTGTCATACCTAAAATTTGCCCTACCCTTATATTATATTTATGGTTCTTTTTTAAATAAATTATATTATATAGTTTTTATTTCTATGGGGGGAGTAAAACATGAAAAAGGGGTGTGTTGATTTAAAATGGACCATCAATATCTGATGGCCCATTAGGTTTTTAAAAAAGGGTCCATTTCAAGTTAAAAAGGGAGGGGTATTATTTTAACCAATGAGGTGTAAAAAAATCATTTTTTATTAAGGCCCATTAAGGTTCATTATTTTTTTAGAGAGGGTGTATAAATTAATATGTTTTTTGTTCAAGGCCCAATAATTAAAACAGTGTCGCCCATTCAGTTTTTTTGGTTTGAAAAGATTGTTTTTGTTTTTAATTATAACATTATCATTATCTTATTATAATTAATTATTATTACTGATTAGTTTTTCTTTTTGTGTCATTATTTTTATAACTTCATCAAAAGAAAGAGATATTGGTTTTAGTTTTGAAAAGGTCTTTTTACACAGATTATTTCCAAGCCCAAACAGGTAGGCCCAATTCAAATTAGGAAGAGATATTTAAGCCCAAATAAAAAAAAACATGCGTGGCCCAAAACCAAATAAAAAATGTACATTATTCTGATTAATGGAAAAAATAATGTTTGCTACTGTTCAAATCATTGAAACGAAATCAAGCAATTCATTTCTTTCCAAAAACAGAATAAACCAAATCAGAAACAGAACCATGATCTTTACATAACATAATTAAACTTTTCCTTTATAGAGAAACACAATCAAAACGAAATCAGAAACAAAATCATCAACTAATCAAATCATTTTGATTTCGTGCAAATCTGTATCAATTAAAAATTTTCTTAATCAACAAATTACAGATAAATTAATTTCTTTCCTGAATCAACTAACTAAAAAAATGCTATAAAACCTAAGGACAAAAATCATTAAGGGGGGGGGGGGATTGATTGATAAAAAAAGAGGAAATATAAAGAGATTTACAGGGAGAGGAAATTAACAAAGAGGGAAAATTAACGAAGAGAGGGGAATTTACAGAGAGGGAAATAATTTAATAGAGAAAGAAGAAGAGCTGCTTGCCTAGATCTAGGGTTTCAACATCTGAAACCGTAGACCCCTTTGATCGCTGCTGCCATTGTTTTTTTGCCACGCCCTCCGATCAAACTTCATATAGCTCCGTTAGATCGCAATCACCACCACTCCAAATCTTCATCTTCGCCTCACCTGCTAAATAGGAACAAAAGATTAACAAAAGACCCTCGAATCAGAAGCAAACGAAAAAACGTGAAAAAATAGACATGGTTGGAGGTGAGGAACTTAACTCTCTTTTGTTTTCTTTAAGATCCATTATGGTGTTCGTGTTATAGGGTAAGGGTTTATTTGGACGACGGTGAGATTAGGGTTTTGGTGTTGTGTTGTTGGGGAGGGAGAGAGAGGCGTTGCGCCACCAGGACCAGGTGCTAGGGTTTATGCGTTTGGGGTAGGAGAAAAGAGAGAATATAGACAGGAAAAGAGAAAAGGATAATAGAAAATGAGAGGGTTTTTTTTTTGTATAATGAAAATATATTAAGTTTAAATGATCTAGTGTGTGTCGCCCGCAACAACTATCGTATTCCTTTAATCGTGACCATACGATAACCATCTCACGGTACCAACATGTGCGTCCATGATATTACGGTATACCTTTCCACATGGAGTCCAAATGGGTTCTCCCAAAGCGTCTCTGGGCCCGACCCACTATCTAAACACACCCACTTGTTTTTGTTTCAGCGCAAAAACACCCCCCCTCAGCCTCATGGGCCAAGTCCAAAATATGGACTTGGGCCCCTGGCTTCCTGCACCCTTCATTTTGCTGCGTAATGTAAAAATACACCCCCTGCCTTTTGGGCCTGATTTCAATATCTAAATTCAGGCCCATGCTATTAACACCCCTCTAGTTTACTACTCTAACATAATTTACCCCCCATGTTTTTTAAAATTATTTTCTTATTCTTTTGCTATGTTTATTTTTTATATATTTTCTATTTTATATATATATAGTATATTTAATGTTATTTAATATTATATTTATAAATCAAATATTTTTTTTCTAAAACTCATTCAAGTAAATTTTATTTATTGCATTAAATTCTTTTAATCGTACATTTAAATAAGATATTTTCAATAATTAATACTTAAAGAATATCCAACCAAACACCAAATCATTTTTCGTAAATAAATTAATTCAACAATTAATTTTCGAAAGAAGATTATGAAGTATATTTTAATTAACTACGCGCTTGGTCCAAAATCTCCACTATTCACACACTCGGACTAAGTACGGGGGGAATTAAAATATCTACGTAATCTGTAAAAAACACAAACCCATGCGAACTACAAATTGGGACTTTGATTCCTCCTAAGAGGATACATATGCATACAACTAAAATCATGGCGAGTTCCCCAAATAAAATCTTAAAACCCTATTTCTTAAAGATCGCGCTTCTAAACCTAGTATCCTTGTGAACAAGATAGATGAAGGGTGCCTAAAACCTTCCCTTCGTCTAGAACCGAGTCAACAACCTAGAATCTCTAACTTATTTAGGATTATTCCTTTATACTCCATTCCTTAGGATAAAAATTAAGGGTGGCGACTCTGATTTTAAAACCAATTACAACAACTGGCGACTCTGCTGGGGACTCAACCTTAGGTTTAGAAGCATTTCCTCTAGGTTTTAGGGTTTTTCTTATTTTTTGGTTTTTTCTTTATTTTGCTTTATTTATTTATTCATTTATTTTTCTTATTATATTTTATCATATTATGTCTATGGTGGGATTTAAATTTTGCAAAATTATTTTCAAAAACCCTTAGAAAGAAGGTTCGTCTATTAGCCAAGGGGATACATCGGCCCTATGAGTTTATGTGGCGACTTCGCCTAGAGTAGATGGAATTCCGCAAAAGGAATACGTCTTGAGAGATATGCTCTTGGGAAGTAGGACTTTGGAATGAAACCCGTGACTCTTTGTACAACCTTCAAACTAAAATCTCATGATGAGACCTTTCATGGCCTAGAGACGAAAGTTTCGATCTGTAAAGAGGCTCCGCTTAAGGGAGACCCTTGTGCCTTTCCCTCTGGTGTTATTCATGATACCCTTAAGGAAACTACTTTATGGAGAGGGTAGAATATCCATAGGCCCAAACTAAGAGCCTACCTTTTAGGGGTACCATCCATAAAATCATGTCATTGAGCCTTACATTCATGCATTCATACATTTTTGCATTTCCTATATTTACTCTCTATTTCCTTTTGTTTATCTTATTCACAGGGTTAAAAAAGTAATAAGTCAAAGGTTTCAGTGAGTGTCTTAAAATAAATGCCAAGGGAAACAATTTGTCTATCAAGCCATATAGGACAAAGATAATAATCATCAAGGAGAAACTGCCCGAGAGAGCTGTGAAGATATTAGTGCTTCCAATAGTTTCTCTTTGGTTCGAATATTTTTTTTAATATCTGAAATGTATTCCCTTTTGAGGATGATTATTAATAAAAGTACTTTTTGTTTCCATATTCAAACCGCACAATTATTTTTAAGATATTCACCTATAGAAAAAGAAAAACCTGAAAAATAAAATATATATTCAAGTAAATAAGATATTCAAAAGTAGAAACCCTAGCATATTCATGCATATTCATATGCATGCATACATTCACAAACACCTGCATTTCATACAAAAATGTATTTTTTTCAAAAATTCTCCAGTTAAACCATTGGTAGTAGAAAATCACTACCTCTATGGCCACCATATCAGACAAGAGCCCATCAATAAAAAGCGATGGAACAAATTGAGGAGAATCAAGCTGCATTCAAGGAAGATCTTAAGCAAGTTAAAGGCAATGTCAACACAATGAGGGGACACATGAGTCAAGTTCTTCTATCCTTGAAGAACAACATTGACAGTCAGGAGAAAATTCCTAGGGTAGCCTTTGAAGAAGTAGCCCAGACTATTGGTGCATCAAGTGGTCACCAACTAAGAAAAGAGCCAGAAGAAGGACCTCAAAAGTCAACCATGGTTCAATGAGAGACAAGACAAGCTGAGACCGAAGGGTTTCTCCCACCTCCACCGAAGGTAGGGGCATCCTGTGATCGGTGGATCTGGAACTGACTGTTTAACGCTGGTTCGCGAAATGTCGCGGTAAGCAAGAGTCGCCACCGTCTTTTATTTTCTCCAAATGGAAAGGACAAAAGCACAGAAAAATTCCTTATAGAGATTGCTCTCGGTTCGGGAGGTAGGTTATAGAAAGGGAAGGTGTTAGCACCCTTTCTATCCATGGTTATCCATGGGCTCTTAGATACTTGCTCATTGTGTTTTCAAAAATGGTTTGTTTTCTTTTCAATGTGGGTTTTAAAAAGTTTCTTTGAAAATTCCAGTTCGACTCTTTTATCGGTCCTCAAGAGTGTTTGAAAAATTTGCTTTCGAAAGCTTTTTGAAAAGGTGTCGGTGTGAAAAGTATTTTTGATTTGTTTTGAAATTAGAGCAAGTATCTAGAGTCGTCTACCTACCCTAAGGAATTCGTCTGTGTAAATGTCCTTTAAAGTAGTGCTATCCCACCATTGAGAGGTAGGTAGCACCACCGTTGGAGGTGTTCGGGTCAATTCGAGGTTCGGGACATGGTGATCACCAGAGCAATGGGAAGACACCTTAGAAGCTACCCTCATGCCAGGTTCCCGGATCATGAGGACTTACTAAAACATCCTCTACTCGACGATCACCTTTCGAGAGACAAGGCAACAGTGAAGCGTACCCTAGGGGTGGTGTGTGCGATTCGTGTGTCGTTTTCGTTTGCATTTATCTTGTCATGTTATTGGTGTTCTACGCTTTGTTTTTATTTTTGTCCATACATTCTTTCATGTCATTTGATTAACAGTTAAAAGTTGCAAGGAAAGTAAATTCTAAGCTATTACAAACGGCGCAGGTCCACATCGCCAAAAGTTTCTCGAACCCGATTTGACAGAAAATAAATAAACAAAGTAAATAAAGAATTAAAAGTGAGAGCAATTATTTACAAGGCTTCGGGAGAGGTACATAATTATTTAAGCAAAATAAAACAAATATGCGAATTAGAATAAAAATTAAGAACGTGGGCGTTGGACCCTTTTACAAAATTAAATGAGTGAGGAATTAATTAAAATTAAAAGAAAGCAAGAATTTGTTTTTTTGGTATTTTTATGTATTTTAGGTTTTAATAGAAAAAAATTAATTGCAATTAAACGCTAACCCTAATTCTATTTTATTTCAATTTATTAAGAAAAAAAAAACATTAGAATTTAACCTAAATTAAACCTAATTTTTATACAATTTAATTATGAAAATAAATAAATATTAATATTTAATTATTTTAAAGAAAGAAAAAAATGAAAAGGATGAAAAATTCATTAAACCTAATTCTATGCCTATTTTAGATTTTTGTTATGAAAGAAATTAAAATTAAAACCCTATTTTAAACTAATTAATTTACATGCATTTATTTACAAGAAATATTAAAATAAAATATTTATTATATTTTTTATCTTTTCTGATTTTTATACATTTTTTATATTTATGAAAATAGGTAATTAATTTAAACAAATAATAATTAAAAGTAATAGATTTAAATAAATAAAGAAAATAAAGAAGAGTGAAAAATATGCAAACCTAGGGGGTGGTAGTCCCCAAAGTGGAGGTTGAATCCAAGCAATTCTGGCCCATTTAGCAAGGCCTGGTGGACTTTTTGAGTAACGTGTGGCGCGTTGACTGGGATCCACTATGTTCCTCAATTCTTAGCCTTGTGATTGTGGAAGCTGGGCACGTGGACACTTGATTTAGGAAGATGCACGGTGCGCTCCACTTTTGAAGCTGCATATGAACATGTATTGCAAAATAATATTGAAATAACGTAGACCTGGGGCTCGAACCCAGGTCATGTACCTTTACCACCAATTCTGCTTGCCAGCTGAGCCAAGTGCGCATTCTGATTAATATACAAACAACAAATATTATAAAAGAAAACAATCAATGCTAGTGGGTCTGCGCGCGAATTTCAAACAGACCAACCAGATCTCGCCACGAATTCATCTTCTTCGCGTGTTTCATTTTTTTCTGAAATAAGAACACATTGGCCACGGTTTTTTATGCGTTCTCTTAGGCAGCTTATGGGAAAATAACGATTAGCCCTCTGACGCTCATAAATTGAGCGCGAGGGTGGTTTTAAGATCGCCTGAGTGTGCTAAGTTGGATGGTGGTGGTCTTGAGGGCCAATTTTTCTTTAAATAAAAACCCCCAATTTTGAGGTCCTGCAAACCCTAGAACACAAACATGGCATAATTGCGTACACAGCATAAAAATGCAATTAATCATATTGGTTAGCTTCAGAATTTCATAAGGAACATGAATCAATAAATAAAAGTTACAAAGGATGCGTAAATCATGATGCACGATTATGAATTTTTCTTGGTATAGTTTTCATTCGTGTTACCAATTCCTTGCGTTTTGATGGTTGTCTTTGATTAGAATATGTTCAGTAATCTCCAAGGAAGCTATTGAAATAAGAATTATGCCTTGAATCGCCCTAAAAAGTGGTTTTCAGATTTGAGTTTTTTGACAATTTTTTCAAGTTTGTGAATGGCTTTTGGGCGCAGCTCAGTGTGTTTCTCATTAGGGTTTCCTTTAGGCTTATGTAGTGAGTCCATTAGGTCAAGAAAAGTAGAACAAATCCAATGCAATGATGTTTTTTGAAAATTTGATTTTTAAGGATCTTTTTCAATCTTTTCCATGTGTTCTTTGTTCTCAATCATGCCAATCTCTCCAAATCTTTCCTTATCTGCATATACACGAAATCTTGAGAACAAAACAAGTACAAAAAGATTTGTTAGGTTAAGTTAAATATTTTTCACATATTTAATTGATTTAAGTGAATTATTATAAATAAAAATTCAAATAAATAAATAAAAAATGAGAAAATACTTCCCTTTGGGCCAAGTGATCGTGCACATGCTTGGAATGATGAATTATGGAAGAAAAATGGGCCCATTAGCAATTTTAGGTCATTTGCATCAATGTTGACTTTTCAAAATATCCAAAAATTTCCCAACTTCTACAAGGCATAACTTGCTCAATTTTTAAGCTTTTCTCATGTTCTTGGACATTTTGGAAAGGTCTTTGAGTCCTCTAACCAATGTCTTTGGTCCCATGTCATTTTGATTTACCAATATCAAGTTATGGCCTTTGACTTAAAGTCCCTTTTTGTTGACTTTTGAAAATGACCTATAATTTTGAAATTGATAACTTTTTGTGAGAGCATTTCTTGGACTTGAAGTATGAAGTTGAGTTGTAGGAAATGTCTTTCTATTCAAAATGAGCTTTGGATGGAATTTTTCTGATAATCCATGTGAAAGTTATGCCCTGGTCAATTTCAGTTGACTTTTTCAGCTGTCCAAATAAAGAAACTTTTGCATTTTGATGATTTCTGAGCCAAATTTTGAGAATCATGATCAAGCATTGATCAAATGATGTTTGTGGCTTCAAAATGATATGTTGACCAAAAATTTGAACTTTTGACTGTCAAATGACCATTTTGCCCCTACAGTTGACTGTAGTGCAATTAGGGTTTTTGACTGTGCAATTTTGTACTGAATGCCTTGAAACTTGATATGAGGATACTTGACCATATTTGTAGGCATGTGAGACTTGATTGGGCCTTTAGAAACTTCATTTTCTTGACCAGAACACAAACCCTAATTTTGATTGTATAGGAGATCTTTGCACTGTGCAACCCTTGGGGAGTTTTGAAGCATGACTTGGCAATTTCCTGAAGAATATGGGAGGGCAAATTTTGGGGTACAACAGTTGCCCCTGTTCAATCTTCTTAGACCTGAGGATGCAGATTGGCTGACGTGCCTTTCGTAATCCGAGGGTGGAAGATGATTGAACACTAGAGTGCCTAGAAATTTGCGCTCACATAGTGGCAGTGTGGTGGAATGGGCTTATAGATGCCATTTAGAGGTCGATGAATAGGATGATGGGCTTATAGATGCCATCTGGATGTTGATCGCGTAAGAGATTCCTTAGCGGGAACCTACATACCTGCAAAAGAAACATGAATACCTGGCACGTTGCAGGAGTTGATTTCAGATGCTTGGCATAGATATGTCCTGACTGGTTACGGGAGCTGAGTCTGGAGCTTCACAAGATGATGAATGAACCAGGGATGGTTACTACCTTAGTATGAATGGTAAGAGAATCTTGGGCGACTTTAACTTCAACAATGCTCGTTGAGAAAAATCTTAGCGGGAATTACCATCTTTGCAGTATCGGGAAGAGAACCATAGGCAATTATAATCTGAAAGGGAATTGTCACCTCACTCACCGTCGGAGAGGGAACCATAAGAAAAGGAATTATCACCTCACTCACCGTCGGAGAGGGAACCACCTGAAAAGGAATTATCGCCTCACTCACCGTCGGAGAGGGAACCATAAGAGATTATCACCTCACTCACCGTCGGAGAGGGAACCATCTAAAAAGGAATTACCACCTCACTCACCGTCGGAGAGGGAACCATAGGAGATTATCACCTCACTCACCATCGGAGAGGGAACCATCTGAAAAGGAATTACCACCTCACTCACCGTCGGAGAGGGAACCATAGGAGATTATCACCTCACTCACCGTCAGAGAGGGAACCATCTGAAAAGGAATTACCACCTCACTCACCGTCGGAGAGGGAACCATAGGAGATTATCACCTCACTCACCGTCGGAGAGGGAACCATCTGAAAAGGAATTATCACCTCACTCACCGTCGGAGAGGGAACCATAGGAGATTATCACCTCACTCACCGTCGGAGAGGGAACCATCTGAAAAGGAATTATCACCTCACTCACCGTCGGAGAGGGAACCATAGGAGATTATCACCTCACTCACCGTCGGAGAGGGAACCATCTGAAAAGGAATTATCACCTCACTCACCGTCGGAGAGGGAACCATAGGAGATTATCACCTCACTCACCGTCGGAGAGGGAACCATCTGAAAAGGAATTATCACCTCACTCACCGTCGGAGAGGGAACCCATCTGAAAATTATAATCTTAAAGAAAACCCTAAAATGGAAATCTCATGCACCGTCGGAGAGAGAACCAATAGGAAATTATAATCTGGAATAACTTCTGCTGAGTCTTTATCAGAAAAATCTGTTGGGAGTCGATTTAGCTGGACTAGAGAAGGCCTGGGACTGGATAAGAAATCTTCGAAGTCGATTAACTGAACCGGTCTAGGTCTTGAAATATGATTGAGAATTTCAACTGCATCTTTCCTGAAAGGTAAAGGTCAGTCATATGCAATGTATGATATGGATCAAGCAATGATGTTCTCAACATAAATGAGATTTGTATGATATAATGCGTCTATGTATGCTATAATGGTGTATGTGATGTTTTATGAATGTATGTTTTCGTCTGAGGAAAAGAAATCCTTGACGGGTGCCGGGAAGTCGCTCCTGGGCTGATGTTGAAGAATAGATTTTTGCTTCCGCTGGGGATGATAGTTGCAAGGATACCGGTAGGAGAAGATGACTCCGTTGCGGAATAAACTTGGCAAATGGAAGATTCTGCGGGGAGAAAAGATACTCTAGCGACCATGCTGGGAAGCAATACTCTGTGGGAAGAGGGATGCCTTGCTGAGTGTTGATAATAATTTGCTGGGGATATGCTTATTGTTGGAAGTGTTGATAGACTTCGCTGGGGATAAGAAGGCTTCGTCGACGACGCTCTTTCCGTGGCTTTTGGCTGAGGATAACCCAGTTATATCCTGTTAAGGAAATAACTCTTTAAATCAAGCCGGACGACGCGTTCGTGTTCTGCGAGGGGATAAGCTTCCAGAATCTACTGGGGATATGCTTATTGCTTGGGGAGATAGATTCCAACCTTCCTGGGGAACTGGATTGGAATTTCTTGGGGAGGTTTTGATATGCTGGTGAAGTGATTCCTTTGAATGCTAATATGCCGCCGGGGAACAATCTTCATACCAAGACTGCCGGGGATGCTTGTTAAGAATATATGCTGCTGGGGAAGTATTGAGATCTACTGGAGGATACTCAATTTCCTTAAGATTTGATGATTCTGCTTGGAGAGAGTGCACTGACTTGCTTACTCTCTGGGGAATTAAGATGTACTGGTCGTATTCTTTAGCCGAACCTACCTTGGTACCTTGGAGGATAGAAAAATTAGACTGCTCAGACAACTCTTTATTGCCCCTGTTTCTAGTGTCACCTGTAATTAATCCTTTGTTTCGTATGCAAATATTTATGAGTTAGCAAATTATTGTCAATGCATATATCACAAATTGAACCTTGGACGTTCTTCGCAAAACAAAACAGAAAAAGAAAAACACTTGGCACGTTTAATGAAAATATATTTGTATTGATTTTTGAATGGCCTGAAAATAGGCGTTTTGTGTACAAGAGGTTGACGTCCTAGTAAGAGGAACGCTGCCGAACAAGAGAGTTTATACAAATTTTGTACAAAAGAAAATAAAACAGCTGTGTGAAATGAATGATCCCACTGGGTTTCAACTCTGCTATTGCCTTTATAACTCCGAGCGTCTCATCACTTGATGACCTTGGTTGAAGGTGAAGCTGACTGATCGATGCCGTCTGATCTTGATGTGGATACCGGATTCTGGATGCAAAGTGATCAATGAGACATAGTATTACGCTTTTATCCCTAATTTTTGCCTGGACCGCCCTTTCGGGTTTTCGGTCCACCGGGATACCCATTTTTGCCCAAGCCGCCTTTTCAGGTTTTCGACTTGCCGGGTGTACAGATTTTTTCATTTTCATCCCTTCATTTTGCCCGAACCCTTTTGATTCGACAGGAAGCCCTAATTTTTGCCTAGGCATGTCAGCCTAGCGGGTCTTTTTTCATGCGTAGTATTTTTTTACTATGTCTGCATTGGCGGGGTGAGGAAGGTCGTCACCATCCATATTGGTCAATATCATGGCTCCTCCTGAGAACACATGCTTAACCACAAATGGCCCTTCGTACGTAGGGGTCCATTTGCCCCTTGGATCACTCTGAGGAAGGATGATTCGCTTGATTACCAGATCCCCAACTCGATATTCCTGTGGTCTGACCTTTTTGTTAAATGCCCTGATCATCCGTTTCTGATACGTCTGACCGTGACAGATAGCAGCAAGTCTCTTTTCATCAATGAGGTTGAGCTGATCAAGTCGTGTCTGGATCCAATCATCTTCGCTCAGATTTGCATCCTTCATTATCCGGAGAGATGGTATTTGTACCTCGATCGGTAAGACTGCCTCCATACCATAAACCAGAGAGAAAGGAGTTGCCCCGGTTGACGTCCTAGCTGAGGTACGGTACCCATGTAGAGCGAACGGTAACATCTCGTGCCAATCTTTATAAGTCACTGTCATCTTCTGCACGATTTTCTTGATGTTCTTATTTGCTGCTTCTACAGCGCCATTCATCTTCGGTCTGTAAGGAGAAGAATTGTGGTGCTGTATCTTGAACTGCTCGTAGAGCTCAGCGATCATCTTGTTATTCAGATTGGTACCGTTGTCTGTAATAATTCTCTCTGGGACGCCGTACCGACAGATCAGGTTGTGCCGAATGAACCGTGCCACAACAGTCTTGGTTACCGTAGCATAGGATGCTGCCTCGACCCACTTCGTAAAATAGTCAATCGCCACTAGGATGAAGCGATGCCCATTAGATGCCGTAGGTTTAATCTCACCAATCATGTCTATGCCCCACATTGTAAACGGCCAAGGCGCAGTCAGAACATTCAGGGGAACCGGAGGAACATGCACCTTGTCTGCATAAATCTGGCACTTATGGCATGTCCTGGAATGTTGGTAGCAATCAGCTTCCATTGTGGACCAGTAATATCCTGCCCGTAGGATTTTCTTAGCCATAGTGTGCCCGCTGGAATGTGTACCAAAGGTCCCTTCATGCAGCTCTTCCATGATCCTTTCTGCTTCAGTCTTATCCACACAACGCAGTAAGGTTGAATCATGGTTTCGCTTGTACAAGATGCCGTTGCTAAGGAAGAACTTGGCCGCGAACCTTCTCAGGAATTTCTTATCATTGATAGAGGCACCTTCAGGGTATTCCTGAGTTTCCAAGTATCTCTTCACCTCATGGTACCAAGGCTTCTCAGTCACCAATTCAGTCTCGAGATCACAACAGTATGCCGGTTCGTCCAGTTTCCAGATGATGATCCGGGGAGCCTCATTATCCCATTTGACCTTGAACATTGAAGACATTGTAGCTAACGCGTCCGCTAACCGATTCTCTTCTCTTGGAAAGTGCTCAAAGGTTATCTCTGTGAAGTGGGGGATCAGGGTCAACACACATTCTCTGTAAGGAATCAAGTTTGGATGTTTCGTATCGCACTCTCCTTTGATCTGATTGATCACAAGAGCGGAATCTCCGAAGACACTCAGAAATTTGATCCTTAGGTCGATCGCAGCTTGAAGACCCATGATGCACGCCTCGCACTCCGCCATGTTGTTGGTACAGTTGAAACATAGCCGGGCAGTGAGTGGAGTATGAGTACCTTGAGGAGATATGATTATGGCACCGATACCATTTCCCAAAGCATTGGAGGCTCCGTCAAAGTGCATAGACCATCGGGATCCTGGTTCAGGTCCTTCATCCGGTCCAGGTACTTCACAATCTGTCACTATCATGATGCTTTCATCTGGAAACTCAAAGTGCATTGACTGATAGTCATCCACAGCTTGATGTGCCAAGTGGTCTGCCAATACACTTCCCTTGATGGCTTTCTGGGTTGTGTACTGAATGTCGTATTCCGTCAAGATCATTTGCCATCTTGCAATTCTCCCAGACAGAGCAGGCTTTTCGAATATGTACTTTATAGGATCCATCTTTGAGATCAACAAGGTAGTGTGAGTCAGCATATACTGTCTCAGCCGGCGAGCAGCCCATACCAAAGCGCAACAAGTTTTCTCGAGCAGTGAGTATCGGGTCTCACAGTCGGTAAACTTTTTGCTAAGGTAATAAATGGCATGCTCTTTTCGGCCAGACTCGTCATGCTGGCCCAACACACACCCCATTGAGTTGTCCAGCACTGTCAGGTATAGTATCAGAGGTCTCCCTTCAACCGGTGGCATAAGGATAGGTGGTTCTTGGAGATACTCTTTGATTCTGTCAAAAGCAGCCTGACATTCATCGTTCCAACGTACTACCTGATCTTTCTTCAGTAGCTTGAAGATCGGCTCACAGGTAGCAGTCAGATGTGAGATGAAGCGAGCAATGTAATTCAGGCGTCCTAAAAAGCCTCTGACCTCCTTCTCTGTCTTGGGAACTGGCATATCTTGAATAGCTTTGACCTTAGCAGGGTCCACTTGAATTCCCTTGTCACTTACAACGAAGCCTAGCAATTTTCCCGATCTTACCCCGAAGGTGCACTTGTTCGGGTTCAATCTCAGCTTGTACAGTTTCAACCGGTCGAACAACTTTTGCAGATGGTCTAAGTGCTCTTCCTCAGTCTGGGACCTTGCGATCATGTCGTCAACATATACTTCTATCTCGTGATGGATCATGTCATGAAATAGAGCAACCATGGCACGTTGGTAGGTTGCCCCAGCGTTCTTCAACCCGAACGGCATGACCTTGTAGCAGAAGGTGCCCCACTGAGTAACAAAGGTAGTCTTTTCCATGTCTTCAGGTGCCATCTTGATCTGATTGTAACCTGAAAAGCCATCCATGAAAGAGAATACCTTGTGCTGAGCTGTATTATCAACAAGGACATCAATGTGAGGTAAGGGGAAGTCATCTTTGGGGCTGGCCCTGTTCAGATCCCTGTAATCGACACACATTCTGACCTTACCGTCCTTCTTAGGTACCGGCACCACATTAGCAACCCACTGAGGGTAAGAAGTCACTGCAAGAAACCCGGCATCAAACTGTTTCATAACCTCGGCCTTAATCTTTTCGGACATCTCTGGACGCATCCGACGGACCTTTTGCTTAACTGGAGGGCAGTCTTCCTTAGTTGGCAAGTGATGGACCACAATATCGGTATCCAACCCGGGCATGTCTTCATAGGACCAAGCAAAGATCTCCATATAGTCATGTAACATCTTGGTTAACCGTTGCTTCACGCTGAGCTCTAGGTTGGCACCAATCTTTACCTCTCTCCTGTCTGCTTCAGTACCCAAGTTTATTGTTTCCACTGGCTCTTCATGGGGTTGAATTGCCCTTTCTTCCTGAAGCAACAGTCTTGCAAGCTCGCCAGGCACTTCGCAATCATCTTCACCTTCGTCTTCGGCTAAGTTGATCGGATTTTCGAAGTCATAATTGGCAGTAGCAGAGTTGTTATCAGTGAGATCTAGAGTGGATTGAAACCTGTATGAGTGAGTGTGTGTGTAAACACAGCTGTTTTGAAATATATGTAAAGGAAAGAAAGACAAAAAAGGAGCACAATATTTGCAATGCGAGAAAACGTCAAAGATTTTCATTCATGATATATGAAATGACAATTTATATGCCCTCACAAATAGAACCGCAGTGCCTCGGGTAAGACACCGGGCCATAGAGTTTATTTATTGTTTATTACAAAATAACAAAACAAAGAAATTTATTACTCAGTAACAAGAGAAACAGGGAGATTGTCTTTTGCGCTCCAATTGTTAAGTCCACCGTCGGTTGCCGGGTAGATCCAGCTATCAAACTCAGCTTCATCAACTTCCTCTTCGTCCCCAATAGCATTCACTCCATGAACAGGCAGGGGCGCTGTCACTACATTAGGCTTCTCAGATGCCTCAAACTGTACCTCCTTGGCGTCAATAAGGTCCTGCAGCTTGTTCCTTAATGCCCAACAGTCATCAGTAGAGTGCCCCGGGCTATCTGAATGGTAAGCACAACGAGCATTCGGGTTGTACTTAGGAGATGCAGTATTGGGGAACTTCGGAGCCTCCCTGACAGTCACTAAGTTAGTGGATAGCAACTGTGGCAGGATCTGCGATAGGGTCATACTTAAGCGAGTGAACTCTCTCCGGGGTCTTTCAGCCCTTTGAGGATTGTTTGGCTGAGGAGCGGCAGCAAGCTTAGCAATCATTACCGCACTGACAGATTGGTGGCGCTCAGGTCTCTCTGATCTCTTGGAACCATACACGGCACTAGACTCCTTCTTGAAGGGTTTCTTCTCAGAACTAGATGATGCACCCTTCGCAATCTTTCCAGACTTCAACCCAGCTTCAATTCTCTCTCCAGTCAGAATCAAATCAGTGAACCCAGCAGAAGAATTCCCGATCAGATGGTTGAAAAACGGCCCAGATAGGGTCCCTAAGAACATGTCTACCAACTCCCGATCAGTCAATGGTGGCTGCACCCTGCCAGCCAAGTCTCTCCATTTCTGAGCGTACTCCTTAAAACCTTCGCTTGCACCTAACGACATACCCTGGAGCTGGGTACGTGTAGGGGCAAGGTCGGCATTATATTGATACTGCTTATAGAAAGCAGTAGCCAACTCCTCCCAGTTACGAACCTTGGTCCCATCCAGCTGATAGAACCATTCGAGATGAGTCCCTGAAAGACTCTCCTGGAAGAAGTGGATCCATAAATTCTTATCCGCAGAGTACGGTTGAATTTTCCGAACATAGGACCTTAGATGCAGCTTGGGACAAGACGCCCCGTCATACTTAGAAAAGGATGGTGCTTTGAACTTGTGAGGGATGATCACACCAGTTGACAAACCCAAATCTCCGAAATCCAGCCCAGGTACCTGTTGAACCTCCATAGCTTTCAACCTATCCTCCAGTTGCTTGTATCTGTCTTCTGCAGGAGGGTACTTCTCTTCATCAAAATCTGTCTCGTTGTCGGAGACTACGGGACTAGGAACCCTTGCTTCTGCCTGAGGAGAACTCTTGTCAACAGAAGAACCAGCCTCTTCCTGCTGCAGAGCATTACCAAACCTTCGGCCCGAGTTGAACAGAACAGTTCTTCTCTTCTTCTTCTTCTCCTTCTTCAGGAGCATAGCCTTCAGTTCTTCTTGGCCCTGAGCCAAACCCTTGATTAATTCCTGGAATTGTGCATTCTGCACCTGAAGAGCCTTGATGGACGTCTCAGTTGATGCAGAGTCGGGATTCATGATGCTGAAATAAACAGCGAAGAACTGTAAGCAACTTGAAAAGGGGAAAAACCTGCTATGCACATGATGAATGAGATGTGTTTATGCAATGCATTCAAGGGTTCGAAAGTTCAAATTTGTTGTAGACAAAAAGGAACACCCGTTATTATTAAGGAAATCATTGTTTAATACATCAAAGCCTCATGGGCAAAAGTACAAAAATCAAATCAATCCCAAAATATGCTGCGCATCCTCTTTGGAGCTATGTAAGTGTTGAGATTCCTCTCCTCATGCAACAGGCGGGTGAGCTCCAAGACCTTCCTTTCACTGGCATGTAGACTAGTCTCAAGAGAATTCCGTTCTTCCTTAAGCTGGATCCAGCTCTTCTGCATCTCTTCCCAGGATGTGGGCATATCAGGGTGCTGAATAGTATAGGACACTTCTCCTTCCAATACTGGTTCTTTGATTACTGGGAGCATATGGGGATAAGGCATTACTAACTTCTGGGAGCGGGCGCGTACCCACTTGAGATAAGGTTCCAACGGGATGGAGTTCCTGTGCCCCAGTGTCTTGCTGTCTATCCTACTCGGCATCCTACAAGCTCTAATAAATCTCTGGCGAAGTCCTTGAGTATCGTTGTCGAAGTCAAAAACTATGTCAGGGATTAACATGTCATGAGGACCATCCCTCCGAGCATAACCAAACTGTCTCCAAGCCAGACATGGACTGTACGTAATACCTCCTCTGATTCCAAGTAAAGGAACATTAGGGTACTCCCCGCAACGATCAATGATAGTGACATCTTCTCTGGACCTAGGGCACCAATGTATATCTGCATGCGTAAGAGTCATCAACCGCTGTGACCATCTCAAACCCCGCTCATTCTTCAAGACTGATTGTGGAAGGTGCGAAATAAACCACCTTCCTAGGAGAGGAGTGCAACACATAAGGACACCTCTTTTTCTCATGGTTCGAGTGTAACATGAGTGAAGGATGTCCCCCAGCAACGTAGGTATAGGATTCCTGGACATAAAGATCTGGACAACACTGATATCAATAAGCTGATCTGGGTTAGGGAACAACACCAAACCATAGACAAGGAGGGCCACAACCTCTTCAAAAGCTTGCAAGTCAAGGGAGTTCCAACATTCATGGGCCTTTTCAAACAGAAACCTGGCTAAGAACCCTTTGATACCACTTCTAACTTCCCAATGTCCCTTGAGGTCAGATGACTGTAGGTGCAAGGCTTTAGCAATCTCTTCAAGCTTAGGTTCCTTTTCTGTACCGTTGAAGGGTAGCTAATCAAGGATAGGGATCTTCAGGAGCCGGGAGAACTCCTCCAATGTAGGTACCAGCTGATAATCCAAGAAGGTGAAACAGTGATGCAGAGGGTCAAAGAATTGGAACAGGACCTTGATCATATCTTCCTCAATGTTGGTATTGACCAAGCTGATGAGGCTTCCATGTCTTTCACTGAATGAAGAGTTCTCAGGAAACCTGGATATAAGCTCCTTAAGCTGAGGAGGGATCCTTACAAGATTGACTTGAATTGTCTTTCTACGAACAGTTTCCATGTCCTACAAAACAAGAACAAAGATGAAAATTCGAACCCCTGAAATGGTTAGTCAATGCATATGATGCTGGATGATGTCATGATGCTATGATTAAACACACCACAGATATTTACAAAGACAAACATGTAAGGCACACAAGGCACACAAGACAAGCCCTTAAGGTTTAAGGCCAGTATGGGGTCTGGGTAGTACCCTCTTGAAGTTGGTGGGTTCAACCTGTCCTAATCAAAGTAACCGGGTTCTAAGGTTCCCAATATCACGGGATTGCTTTCATTGTTCATCGTTTCGATTTAGCCACTGAACTGGCAACCGAAATATTCCAGGAAAGCAACCCTCAATTGAGTGTAGTATCGAGTATCAACCAACCTCGGACTGCACCAAAGTCAGTTATCTCACTACCCTAAAGAGGCCAAGATTGTTCAATTAAGGTTCCTAAGGTCTGTTGATGCTTCACGACACCACGCGGAGGCCCCGTACTCTCCTTGACTGAACTCAAGGGTTACCGGTATACACCAAAGTGCCACATCAACGTAGCAGACTGTTTCAACCATGTCGGTATACCCCACACAGTTCCCTCACAGCCTTGTTGCTACTTTCTAAGAAGGTATCCCCAGATCCGGGTTAGGATCTATAGAACTCCCGAGACAGTCCCACAATTTAAAGCACACAAGGAAAGCAATTGAAAACACAGTTATGAACTAACCCTAAGGTACACCTCACTTTATAAAGGGTCCCCAGCAGAGTCGCCAGTTCTGTGATCGGTGGATCTGGAACTGACTGTTTAACGCTGGTTCGCGAAATGTCGCGGTAAGCAAGAGTCGCCACCGTCTTTTATTTTCTCCAAATGGAAAGGACAAAAGCACAGAAAAATTCCTTATAGAGATTGCTCTCGGTTCGGGAGGTAGGTTATAGAAAGGGAAGGTGTTAGCACCCTTTCTATCCATGGTTATCCATGGGCTCTTAGATACTTGCTCATTGTGTTTTCAAAAATGGTTTGTTTGCTTTTCAATGTGGGTTTTAAAAAGTTTCTTTGAAAATTCCAGTTCGACTCTTGTATCGGTCCTCAAGAGTGTTTGAAAAATTTGCTTTCGAAAGCTTTTTGAAAAGGTGTCGGTGTGAAAAGTATTTTTGATTTGTTTTGAAATTAGAGCAAGTATCTAGAGTCGTCTACCTACCCTAAGGAATTCGTCTGTGTAAATGTCCTTTAAAGTAGTGCTATCCCACCATTGAGAGGTAGGTAGCACCACCGTTGGAGGTGTTCGGGTCAATTCGAGGTTCGGGACATGGTGATCACCAGAGCAATGGGAAGACACCTTAGAAGCTACCCTCATGCCAGGTTCCCGGATCATGAGGACTTACTAAAACATCCTCTACTCGACGATCACCTTTCGAGAGGCAAGGCAACAGTGAAGCGTACCCTAGGGGTGGTGTGTGCGATTCGTGTGTCGTTTTCGTTTGCATTTATCTTGTCATGTTATTGGTGTTCTACGCTTTGTTTTTATTTTTGTCCATACATTCTTTCATGTCATTTGATTAACAGTTAAAAGTTGCAAGGAAAGTAAATTCTAAGCTATTACAAACGGCGCGGGTCCACATCGCCAAAAGTTTCTCGAACCCGATTTGACAGAAAATAAATAAACAAAGTAAATAAAGAATTAAAAGTGCGAGCAATTATTTACAAGGCTTCCGGAGAGGTACATAATTATTTAAGCAAAATAAAACAAATATGCGAATTAGAATAAAAATTAAGAACGTGGGCGTTGGACCCTTTTACAAAATTAAATGAGTGAGGAATTAATTAAAATTAAAAGAAAGCAAGAATTTGTTTTTTTTGGTATTTTTATGTATTTTAGGTTTTAATAGAAAAAAATTAATTGCAATTAAACGCTAAACCTAATTCTATTTTATTTCAATTTATTAAGAAAAAAAAAACATTAGAATTTAACCTAAATTAAACCTAATTTTTATACAATTTAATTATGAAAATAAATAAATATTAATATTTAATTATTTGAAAGAAAGAAAAAAATGAAAAGGATGAAAAATTCATTAAACCTAATTCTATGCCTATTTTAGATTTTTGTTATGAAAGAAATTAAAATTAAAACCCTATTTTAAACTAATTAATTTACATGCATTTATTTACAAGAAATATTAAAATAAAATATTTATTATATTTTTTATCTTTTCTGATTTTTATACATTTTTTATATTTATGAAAATAGGTAATTAATTTAAACAAATAATAATTAAAAGTAATAGATTTAAATAAATAAAGAAAATAAAGAAGAGTGAAAAATATGCAAACCTAGGGGGTGGTAGTCCCCAAAGTGGAGGTTGAATCCAAGCAATTCTGGCCCATTTAGCAAGGCCTGGTGGACTTTTTGAGTAACGTGTGGCGCGTTGACTGGGATCCACTATGTTCCTCAATTCTTAGCCTTGTGATTGTGGAAGCTGGGCACGTGGACACTTGATTTAGGAAGATGCACGGTGCGCTCCACTTTTGAAGCTGCATATGAACATGTATTGCAAAATAATATTGAAATAACGTAGACCTGGGGCTCGAACCCAGGTCATGTACCTTTACCACCAATTCTGCTTGCCAGCTGAGCCAAGTGCGCATTCTGATTAATATACAAACAACAAATATTATAAAAGAAAACAATCAATGCTAGTGGGTCTGCACGCGAATTTCAAACAGACCAACCAGATCTCGCCACGAATTCATCTTCTTCGCGTGTTTCATTTTTTTCTGAAATAAGAACACATTGGCCACGGTTTTTTATGCGTTCTCTTAGGCAGCTTATGGGAAAATAACGATTAGCCCTCTGACGCTCATAAATTGAGCGCGAGGGTGGTTTTAAGATCGCCTGAGTGTGCTAAGTTGGATGGTGGTGGTCTTGAGGGCCAATTTTTCTTTAAATAAAAACCCCCAATTTTGAGGTCCTGCAAACCCTAGAACACAAACATGGCATAATTGCGTACACAGCATAAAAATGCAATTAATCATATTGGTTAGCTTCAGAATTTCATAAGGAACATGAATTAATAAATAAAAGTTACAAAGGATGCGTAAATCATGATGCACGATTATGAATTTTTCTTGGTACAGTTTTCATTCGTGTTACCAATTCCTTGCGTTTTGATGGTTGTCTTTGATTGGAATATGTTCAGTAATCTCCAAGGAAGCTATTGAAATAAGAATTATGCCTTGAATCGCCCTAAAAAGTGGTTTTCAGATTTGAGTTTTTTGACAATTTTTTCAAGTTTGTGAATGGCTTTTGGGCGCAGCTCAGTGTGTTTCTCATTAGGGTTTCCTTTAGGCTTATGTAGTGAGTCCATTAGGTCAAGAAAAGTAGAACAAATCCAATGCAATGATGTTTTTTGAAAATTTGATTTTTAAGGATCTTTTTCAATCTTTTCCATGTGTTCTTTGTTCTCAATCATGCCAATCTCTCCAAATCTTTCCTTATCTGCATATACACGAAATCTTGAGAACAAAACAAGTACAAAAAGATTTGTTAGGTTAAGTTAAATATTTTTCACATATTTAATTGATTTAAGTGAATTATTATAAATAAAAATTCAAATAAATAAATAAAAAATGAGAAAATACTTCCCTTTGGGCCAAGTGATCGTGAACATGCTTGGAATGATGAATTATGGAAGAAAAATGGGCCCATTAGCAATTTTAGGTCATTTGCATCAATGTTGACTTTTCAAAATATCCAAAAATTTCCCAACTTCTACAAGGCATAACTTGCTCAATTTTTAAGCTTTTCTCATGTTCTTGGACATTTTGGAAAGGTCTTTGAGTCCTCTAACCAATGTCTTTGGTCCCATGTCATTTTGATTTACCAATATCAAGTTATGGCCTTTGACTTAAAGTCCCTTTTTGTTGACTTTTGAAAATGACCTATAATTTTGAAATTGATAACTTTTTGTGAGAGCATTTCTTGGACTTGAAGTATGAAGATGAGTTGTAGGAAATGTCTTTCTATTCAAAATGAGCTTTGGATGGAATTTTTCTGATAATCCATGTGAAAGTTATGCCCTGGTCAATTTCAGTTGACTTTTTCAGCTGTCCAAATAAGGAAACTTTTGCATTTTGATGATTTCTGAGCCAAATTTTGAGAATCATGATCAAGCATTGATCAAATGATGTTTGTGGCTTCAAAATGATATGTTGACCAAAAATTTGAACTTTTGACTGTCAAATGACCATTTTGCCCCTACAGTTGACTGTAGTGCAATTAGGGTTTTTGACTGTGCAATTTTGTACTGAATGCCTTGAAACTTGATATGAGGATACTTGACCATATTTGTAGGCATGTGAGACTTGATTGGGCCTTTAGAAACTTCATTTTCTTGACCAGAACACAAACCCTAATTTTGACTGTATAGGAGATCTTTGCACTCTGCAACCCTTGGGGAGTTTTGAAGCATGACTTGGCAATTTCCTGAAGAATATGGGAGGGCAAATTTTGGGGTACAACACATCCCATACCCTGCTGATTCTAATTAACAACACACATAACTACTTGGAGTTACAGTATAAAGACCGAAATCTAGAGGATGTCAATCAAGTACCTCAAAGAACAACTCGTACTCATGCTATTGAGAATCCCATGGTAATCAATGAGTACAAAGATTAGTAGGAAAGATTAAAAGTTATAGATGGATACGACTCCTTCAATGTAGACTCTCTTGAAATGGGTTTAGTTCCTGATGTGGTGATTGTAACGCCCTGATATTTAATTATTTACTTAATTAAATATTGTTTTGAATATTTTGTTTTGATTCGAATTTTTATTGTTGAATTCGGAATTATTTTATTAAGTTGGAATAATAATTAATCAGGTTTATATTGGTATAAATAAGTTGAAGTATCATTTTACTAATAAGCTTAGAGTTGATGTTGGGCTTAAGTATGGTGTCGTGAAGTAATAAGGGGGGTGTTTTGATTAGGCCCATTTAAGTTTACCAAGGATTAAATAATAGTATTTTATTAGAAAATAGAAGGTGAAAGAGAAGGTAGTGTTATCAGGAAAAACAAAAGGAGAATAGGGTTTTGTGAGAAGAGAAGAGGAACAAGAAAGTTGCTGCTAGGACCAATCTCAGAAATTCCGTTGAAGCTTCCTAGAGTGCCTTCAAATCAAACCAGGTAAGGGTGGGGTTTCTTATCCTATAATGGTGCATATGATATTTTGTATGTGGGAATTAGTATGTTGGATTGTACTGTTTTGTTGACTTGTGTTGGCTTGTGTTGTTGTGATAATAATTGATTTGATTATAGAATTGTCAAAGAATAGGTGTGTTGTTGTGTTATAACTTGTCTATGGAATGGGTTTGGTATCGCTAGACAGTATAGCAGGAAATTCAACGAAACAGTATAAAAGATGAGAAGAAGAAATAAAATTGGCTTGGGGGGTGGAAGTGTCGTTCGACACTTGTTGTGTGTGTGGGGCTTCCGTTTGGCAGCCTTGAGGAGAAAGGGAGGGTGTCGTTCGGCACTAGGGATCTTGCAGAAGGAAAGTGCCATTTGGCACTAATTGTTAGGCAGGGGCGCTTGCTTCTGTTTCTATTTCTGTGGCACTATGCTATATAATTTTGTATGATATCAGTATGGAGTTTATTTAATACAAAAGCACTTAAGGAAAAATTAAACTGTTCTTATCAATTATTCTTATCAGTAGTGTGATATAGCAGAAGCAACTTTAATAGAAGCACCTACATGTCAGTAATCTTAATTTAGCAATTCAACTTAATATTAACAGTCTGTAGTAATAAGACATATCTAGGAATAATTAGTAAAGTTGCAGTAACTGTTTTGGAGTATTAATTAAATAGCAGAAGTAATATTATGGACATTTTTAAATTATAGGTCTTGTGACCAATGTTGTGTTATTTTATGTTGAACGATAATGTGAATATGTTGTGTTATTTTGTGCTGAACGATAATGTGAATATGTTGTTTCCATGAAAAGTTGTTGATTCCGTTGATATGTTGTGTTGTAGGCCCTTGGCCAATGTTGAACGGTGTTAATTGTTGTTATGTCGACCTTTATTATGTTGTTGTCGTTGTTGCGTTGCCAAGTTGTGGTTATTTATATCATCACATAGCATAGCATAGCATTAAAGTTTACATGGATTGGCATGTTCTAAGTTGGAGCGAATGCTCACCACATTGGCCTTTATTGGCAAGATTTTATATTGAGGGCTTATGCCTTATGCCTCGGTAAACTGGCACTTTCTAAGTTAGGAGTTCTTCTCCAATGGTACCACATGCATTTGCATAGTTGAGTCACATTTGGAGTCGTTGATTTGTTGCTTATTTGAAATGTTGTTTACGCACGGTAATGTTATAAGTTAAATTGAGAATTTTTTTTATTAATAACCATGTATTAAAATAATATTTCGCAAATAACCGGGTTTCGGAAAAAATTACGCAAATAACCATGTTTCAGATGGCTCCACAAAGGAGGAGCCATCTCACTTGGCGCCTCCACCTAGGGTTTTGCCCTAGGCGCCATCTCACTTGGCGCCTCCCTTGGCTTTTAGCCAAGTGAGATGGCGCATGCTCCTTAAAAATGAGAGGAGGCGCCATCTCACTTGGCGCCTAGGGCAAAACTAGGGCAAAATGCTGTTTTATAAATAATTCGTCCGTTTCTTCGAAATTTCTCACACTTTCTCGCACTGTATTTTTATTTTGTACTCCGTTATTTGCGTAATGACGTCGCCTATGATTTTTAGCAGAGATGGTTACGTTATATTCTCCGCCACGAAACCTGCGATGAAAATGAAATTCTGGCACATTCACTCCATGGAGCGTCTGAAGCGGGAGTTGATGCGGTGGCTAGATGGAGACATCGCGGAGGGGGGAAAAATTCGAAGGATCCAACGAAAGCGAACAACAACCTCACATGCGACAGGAAGACCTAATGTGTGGTTGGAGGAAGTCAAAACAGACAGTGATGTAATGCTGATGATGCATGGGTCAGATGAAATTGTGTTAACAGTTGTAATTTCGTCGATTGAATATCGTTAATTATTGTTGTACGTGTTTTATTAACTGTAGCAAATATTGAAAAGATTGAAAAGATTGTTGTACGCGTTTTATTAATCTGTTAACGGAAAACCCTAATGTTTACAACACAAATATTGAAAAGATTTATTGTATTACAATATTTATGTGGTCGAGCCAGACGCCCGATTCGGACAGTTTTTGCGATTGTGTCCGACCTGACGGCATAAACCACACTTTCTTTCTAACCTGTCAAGATCGTCCATTTCTGTTGTGATGCGCCTACTTTTGGGACGACCCTTCTTGTTCCTTCGCATTTGGTCATTGTGCCAAACTATATCGCCGTTGTATTCAGGCCAATAATCCGATTTTGCCACCAAAGGAAAGTTATTGTTGTAAACAGTAAGCAACATTTCAGATTTGTAAACGTTTGACAGCAGTTGAAGCGCGTCTTGATGGGTATGAGCACAAGCGGCAATGACATGAGAGCAAGGCATACGAAATGCTTGAAACCTGCCACAATCGCACCATTGAGAAGGTAAAATGACCCTGTATTCTTGTCTTGGCAGGCCTTCATTGTGGTCGATTGTCTCTTTCACAATGAAGTTGTGGCTGTGTCGGTCAAACCGTGTAACCATGTGAGTGTTGGCTTTAGCACTTTCAGCCTTAATGTATTTCATGCAGCTTTCACTCCATAGTTGTCCTGATTGCAACACTGCATTCCACATTTCACCTCTTTTGGCAAATAACACAGCCATCCTAAAATACGTAGATTTTACCAAGGCAGTGATTGGGAGGTTTCGTATGCCCTTGAATACCCCATTCATTGATTCAATAAGATTCGTTGTCATATGCCCCCATCTTTGGCCATTGTCGTATGACCTAGTCCACTTTTCCACCGGAATATTGTCGATCCACCTACCGGCTTCTGGATTAGACAAACAGATCTCGTTGCGGTAATATTTGAATGTGGGTTGTGTCAATGCATATCCCGCATTCATAACCGCTTTCCTCAATGTTTTGTCCTTGACCTCCCTTGAGAAATTCTGGACGATATGCCTGACGCAATAGACATGCGTAGAAGGAGGGTCATGCCAACCATTTGCTGGATTATTGTAGGCACTTTCAATGGAGGCATGTCTGTCCGAGATCAAACAGAGATCTGGTTGAGGAGCCACGTGTGTCCGAAGATTTTTTAGGAAAAAGCTCCAAGCACCACCGGTCTCCCCTCGACAAGGGAAAACGCAACGGGGAAAATGTTGTTGTTGCCATCTTGTGCAACTGCCATCAATAGCGTGCCTTTGTACTTCCCATACAACCAAGTCCCGTCAATTTGTAGAATTGGTTTGCATGATGCAAACCCTGTGATGCATGGTTGAAATGCCCAAAACATGCGACTGAATATTTCGTTGCCATGCAGTAGACTACCATCTTGGGCGTACGCTGGCAATGTTTCTAGAACATAAACACTACCTGGAGAATATGTCTTGAGTGCATTCAGGTAGCGGGGAAGTTCTCGGTATGACTCCTCCCAGTTTCCGTACACCCTTTCAATCGCCTTAGTCTTTGCTAACCACGCCTTACGGTAAGACGGAGTGTAGTTAAAAACCGTGGTGATGTGGGAGATGATTGTTTTCACCTTCAAAGATGGGTCGTTGCTGACCAGGGGTAGGATTTCTTGACAGATTAGATCATGGTTGAGTTTTCGATGGTCCTGTGATTGAGTGGAACTTACACAAGTGTGGCTAGTCATGGAACCTATGACCCAGCAGTCACCCCTTAATCTGTATGATGCGGCCAACTTGAACATACAGTCAGGGTGGACACACTTGATCTTGTACCTTTCCGGGTTGACACGATCCACCTTAAAATCAACCGAGTTGAGCATGTGAAATTTTTTAATGGCCCTGATGCATTCCTCTCTGTTACGAAACTTGTCCTTCTCTTTTAAATTTTCATCCGACTGCATATACAGTTTGAAAAATAAGTCAGTAGAAGGTTCATCTCCGCCCATGTTGAAGTTTGTCATGTGCGGAGGTGGTGTGTAGATTTTGTCTGTAGGAATACTAGGGATGCCATCATCGTCAGAATCATCATTCACCATTTCATCAAACTCTAACTCGTTATCTTCTTCTTCATCATCAACTGCATCTACCTCATCTTGTTCATTCTCCAAAGGATCAACCTCCTGTGTCACCGGAGGCTCTACCTCCTGTGTCACCGGAGGCTCTTGAAGCAAAACGTACAACTCAATAGAGTCGTATCCAGAATAGACATGGCTGGAAATCATATTCTGGAGATCCTCGTCATCTTGAACTTCAACCTTATAAAAAATTACTTGGTTGTTTCCAAAAAAACTGGATTCTGATAAAATATCTGGGATACCGGGCCTCGTTCAAGTTTGGCCTCCAATCTTTTCTTGAAGTACGAGAAATTGGCTTTCCCGTTTAAGAGAAATCGAACATTGTCGGTGTTTCTAAACAAAAACCCAACTGTGGGACAAATGTATGTCTCACCGTTGAAATGTGCTTTGACGACAAATTGTGGTGAAGAGGCCATTACGTAGAATTGTTTTAAGGTTTGAAGGTTGGAATGTTTGAGGTTTATTGATTGTATGAAGGTATGAATGCTGTAATGTTTGAAGGTTGGAATGTATGAATTTGATGACTGATTCGAAGGTTGGAAGATTTGACAGATTATGTGAATCAATGTTATGTTAAACGCAAGGCTAAAAATTTCAATTAAGTAAGGGATGCAACCCCCCAAGGCTGCCAATAATATTACATGCAATAATGAAACCCCATAGGCTGCCACCTATCCTGGCCCTATTCTGCACATATACATGTTTTTTGTAAGACTCCACCCATCAACTCCAATGGACTTGCATGCAATAAAGAAAGGAATCCCAAAGGCTGTCACGTAGCCTGAGCCTATGCTGTAACAAATGACACCTCTTATTCGCCAAATGGGGTGGCGACACCATTCATTTTTGTACTCTTTCGCCAAGTCCAATGGTGCCTCCCTTACTGTCCAATCGTGATACATGCATGGGCTGCCACCTAGCCTGCAAGAGTGACACCTTACATTTTTTGTACATGCATGCATGCATATGTGTAACCCCCTAAGCATGCAAATGTGACACTTCGCAGGCATGCAAGCACAAGCAACCACTACATCAAACTTATTTGCCTATAAATACATACCATATGAAACATCTCTCACACCCACACAACTCTCACTCTCTGCTACGAAATATTTCATAAGTCTATCATACTCTCTATCTCTTCCTAAGTCTTTCATACTCTCAAGCATTCTAAACTATGGCTCTTCTAACAATGGGAGATACTCACGGAGGCACAAGGGAAAACATTGCTGCATTTGTAAGTCTCTTCTTTGGTTATACATTTTTCATACTTCAAATAACGCGTTGTTCATCTTAATTAATCTTACACCTGTTAAATTATGATCTCAGGACACAAAAAGATTCAGAATCCGTTCGCACAACTACCTGGCTCCCGACCCATTTATCGTCCCTTATCTGGAATACGCAGGTTTTGGACATGTGATAAAGATCTCCAACTGCACCATTGACTCAAAGTTCATTCTTGCAATGTTGGAAAGGTGGAGACCGGAGACCCATACATTTCACCTACCAATAGGTGAATGTACCATCACGCTCGAGGATGTGTACATGCTACTGGGCCTCCCTATCGACGGTAAGACGGTGAACGGGTCGGTTCAACAACCCAACTCACAGTGTGAAGAACTGTTGGGTAGGGATATGGTAGAAGGTGGTGGAGCTAGAGGGCAGGGAATACTACTCACTGACCTGAAACGTCATTATGTAAGTATGGAATTAAATGAAAATTCCTCAGAGAATGACCGAGTAGTAAAAGCCAGAACGTATCTTATGATACTTTTTGGTACATTTTTATTTCCCGAAAGTACGGGAAATAGTGTAAATTTTATGTACTTACATTTACTAACAAATTTTGAAAAAACTAGAAAATATAGTTGGGGTTCTGCAGTATTAGCCCACCTATACAGTTCCTTGTGCAAAAACGCAGTCAAGTAAAAATGTACATTTTATGGGTGCGCATTTTTACTACAAGCCTGGGGTTGGTGGAGGATGGAGTCCTTAAACCCCATCAATAACAACACTTTTGGTTTCCCGTACGCAACAAAGTAAGTCATTAAGTTATAACATTTATAACTATTCTGCTCTTTCCAAAATATATGCTAAAAATAACATGTTTCTCATTTCCTTTAGGTACTGCGTGAGGGGTATGGATTACGGCAAGAATCCAAGATTCAATGTCGCACTCTACCGGAATCTGTTGGATCACTTAGGCCCAGATGACGTACGTCGTAGCTTTTAACTTTTGTTCATTTTAATTATTTATACATTAATTTTGCGCTAACCTGATTTAAATTTTATCGCAGTTCGTCTGGAGACCATATTTGGGTTTGGGCCATGCTCCAAACCCAGAGGATGCAGCAACTTGGACTGCAAAGACTGCACTCATTCGGTTCAACATTGTGGAGATGCACCACAGCGACCGTGTGAAGATGCAGTTCGGAATGCATCAAGAGATACCAAGTGATCCAACAGATTTGTCCCCATGGCATCTTAAAAGGGTCGATGCCCAGTGGGGTCTTACCAACTGGAAAGACTTTGCTCTGGAATGGTGTAAGATGTGGCAGAGGCGTCACCACTACATCTTGCAATTCCCGGTTTTCCTTACTCAAGGTAACATGCGACACACGGATCAATATATGTCGTGGTACAGGTCGGTTAGTAACCCAGAAATGCACGTGTCTCATCTGAGGTACTTGGTTGACCCACGCACACAATGGGCACAACCCTCAATTCCCCATCAACAAACCCAAAACCCATCAACCTCCAACCAACCCCCAAGAAGAAACAGACCCACAAACACCCAACCACATTCCCCACCACAACACAACTACAATCAAATGCCGTACTACCAACCACAATCACCACCATACTACCAATACCCCGATATGCCTCAAACCCAACCACAATACCAACCCCAATACCAGCACACCCACATACCCCAGACACAATTTCAGTCTTCCACATATCCCAATATGGCGCCCTCAACATCCAGCCTATGCCCTGATATGGGAATGTCAGAAGATTATGACCAAGCCGACCAAACCTACCATCACCCACCATATCACCAAATCACCCAACATCCACAATACCAAACACCCCAAGATCCATTTCCTTTCTACCCCCCATACTCAGACGACCAATGCTACCGACCAACCATGGAACCCCACCCACCTCCAACACGACCAAACTTTGAGGGTATGGGTAACCGACTGTACCAGAGCGGATCTTCGAGATATGGAGATCTTACTGATTTTATGGATTCAGACCGCATTGACTTTGCTGGGCCATCAACCTTGCCGCAGCAGGAAACACGACGACACTCAGCAAGAGAAAGGCGAGGACGGGGATGCGGAACCGGGGGTCATTACCGGGTTCCGGGGGATCACTGATGTATCTTTTTTTTCCCAGTATTTTTTGTATCCATTTTTTTTAATGTTCTTTTAATGTAATACAGTTGAATGTAATTATTTTTTTTAATTAAAAGTCCATTTTGTTGATCTCTATCCAATAGGCAACGCACAGGAAAAAAAAATTTTTTTTGCCCTAAAATTACACTTAGGCGCCATCTCACTTGGCTTAGGGCATGCCCTAAGCACATAGGCGCCAAGTGAGATGGCGCCTCCCTTAAAAAAGGAGGTGCATGCGCCAATTGAGATGGCTCCTCCTTTGTGGAGCCATCTGAAACATGGTTATTTGCGTAATTTTTTCCGAAACCCGGTTATTTGCGAAATATTATTTTAATACATGGTTATTAATAAAAAAAATTCTTAAATTGAGGTGTTGGTGAATGGTATTGCTTTATGTTGACGTGGTATGAAGTGGTGATTTTACATAAACTAATTTCGATATATTATTTATCACACGTTCTATTATAGTATTCGATATCTCACCCCTTCTGTTTGAATGTTACCCTTTGTTGGTAACATGCAGGTAACCAAGAGGAGTAACCGATAGCATTGTTAGTTCGAGATTGGTGTCATTTGCTCTGATACGTAGCACTCGGGGGGAAATGAATGCTTGTCTTATTTTATTGTTTATTTATCGAACCTTATGTTTTTATTTTAGGAGTTATCGTATTGATGTTGTTTTATGATTCAAAAGATGCTATGTCTCATATGGAGAACTAATATGAATCTGATGCGTGATTAATCAAAGTTTGGTTTATGTTATGAAGACTATATTCATGAGTTGTGTTCATTCCGCTTATTTAAGTGTTATGTATCTATTCTAAAAGCATGACATGTTTATATGTCTCTATTGAATGTGTGGCATTCTGATTATATTGGAAATTTTTATACTCTAATTTTCTGTAAATTGCTTGGAGTAGAATTGGGGTGTTACATTAGTGGTATCAGAGCAAATCGATTCGTACGGTCAAGTTATCGAGTCGTGGTTGTTTAACAATAGAGTATTGTTAGTTTTTATTAACTATTGTTTGTGTTGCAATGATAAGATAAGATGGCTGGAAGGAACGATGTTGCGATTGCTGCTGCTCTGCAAGCGATGGCTCAGGCTATGTAGAATCAGCCTAATGCGGACGAGAATGCCGAATCTCGTAGTTTGGAGACTTTCCAAAAGGAGAACCCGTTGGTGTTCAAGGGTAGGCATGATCCTGATGGAGCACTGGATTGGTTGAAGGAGATTGAGAGGATTTTCTGTGTGATGGATTGCACTCCGGCACAGAAGGTTTGATATGGCTCATATGCTAGCAGTTGAGGCTGATGACTGGTGGCTAGAAATGTGTGCAAGGTTGGAAGCTGCAGGTGAGGAAATCACTTGGATTGCGTTCCGTAGGGAGTTTCTGAGGACGTATTATCCTGAAGATGTTCGGGGTAAGAAAGAGATTGAGTTCCTTGAGTTAAAATAAGGGAACAAATCTGTCACTGAGTATGCTGCTAAGTTCATTGAGCTAGCTAAGTTCTATCCACATTTTGATGGTGAAGGTGCTGAATTTTCTAAGTGCATCAAGTTTGAGAATGGGTTGCGCTCGGAAATCAAGAAGTTTGTTGGATATCAGAAGATTCGTGTCTTTTTTTATTTGGTCGATAGTTGCAGGATCTTTGAAGAGGATAGCAATGCTCATCACAAGATTGTTAGTGATAAGAGAGGCAAGAATCAACAGAAGTGTGGCAAGCCTTATGATGATGGTAGAGGTAAACAAAGAGTTTTTCATGGTCAGAGGACTAGTGGGGGAGATGCTCCTTTTAGAGTTGTATGTTTCAAATTTGGGCAACCTGGTTACAAGAGTAATGTGTGTACTACTGCTGATGGGAAGAGGTGTTTCTGTTGTGGCAAGATTGGGCATACGATATCTGACTGCAAGCATATGGATATGATATGTTTCAACTATGGTGAAGAAGGACACATTGGTAGTAATTGTCCGAAACCAAAGAAGACATAAACTGGTGGCAAGGTGTTTGCTTTGGCTGAGACTCCGACAACTAGTAATGACAGACTCATTAGAGGTACATGTTTCATTAATAGTACTCCTTTAATTACTATTATTGATACTGGTGCTACTCATTGTTTTATTGCTGCTGATTGTGTTGAAAGATTGGGCCTTGTGTTGTCTTCTATGAATGGAGAAATGGTCGTCGAGATCCCGACTAAGGGATCAGTGACTACTTCTCGTGTATGTTTGAATTTCCCTTTGTCGATCTTCGACAAAGACTTTGCTATTGATTTGATTTGTTTGCCATTAAGCGGGTTATAGGTGATCTTGGGTATGAATTGGTTAGAGTATAACTATGTTCATATAAATTTCTATAACAAGTCTGTGAGGTTTTCTACTCCTGAAGAGGAAGAAATTGGTTTGTTGACCGGTAAACAGTTGAGGCAACTGATACAAGATGAAGCACATATGTTCTCGTTGATGGCGTCGCTGTCTATTGAGAACCAAGTTAGGATTGATGAGTTGCACGTGGTGCGAGAATTTCCTGAAGTGTTCCCTGACGAAGTTCCTGATGTACCGCCAGAGAGAGAAGTTGAATTTGCGATTGATCTTGTACCTAGTACTAAACCTGTTTCTACACCGTACAGGATGTCTGCATCTGAATTGTCTGAATTGAAGAAGCAGTTGGAAGAGTTGCTTGAGAAAAAGTTTGTAAGACCAAGTGTATCACCGTGGGGAGCTCCTGTCTTGTTAGTAAAGAAGAAAGATGGAAGTATGAGGCTTTGTGTTGATTACAGACAGTTGAATAAAGTGACGCTTAAGAACAAGTATCCGCTTCTGAGAATTGACGAGTTGATGGATCAATTGGTGGGTGCAAGTGTGTTTTCTAAGATTGATTTGAGGCCAGGGTATCACCAGATTAGAGTGAGAGAAGATGATATTCAGAAGACTGCGTTCAGGACTCGGTATGGAGACTACGATTATTCGGTGATCCCTTTCAGTGTGACCAATGCGCCGGGAGTATTCATGGACTACATGAATCGTATCTTTCATACTTATTTGGATCGATTTGTGGTGGTATTCCTTGATGACATTCTGATTTACTCTAAGTCGGAAGAAGAACATGAAAAGCACCTAAGAGTTGTATTGCAATTTTTGAAAGAGAAGAAGTTTTATGCGAAATTGTCCAAGTGTGAATTCTGGTTGCAAGAGGTTAGTTTCCTTAGTCATGTCATTTCTGGTGGTGGCATTACCGTGGATCCTTCTAAAGTTGATGATGTGTTGCAATAGGAAGCTCCGAAGTTGGTTACTGAGATTAGAAGCTTCTTGGGATTAGCCGGTTACTATAGACGGTTTATCGAAGGTTTTTCTAAGTTGGCACTTCCGTTAATCAAGTTGACTTGTAAGGGTAAAGCCTTTGTGTAGGATGGTCGGTGTGAAGAAAGTTTTACCGAGTTGAAGAAGAGGTTGATGTCGACTCCGGTTTTGACCTTGCCTAATCCGGGGGAACCTTTTATTGTGTATTATGATGCTTGTCTGATGGGGTTAGGTGGTGTACTCATGCATAATAATAAGGGGGTTGCTTATGTGTCGAGGCAATTGAGGACTCATGAAAAGAATTATCCTACGCATGATTTAGAATTGGCTGCAGTTGTCTTTGTGTTGAAAATCTGGAGGCATTATCTTTATGGTTCTAGATTCGAAGTGTTTAGTGACCATAAGGGTTTGAAGTATATTTTTGATCAAAAAGAGTTGAATATGAGGCAGCGAAGGTGGTTAGAATTGCTGAAGGATTATGATTTCGGTTTGAATTATCATCCAAGAAAAGCTAATGCTGTGGCCGATGCTTTAAACCGAAAGACATTGCACATGTCAGAAATGATGGTTAAAGAGTTGGAGTTGATTGAGCAATTGCGAGATTTGAGTTTAATTTGTGAAGTGACACCGCATAGTGTTATGTTGGGAATGTTAAAGATTAATAATGACTTCCTCAACAGTATCAACAAGGCCCAAAAGCTAGATGTGAAGTTGGTGGATATAATGATGGGAATCGATCGATCTGAGAATGATGATTTCAAGATAGATGCGCAAAGTGTATTGAGATTCTGAGTTTGTATTTGCATTCCTGATGATGAAGAGATTAAGAAAGTGATTCTTGAGGAAAGTCATAGAAGCAGTTTGAGTATTCATCCAGGAGATACTAAAATGTATCAAGATTTGAAAGGTTTGTTTTGGTGGCCTGGTGTTGTACCCCAAAATTTGCCCTCCCATATTCTTCAAAGTTTTGACAAGCATCACCTCAAATGGTTCAAGGTCTACTCAAGGGCTACACAGTCAACCATCCTCCTAAGACATGCAAAATTAGGGTTTTGGTTCTTGCAAGGAAGTTGAGGTTTTCAAGGGCTCAATCAAGTCCCATATGCTCATACACATTGTCAAACACCTACATGTCAAGTTTCAAGGCTCCCAAGGTCAAGTTGCACAGTCAAAAATCCCATTTGCTCAAACAGTCAACTGTAGGGGTAAAATGGTCATTTGGCAGTCAAAAGTCAAAATTTTTGGTCAACATCTTATTTTGAAGCCACAATCATCATTTGGTCAAGTCTTGACCATGATTTCACAAGAATGGCTCAAAAATCATCAAGGTGTCAAAAGTTTCTATTTTTGGACAGCTGAAAAGTCAACTGTAACTTGACTAAGGCATAACGTTTTCATGTTTCATCAGAAAAATCCCATCCAATGCTCATCTTGAAGGGGAAGACATTCCCTACAACTCATCTTCACATTCCAAGTCCAAGAAATGCTCTCACAAAAAAGTTATCAATTTCAACATTATAGGTCATTTTCAAAAGTCAACAAAAAGGCACTTTAAGTCAAAGACCATAACTTGAGATTGGTAAATAAAAATGACATGGGACCAAAGACATTGGTTAAAGTACTTCAATACCTTTCCAAAATGTCCAAGAACATGTTCATAGCTTCAAAATTGAGCAAGATATGCATTGGAGAAGTTGGGAAATTTTTGTGAAATGGCCAAAGTCAATTATCCTTGAAATTTCATTTTTGATAAAAGGGGCCCACTTTTTCCACTTGATTCAGCTTGGCCATGCCTCCCACGTGTCCCACAATTTATTTCAAGATTAAAAATTAATTTTCCCATTTTTATTTGATTTTATTTGATTTAATTCATTTTAAATCTTTAAAATTCAAATAAAAATCAAGAAAATTAATGGAGGGATATATTTTGTGTTGAATAGCTTTGATACACCTTGAAATACCTTCCAAATTCGTGCAAGGCCTATTATGGGCATAAAAATTCAAATTTTCACAAGAATGGAAAGTTGTTTCAATGGAGTTCATGGCATAATCCAAAACATTATTGCAAGGCTTCAATGACCATTATGCTGATTGATACACTTTACAAAACATATATGCAAGCATTCCATATGCCATTCACGACCTAGAGAGCCATAGAGAGCATAAGCCATTTCCAAATTTTGAAAGAAAAGATCACAAACTGAAAACCTAGTGGCAGTACAATTCAAGCTTCCATTTTGATTCCAATACACTCCTTGCATCACCAACAACCTTTGGCAATCAAAATCAAGCGCAGAACCTCAAGGAATCACGCCATACCACCCACACGGTTTTCATTTTTTCTCAAATTTACATATCACATTTCATGCATTTTTAACACTTTTTGTTGATAGCATCATGTTTACAGGATCAATACAAAGCGTTCCACATGATTTAATTTGAGAATGGCACCCTGGATTGAAAGTTACCATTAGCAATTTCTAGGTTTTTCAGAGCTTCGAATTAGGGCTTTTTTATATGCTGTAAAATTGGAACCCCAAACAGGCATGGTCAAACTCAGAAGCTCAAGACGATTTTGATGGACACCTCGCGCCTAATTTATACTTCATGAATTGCTAATTGCTATTTTTAATATGCCTGTATTTTGTGGGGGTTTAAAACCCCCGCTATATGTTTTGTGTTTGCAGAAAAAGCTTGAAGATGACTGCGTGGCAGCCAGGCATAGGTGCATTCAAATTCACGCGCGCGTTTTAGCATATAATGCGTTTGTACTATATAATATTCGCTGCTTATTAAGTTTACAACTAAATGCGTTTGGTGTAGTGGCTGGCAGTGTGTTTGGTAAACGTTGGGACCTGGGTTCGATTCCCAGGTCCCCTTATAATTTCCATATTGTTTTTTTCATTGCTTTCCTGTGCAGCATTCCAAGCGCTGGACACCATGAGCCTCACCCATCCAACAAGCCAAGTGTCATTAGATGCAGATCCAAGGGCCAAGCATAAGGAACACCATGGTCTGGAGTCAGCGCGTGCGTAGGCGATCCAAGAAAGTCAAACGTGGCCTGCTCAAATGGGCCACAATCTTAGTCTTACACCCTCCTTCCTGGCCCAACACCCCCTTCCATTTGGTTTATTCTTTTCTATTCTTTTTTTTTTTATTTTCCAATTTAATTTCTAACCTTTATTTTATTTTTATTATTAACAATTAATCAATTAACATTTTCATAAAAAATCCAAAAAGAATTAACATCATTATTATTATTATTATTATTTTATTTTGGTGAATAAACAATAATTGAATTAGTTTTTTTAATTAGGCCATTTTAACTCTTTTTTTAATAATTAAAATAGATTTAGAATTAGGTTAACCTAGAATTTTATTTCTTTTTTACTTTATTTCATAAAAACATAAAAAACAAAAAATATTTTCTTTTAATTAAATTAATTAATTAGCCATTAATTAGCTTTAATTTCATTTTAATTACAAAAAGACCAAAAAAAATCAATTTCTTTTCTTAAAAGGGTCAACACCCTTAGAACATTTCCGATTTAATTTTTATTCGCGCTTAGTTTATTATTATGTAATTGCTTCCAAGACATGTAATAATTAATTAGGTTTACTGTTTTATTTACTTTCCGTACTTATTTACCAAAAACGGGTCTTTGTAATTTTTGGCGATGTATAGACCCGCGCCTTGTAATAGCGTAGGATTTATGTTTCTGCAATTTACTTTCCGCACCCTCTTAACTGCTAAACTTGCATGAAAGAATGTATGTAAATAAAAACAACTCGTAGCTCACTAATTACCAAGACAAACAATTAACTGAATACAACACACAAAGCACACACCACTTCTAGGGTACGCCTCACTCGTTGCCTTCGAAACATGGTCATCAAGTGTAGAACGTCTTAGAGGTCACCCTTAGTCCAAAGATCCAGTTGCCTCGAAACAGTTGCCTCGGAACAGTTGCCTCGGAACAGTTGCCTTAAAACGGTTGCCTCGAATTAAAAAGGATCTAGGACATTAGGGTTACTTCTAAGGTGTCCTAACTGTTGCTTCGGTGACCACACTGTCCCTACAATCGAATTGACCCGAATACCTCCAACGGTGGTGCTACCTACCTCTCAATGGTGGGATGGCACTACCTAAAGGACACTTACACAGCTTAATTCCTTAGTGTAGGTAGATGACTCATGGATACTTGCTCTTTTCAAAAACAAACAAAATACTTTTCACACCTTACACTTTCAAAAGCTTTCAAAACAAATTTTTCAAACACTCTTGAGGACAGATACAAGAGTTATTCAGAAATCTTTCAAAGAAACTTTTTTCAAACCCACTCACATTTTGAAAAGCAAACATCTTTTGAAAACATAAGAGCAAGTACCTAAGAGCCCGTGGATAACCACGGATAGAAAGGGTGCTAACACCTTCCCTTTCTATAAATATACCTCCCGAACCGAGAAACATTCTCGAATAAAGAATTTTGCTGTGCTTTTGTCCTTTCCATGTTGGAGAACATAAAAGACGGTGGCGACTCTTGCTTACCGTGACATTTCACGAAACCAGCTTAAAAACAGTCAGTTATATTTCCACCGATCACACCTGGTATGAAGCGTGATGTGGCATAGTTTATGTATGCTTGTTTGACTTGTCAGAAGTCAAAGATTGAGCATCAGAAGCCTGCGGGGTTAATGAAACCGTTAGAGATTCCAGAATGGTGGGATAGCATTTCGGTGGACTTTGTAACGAGATTACCTAGTACCTTGAGAAGACATGATTCGATATGGGTGATTTTTGATAGGCTTACGAAGTCGGCACACTTTATACCTATTAACATCACATATCTGATTTCGAAGTTGGCAGAGATTTACACCAGAATAATTGTGAAGTTGCATGGTGTTCCTTTGTGTATTGTGTCAGATAGAGATCCTAGGTTTACTTCTGATTTCTGGAAAAGTTTGCAAGAGGTGTTGGGATCTAAGTTGAGGTTGAGTCCGGCGTATCATCCTCAGACGGATGGTCAGACCGAGAGGATTATTCAGTCATTGGATGATCTATTGAGAGCATGTGTTCTTGAACAGGGAGGTTTGTGGGATACTTATCTTCCGTTGATTGAGTTTACTTATAATAACAGTTATCATTCTAGTATTTGGATGGCACCTTTTGAGGCGTTGTATTGTCGGAGGTGTATGACTCCATTGTGTTGGCATGAATCTAGTGAAAGTGTGGTACTTGGACCTGAGATTGTTCGAGAGACTATTGAGAAAGTGAAGCTTATCCGAGAGAAGATGAAGGTTTCTCAAAGTAGACATAAAAAGTTACCATGACAAGAGAAGGAAAGATTTAGAATTCCAAGCTGGTGATCATGTGTTTTTTAGAGTCACATCTGTGACTGGTGTTGGGCGAGCTCTGAAGTCTAAGAAGCTCACTCCTCGTTTTATTGGTCTATATCAGATATCGGATCGAGTTGGGAAAGTTTCTTAACGAGTGGTGTTACCGCCAAACCTTGCTAATTTGTATGATGTGTTTCATGTATCGCAACTTTGGAAGTATATTCTCGATCTGTCTCATGTGATTCAGATGGACGATGTGCAAGTACGGGATAATCTCACGGTGGAGACGACACCTGTGCGAGTAGAGGATAGCGAGATGAAGGTCCTAAGAGGGAAGGAGATGACATTGGTGAAAGTTGTCTGGTTAGGAGCTGCTAGAGAGAGTATGATCTGGGAGTTGGAGAGCAAGATGCGAGACTCCTATCCCGAGTTATTTGAACCAGGTAAACTTTTATTTTCGAGGACGAAAATATTCTAAGTGCGAGAGAGTTGTAACGCCCCGATATTTAATTATTTACTTAATTAAATATTGTTTTGAATATTTTATTTTAATTCAAATTTTTATCGTTGAAGTATCATTTTACTAATAAGCTTAGAATTGATGGCTAGTATTTTCAATATGATACAGACAGTTCATTGTTAAAGGACTCCAATGGATTGCTAGTTTTTCTATATGATAGAGACAGTTCATTGTGAAATGAGTCCAATGAATGGATAGTCTTTTCAATAGGATAGAGACAATTTGTTGTGAAATGACTCTAATGGATGGCTAGTCTTTTCAATATGATAGAGACAATTTATTGTGAAATGACTCCAATGGATGGCTAGTCTTTTCAATATGATAGAGATAGTTTGTTGTGAAATGACCCCAATGGATGGCTAGTCTTTTTGATATGATACAAACAGTTCGTTGTGAAATGACTCAAATGGATGGCTAGTCTTTTCAATATAATAGAGGCAATTCGTTGTGAAATGACTCCAATGTACGGCTAATATTTTCAATATGATAGAGATAATTCATTGTGAAATGACTCTAATAGATGGCTAGTCTTTTCAATATGATAGAGACAGTTTGGTTTGAAATGACTCCAATGGATGGCTAGTCTTTTCAATATGATAGAGACGGTTTGTTATGAAATGACTCCAATGGATGGCTAGTCTTTTCAATAGGTTAGAGACAGTTCATTGTTAAATGACTACAATGGATGGCTATTCTTTTCGATAAGATAAAGACAGTTCAGTTTGAAATGACTCCAATGGATGGCTAGTCTTTTCAATATGATAGAGACAATTTGTTGTGAAATGACTCCAATGGATGGCTAGTCTTTTCAATATGATAGAGACAGTTCATTGTGAAATGAGTCCAATGGATGGCTAGTCTTTCCAATATGTTATAAATAAGTTGAAGTATCATTTTACTAATAAGCTTAGAATTGATGTTGGGCTTAAGTATGGTGTCGCGAAGTAATAAGAGGGGTGTTTTGATTAGGCCCCTTTAAGTTTACTAAGGATTAAATATTAGTATTTTATTAGAAAATAGAAGGAGAAAGAGAAGGTAGTGTTATCATGAAAAACAAAAGGAGAATATGGTTTTGTGAGAAGAGAAGAGGAACAAGAAAGTTGCTGCTAGGGCCAATCTCAGAAATTCCATTAAAGCTTCCTAGAGTGCCTTCAAATCAAACCAGGTAAGGGTGGGATTTCTTACGCTATAATGGGGCATATGATATTTTGTATGTGGGAATTAGTATGTGGGATTATACTGTTTTGTTGACTTATGTTGTCTTGTGTTATTGTGATAATAATTGATTTGATTATAGAATTGTCAAAGAATAGGTGTGTTGTTGTGTTATAACTTGTCTCTAGAATGGATTTGGTATCGCTAGACAGTATAGCAGGAAATTCAATGAAACAATATCGAAGATGAGAAGAAGAAATAAAATTGGCCTGGGGGGTGGAAGTGTCGTTCGGAACTTGTTGTGTATGGGGGGCTGCCGTTCGGCAACCTTGAGGAGAAAGGGAGGGTGCCGTTTGGCACTAGGGCTCTTGCAGAAGGAAAGTGACATTTGACACTAAGTGTTAGGTAAGGGCGCTTGCTTCTGTTTCTGTTTCTGTGGCACTATGTTATATAATTTTGTATGATATCAGTATGGAGTTTATTTAATACAAAAGCACTTAGGGAAAAATTAAACTATTCTTATCAGTAGTGTGATATAGCAGAAGTAACTTTAATAGAAGCACCTACATGTCAGTAATCTTAATTTAGCAATTCAACTTAATATTAACAGTCTGTAGTAATAAGATAGATCTAGGAATAATTAGTAAAGTTGCAGTATTTATTTTGGAGTATTAATTAAATAGCAGAAGTAATATTATGGACATTGTTAAATTATAGGTCTTATGACCAATGTTGTGTTATTTTGTGCTGAACGATAATGTGAATATGTTATGTTATTTTGTGATGAACGATAATGTGAATATGTTGTTTCCATGAAAAGTTATTGATGTCGTTGATATGTTGTGTTGTAGGCCCTTGGCCAATGTTGAACAGTGTGAGTTGTTGTTATGCCGACCTTTATTATGTTATTGTCGTTGTTGCATTGCCAAGTTATGGTTTTTTATATCATTGCATAACATAGCATAGCATTAAAGTTGGCCTGGATTGGCATGTTCTAAGTTGGAGCGAATGCTCACCACATAGGCCTTTATTGGAAAGATTTTATGTTGAGGGATTATGCCTTATGCCTCGATAAACTGACACTTTCTACATTGGGAGTTCTGCTCCAATGGTACCACATGCACTTGCATAGTTGAGTCGCATTTGGAGTCATTGATTTGTTGCTTATTTGAAGTGTTGTTTACGCACGGTAATGTTATAAGTTGAATTGAGGTGTTGGTGAATGGTATTGCTTTATGTTGACGTGGTATGAAGTGGTGATTTTACATAAACTAATTTCGATATATTATTTATCGCACGTTCTATTATAGTATTCGATATCTCACCCCTTCTGTTTGAATGTTACCCTTTGTTGGTAACGTGCAAGTAACCAAAAGGAGTAGCCGATAGCGTTGTTTGTTCGAGTTTGGTGTCATTTTCTCTGAAACGTAGCACTCAGGGGGAAATGAACGCTTGTCTTATTTTGTTGTTTATTTATTGAACCTCATGTTGTTATTTGAGGAGTTATCATATTGATGTTGTTTTATGATTCAAAAGATGATATGTCTCATATGGAGAACTAATATGAATCCGCTGCGTGATTAATCAAAGTTTGGTTTATGTTATGAAGACTATATTCATGAGTCGTGTTCATTCCGCTTCTTTAAGTGTTATGTATCTATTCTAAAAGCATGACAGGTTTATGTGTCTCTGTTGAATGTGTGGCATCCTGATTATATTGGAAATTTTTATACTCCGATTTTCCATAAATTGCTTGGGATAGAATTGGGGTGTTACAGTGATCCTGTGAAAATTCAACGTACCTGACTTTGGGAAATACGAGGGGCTCACCTTTTCAAGGAACCATCTGCGCATGTATTGTAGGAAGATGCATGCCTATGCTCAAGACCAGAAGCTAGTGATTCATTATTTCCAAGATAGTTTAAGTGGGGCATCCTTGGATTGGTACATGTAATTTGAACGGGTTCATGTTCAAGCATGGGCAGATCTTGCTAATGCCTTCTTAAAATAGTATAAATATAACTTGGATATGGCACCTACCCGCATGCAACTCCAGAACCTTTCTCAGAAGAAATAGGAATCCTTCAAGGAATATGCCCAAAGGTGGAGAGAAATGACATCCCGAGTACAATCACCACTCTTGGAAGAGTTGCATGGGATATATTTTGAAAAGATGGTTGGAAGCGTCTCTTCCAAATTTTCTGACTTGGTGACTATCAGTGAGAGAATTGAAGCAGGCATAAAGAGTGGGAAGATGCACGGGGCATCATTTAATACCCCTTATAATTAAAAAATGCATGTTTCTAACCTCTCGCAAAAAGGGAAAGGAGAAATTAATAATGTAGCCTCACAACCAAGGGCACCACAACCATTATTAATTCCACGAGGACAACAACAGGATAAAAGGCCACAAAGAAAGTTTGACTTCTCCCCATGCCTCACATCCAATTTCTGCAGCATCTACTTGAAGCATCTTTGGTAGAGAAGAAGCCTCTAACTCCTCCAATTGGGGAAGCTCCACCAATGCACGGTGCAAACGCCGGGTGTGAGTATCATGCCAATTCTCTGGGGCATACTATAGAAAAATGTTGGGCCTTCAGACATAAGGTTCAGGATTTATTGGATTCTCAGGATATCACTTTTGAGAAACCGAACACCAAGACAAACCCCATGCCTCCATATGTTGGTCCGACTGTGAATGCAATTGAGGTAGTCACTGACCATGGGGGGGGGGGGATCAAAGAGAAATTTCCTCCGATTCAGAAAGTCTTTATCAACAAAGGAGGGGAGCATGATGGACAAGTAGCAATGATATCCAACAAGGGCAACAACAAAGGGGCATTTAATTTCATCCATGAATGCACCCAGGCGAAGAACTCAAGAACTGGACAGCCGTGGAGATTCTTGAGATTGTTTTCTTTCCAAAGTAGTTTTTCTTGTTTTTGAAAGAACCTACGTCAAGCCCGAGGCATAGGGGTTGCTTGTAAGGGCCCCCCCATTTTGTTTCAGACAATATTCACGATTAATAAAATTTATATTTCACATTTAATTAATATTTCTGTCTTTCTCTTGCATTTATCCCTTATATTTAAAATGACAATAATTTTCTCCATATGCATTTTCAAAAGTCACATACAAAAAGATACTGCACCAAAACATGATAAATATGCAGATCCGTGCCTAAAAATCACCGATAATGTTATTGCTACTATCCAATATAATTTTGATGCACCCACCAACTAAGTTGAAGAGGAAGATGATAAAGATCCTGAACTTACTAAAGAATTGGAGAGGGAGATAGAGCAAAAAACTGACAGTATACAGCCATACCAGTAATCTATTGAGATCGTTAACCTTGGCATAGAGGAAGAACCAGAAGAGATCAAGCAAGGGGCAACATTGGAGAAAAGCGTCAAAGAAAGGTTGATCAAGGTGTTACATGAATATGTGGATATATTTGCATAGTCTTACAGAGACATGCCAAAATTGGATACGGATATTGCGATGAATAAATACCTCTTAAGGAAGGTTGTTCTCCTTCTAAAAGAACTCTTCCAAACATGTCTAGCAAGATTCGAGGAGAGGTCCTTAAACAATTCAACGTAGGGTTCTTAGCGGTGGTAGATTATCCACCTTGGACATGTAACATTGTGCCAATACTCAAAGAGGACGACAAAGAACATATATGTGTAGATTATTGAGATCTAAACAAAGCAAGTCCCAAAGATGATTTCCCGTTACCTCATATAGATGTTTTGGTGGACAATACAACTCAAGCTTCAGTATTCTCATTCATGGACGTTTTCTCGGGTTATAATCAAATCAAAATGGCACCCCCAAATATTCGGAAAAGACTACTTTCATGTCACCTTGGGGAACTCTCTGTTACAAGGTAATGTCATTCGATCTAAAGAATGCAGGGGCAACTTATCAATGGACAATGGATCCGATCTGAACAACAAAATGATGAAAGAGTTATGTGATAATTTCAAGATTGAACATCATAAATTCTTCACTATATCAATCCAAAATAAGCGGAGCCATTGAATCTGCCAACAAAAACATCAAGAAAATAATTCAAAAAATGGTAAAAACATGCAAAGATTGGCACGAAAGGCTTCCTTTTACCCTACACGACTATCGTACTTCCGTGCATACCTCAACAGGTGCAACTCCTTTCTCTCTAGTATATGGCATGAAGGAGGTACTCCCAGTGGAAATTGAAATTATGTAACTTCGTGTTCTAATGGAAATAAAGCTTGAAGAAGCAGAGCGGGTTCATACGCGATTTGACCAGCTCAACCTCATTGGAGAGAAACACTTGACAACTTTGTGCCACGGTCAATTATATAAGAAATAGATGAAGAAAGCCTTTGATAAGAAAGTTTGTCCTCGAGTATTCAAAGAAGGGGATTTGGTATTCAAGAAGATTCTTCTACCTTGCCTCGATTCACATGGTAAATGGACATCCAACTACGAAGGTCCATATGTGGTAAAAACAACATTCTCTGGTGGTGGTCTCATCCTTACAACAATGGATAGGGAAGAACTACCACATCCGACAAATTCAGACACAGTAAAAAAATACCATGTATAGAAAGCTCGTTAAGCTCGAACCCTAAATGGGTGATGTGATACGGTGGCCAGAACCGGGACGTGGTTTCCCTTTTTAAGGAATTTGCTGGTTTGCGTTTGTGTTTGCAAAATGTCGCGGTAAGCAAGAGTCGCCACCGTCTTTTATTTTATCCAACAAGGAAAGGAAAAAAGCATAGAAAAATTCCTTTTTTGAGATATTTCTGAGTACGGGGGGTAGATTATAGAAAGGGAAGGTATTAGCACCCTTTCTATCCGTAGTTATCTACAGGCTCTTAGGTACTTGCTCATCATTTTCAAAATTGTTTTCTTTGTGTTTGTGTGATTTGAAAAGTTTTTGTTTTTACTTCGATTTAACTCTTGCTTCTGTCTTCAAGAGTGTAATGAAGTGTTTTTGAAAACTTTGTTTGTAAAGGAGTGTAAGTGTGAAAAAAAGTTTGTTTTGATTGAGCAAGTACTTAAGAGCTAATCTACCTACTCGAAAAAAGAATCATTCTGTATTCGTTTCCTTTAGACCATGCTATCCCACTATTAGTGAGTAGGTAGCACCGTCGTTGGAGTTTGAGGGTCAATTCGAAAAGGGACGTACGGTCACTAAAGCAATGTTAGGACGTCTTAGTAGTAACCCTAATGTCTTAGATCACTTATCCGAGGCAACAATATCTGAGGAGACCTTTTCGAGGCAACTTTGATCTTTGGACAAAAGGACGACCACTAAAGCATCCTATACTCAATGACCGTTTACCGAAGGCAACCAAGTGGGAGTGTACCCTAGGAGTGCGCATGTGCGAGTGATTCAATTTTAGATTATTTATCTTTGCATATGTTAGGGTTATCTAACTGTTTTAAAGTTAATCATACATTCTTGTCATGCATCCTAATATCATACATCTAACAGTTTAGTATTTGCGGAATTTAAAATGCGAAAATTAAACTAAGCTATTACAAGGCTTCAGGTATTTACATAGCCAAAAATAAACCCTTTGAAAATAAAGCGATGAATGAAAAGTAAAAGTCCTAATTAAAACTATTACACCTTGTGAGCAGTTACAATAATGGGATAAAAATAATAATAAAAGTGCGCGCGAAGAAAATTAGACGGGGAAGAAATTAGGGTTTTGACCCTTCTATCCTAATGAAAGGAAAAATTGTTTTTGTTTGTTGTTTTTAATTATTTTTAAGAAAAAAAGATTAGGCTTTAAAATTAAATATACAAATAATTAATTAATAAAAATAATTACATGACCTATTTTTTATGTTTTGGTTATTTTTTTAGGAAGAGAAAATAAAATTAAGTCAGAAGTAAAAACCTAATTGCTCTAATTATTTTAATTTATTTACAAAAGGAATTAAAGTTGTCTAAAATTAAAATCTAATTAAATTATTTAATTTTTTTAATAAAAATAAAATCTAGACCTAATTTATGAAAAGTAATATTTTTGTGATTTTTGATAAAAAGAAAATAATTATTTGTTAGTAAATAAAATAAATAAATTAATTAAGCAAAATAAAAAAGAAAGGTGAAGAAAAATGGTCCTGAAAGTAAATCAGAGGGGTGCAGATTGCAAGCTTTTGGCCCAAAAGATTTGATCCATTATAGACTTCTTGAATCCAGTGCATTGCGTTGACTAGGCTCCATGGTGCACCTTCAGATGATGGCCATCAGATTTGGCCATCTGGAGATCCAAGGGCTAGATCTTGAGAGTCTATGGTGGGTCTTGGACTTGTGTACGCATCTGAACCTGAAGAGAAAAATAATTTGCAAGCAAAGGGGGGACCTGGGATTCGAACCCAGGTCCTGAAGCAATTACCATGCACTCCACTACCACTGCGCCAACTGTTCTTGTTTGTACATAAAATAAGTAATAATAATAATATACAAAATAAAGGAAATTAGGGGAGAACCAAGAAAACGCGCGCCAGGTTTCAAATAAGCCAATGGAAAGGTGACACGCAGGTCATCCCTGACCTCGCTCCGTTGGTAAAAGTGGAAAACTTTTACCTACAGACATATGTCCGTTGCTATATCCCTGTCATTCCTCAAAATCAAACATGGGTAAGATAAATAAAAACTAAAGCCATGAATGGCTTCGTCTGGACCTGCTGAGTTCAATGATGGCCCTTTCATGGCCTGATTTTGTCTATATGATGAAATCCCAAATCGAGCTATGAAACCCTAACAATGGCACATTCCAATACAGGCCATGAAAACGCAATCAAATAGTACAGAAAGCATGCAAATGTGTTAAGGAGTAAAAATGTATAATTATTTCATGCTATAAGGGCCAAAATCACACGATTTGATTTCAAGAAATAACCAAAACCGTGGATGACTTACAACGTGTTTTAGTACTGGAAAAGGCTGGTTCTTGATCGATTTTGCTTGCCTACACTCCCAGGAAGTGATTGGGATAACTAGAATGCCTTGAGGATGCTTGGAACAATGAATTAGATCCAACACTTTTGTTGTGATTTTTCAAGTTTGGTTCTCCTTGCTGCACCTTCTTCTGACCTAGTTTTGGGACTGCACACGTTCTATATGTATCAAGGAATAGATTAGGGTTCCAAAACTGATCTCAATCTTCCTCCATCAATGAATTTGATTTTGATTTGATTCTCTTGAATATCATTCCAAAATTGGCCTAAAATCAATCTTTTTGTCCACCCTAATGCCTTTCACGATTTCAAATACTTGCCAACTGGATTTGTGACCTGAAACAAGTATAAAATCTTGAGTTTTCAATGCTTTAGATTTTCTCATGATTTATTTTGATTAAAATAGATTTAATTCAAATAAAAATCAAAATAAATAATAAAAACATGATAATGACAAGTGGAAAGGGCTAGGGCTCTTGGTCTATGTTTCCAACTCAAAAAAAGTGAAAAAGATTGGGCCCATTTGGCAAAATTTTAAGTTTTAGGCATAGTTGACTTTTGACAATTTTGCAAAAAGGGTCAACTTCACCAATGCATAACTTCCTCAATTTTGAATCTTTGAAGGTGTTCTTAGACTTTTTAGAAAGCTTGAGATATCCTCTAATCAACCCTTTTTGTATCATCTCTATTTGACATTCCATGCTCATGTATGAAGCTTTGACAAAAAATGTGTTTTTGTGGACTTTCCAAAATGACCTATAATATCCAAATTCATAACTTCTTGTGAGTGCATATTTTGAACTTGGGCGCTGAAGATGGATTGTAGGTAATTGAATCCTCTTCAAAATGAGCTTTGTATGGGTCATTTCTCATAAATTATGAGAAAGTTATGCTTGGTCAAAGTTGAGTTCACTTTTTCTACAAAACCCTAATTTAGCAACTTTTGAGTCTTGATGAATTATGAGCAATCCTTGATGAATCATGATCAACCCTTGATCAAATGATGAAATATTCTTCAAAATGAGAATGTTGACTAAAAATCTTGAATTTTGACTGTATGTGAGCCACAATTGACTTTTGCCCTAGTATAGTCGATTTTCAGGCCTTTGAGCAATTGACTGAGCAAACTTCCTCTGCAAGGCTTGAAACTTGACATGGATGATCTTGATAACATATTAAGTCATTGGTGAGCATTTGGGATCCCTTGGACTCAAGTGTCTTGATGCAACATGAAACCCTAATTTGAGGTAGACTGCCTTAGGAGAGAGCTTGTCTGGCCAACCCTTGGACTACCTTGAGCAACTTGGGGATCTTTCTTGAAATGTTTTGAGAAATATGGGAGGGAAAATTTTGGGGTACAACAGGTGACTTAGGAAAAAGGAGCGTGCTGGTGGATTGAAAACCTTAAAGGGCCATCTAGGCAAAAATTAGGGACATACACAAAAAAAAATTATCCCGGTGGATTGAAAACCCAAAAGAGCGATCCAGGCAAAAATTAGGGATCTCATTCAAAGAAATAAAGAACAAAAAGATTGCAATCTATAAGCCACGAGTACAACCAGGAAAGGGAGAGATTGGTCCAAATCATCCGACTCAGAAGCAAAGGAGATTGGAGCTATCAAAAGGATATTGGAAAAAAGAGCAGTAGCAATTATCATTTTCATTTCCATTTCCATTTACAGTTTCAAAAATTTCTATAATTACCTCTTTTTAGGGATTGCATCTTGTTTGCTCGCCTATTCAGAGGCATATTTATCAATAAAAACATTGAAGTTTTCTTTAAATCTTTCAATTAAGTTTCTTTCTTTTTAAACTTGTTTGCAAAATACTATGATTATTTTTTATGAATATTGTTTGAAATCATTTTGGGGAATTGACATACGAATAAAAGCATTTGATAAAAGCATCAAAAAACATTTTTGGTTAGAAAAGAATCGAAAGAAAATCCACATATACACTTATTTTCCACGCCTATGCCTACGTCCACGACTATGTCCACGCCAATATCCATATCTACGTCCACACCTACGCCTGCGCCTACGATACAGACATCAAGACCTTGCTGACACTTTTCACCAAATTAAAATCAACTTGGAGATACAACAATTGGATACAAACAATGTTTGGGAGTTGGTTACTACGAGAACCCGATGGTTTAATAAAGTAGAATTATCAAAAACATTTGCAAAATACTTAGGGTATACACATACATTTGGTGCATATGTAAATACTTAGGGCATACGCATACAAACATTTGGTGCATAAGCACACAAGAATTTTAGTACATACACATTTTAAACATTACGGGCATACATCACACTTGGATAACACATCAATTTAGGGAATTATGCATGCATGGCATCTTACAAAGCTACTTTGATTAAAATTAAGAATTTTCTTCGGGTTCATCATTAGCAAGCTTATCTGTGCGAACTATATAGTTCAAAATTTAAAGCATTTTGGGGTTTACTTTCTTGATGTTGATAGCCGTGGTTGAGGGCTGACACAACCAATGTCATCTGTCAATTTGGGGTTTATTTTCTTCATGTTGATAGTCATGGTTATGGGCTGACACAATCGACGTCATCAATGAATTTGGGGTTTATTTTCTTCATGTTGATAGTCGTGGTTAGGGGATGATACAACCGACATCATCAGTGAATTTGGGGTTTACTTTCTTCATGTTGATAAGTCATGGTTAAGGGATGACACAACCGACATCGTCAATGAATTTGGGGTTTATTTTCTTCATGTTGATATTCGTGGTTGAGGGCTAACACAATCGACGTCATCAGTGAATTTGGGGTTTATTTTCTTAATGTTGATAGTCATGGTTGGGGGCTGGCACAATCAACGTCATCGATGAATTTGGGATTTATTTTCTTCATGTTGATAAGTCGTGGTTGAGGGATAACACAACCGACATCATCGATGAATTTGGGTTTTATTTTCTTTATGTTGATAGTCGTGGTTGAGAGATGAAACAACCGACATTATCGATGGATTTGGGGTTTGTTTTCTTCATGTTGATAGTCGTGGTCGAGGGCTGATACAACCGACGTCATCAGTGAATTTGGGGTTTATTTTCTTCATGTTGATAGTCATGGTTGGGGGCTGACACAACTGACGTCATCAGTGAATTTGGGGTTTATTTTCTTCATGTTGATAGTCATGGTTAGGGGCTGACACAACCAACGTCATCGGTGAATTTGGGGTTTATTTTCTTCATGTTGATAAGTCGTGGGTTGAGGGCTGATACAACCGACATCATCGATGAATTTGGGGTTTATTTTCTTCATGTTGATAGTCGTGGTTAAGGGCTGACACAACCGTTGTCATTAGTGAATTTGGGGTTTATTTTCTTCATGTTTATAGTCATGGTTAGGGGCTGACACAATCGACGTCATCGATGAATTTGGGGTTTATTTTCTTTCTGTTGATAGTCATGGTTGAAGACGAAACAACTGACATCATCGATGAATTTTAGGGTTTATTTCTTCATGTTGACAGTCATAGTTGAGGATGACCCAATCGACGCCAACAATGAATTTTGGGATTTATTTTCTTCCTGTTGATAGTCATGGTTGAGGACGACACAACCGACACCATCAGGGAATTTTGGATTCCATCGCTTCAAATCTAGCATATTTCATTTGGTTATCGAGTCTTGGTTAAGGACTGACATAACTGACATTGTCTTTCTAAGTTCTAAATATCTTGTTTCAACCCCGTATGATCTATCCTCTAGGCTATGGTAGGTATAAAAAAAAATCTTTGGCTCATTGCATTAGTCTCTAAGCAGCAATGTATTATTAAGCTCTATGTTATTCATCTCCAGAGTTGTGATATATGAAATCTGCATCACAAACTTACTATATTAGTCTCCAAGTGTTAGTAAGTCATCTTTGCAAAACTTGTATTATTTTTCCTCCTAGGTTACGGTAAATATGAAAAACTTTACAATCTATTTTAGATACTGACGAGTCATTCGCGGCGTCATGTCTAAATTAAATAAAAAAATTGGTTCAAACGCCGGTAGGATGATACATCATCATCTATACCTATTCTTCATACTCATGGGAACACTGTACAACGTATCCTTATAATCTCTCAGATAAATCTTTGGATCTTCCAATACTTAATAAACTTCTGATCAAACTTGCGAGACCTGCATATTCTCGCACTATTCAATCAAAAGGTAATTAAATAGGGGCAGCTGTCATACCCCAAAATTTCCTAGCCCTTATATTATATTTAGGGTTCTTTTTAAATAAATCATATTATATAGTTTTTATTTCTATGGGGGGAGTAAAACATGAAAAAGGGGTGTGTAGATTTAAAATGGACGATTAATATCTGATTGCCCATTAGGTTTTTAAAAAAGGGTCCATTTCAAGTTAAAAAGAGAGGGGTATTATTTTAACCAAGGAGGCGTGAACAAATCGTTTTTTATTAAGGCCCATTAAGGTTTCATTCTTTTTTTAGAGATGGTGTATAAAGTAATCTATTTTTAATTCAAGGCCCAATAATTGAAACAGTGCGGCCCATTCAGTTTTTTTGGTTTGAAAAGATTGTTTGTGTTTTTAATTATAACATTATCATTATCTTATTATAATTAATTATTATTAGTGATTAGTTTTTTTTGGGTCATTATTTTTATAATTTCATCAAAAGAAAGAGATATTGGTTTTAGTTTTGAAAAGGTCTTTTTACACGGATCATTTCCAAGCCCAAACAGGCAAACCAAGTTCAAATTAAGAAGAGATATTTAAGCCCAAATAAAAAAAACATGTGTGGCCCAAAACCAAATAAAAGATGTACATTGTTTGGATTAATGGAAAAATAACGTTTGTGTAATACGGTGGGAGAACTAACTTATTTTACATTTTATCGCAAATGTAGGGGATATCAAGATTCGTCGCCGACTTTTCTTTTATCCAATAAGGAAAGGGTGAAAAGAATAGGAAAGACCTTGAAGATTTTTAGTTCGGGGGGTAGGTTATGAAAAGGGAAGGTATTAGCACCCTTTTTATCCGTAGTTATCTACGGGCTCTTAATTGCTTGGCTCACTTTGAAAATGTTCTTTTTTGTGTAAGTCTTTGAAAAATATTTTGAAATCTCCAATGTAAGGCTGACTTTGTAATGATTCTTGTATCAGTTCTCAAGAACGCGTACAAAGTGTTTGAAAATATTTATTTTGAAAGTGATGTGTGAAAAGTATTTGTGAGAAAAATTTATGAGCGAGCGATTAAAAGTATCCTACCCACTCAAGGTCGTTCTTGTTTACTTTCCTCCTCCTTTAGAGATAGTACTATTCGTACCATTAGTTGGTAGGTAGCTCCATCTATTGGATGTGAAGGGAAAATCGAAGGGTCGTCGTACGGTCATCGAAGAAAACTTGTAATGATGATTTAGCAGTTTTGTAAGGGACTAGATCATGTTATTCATAGGCAACATTGAAGGATCATCGAGGGACTATGATATTTGGTATCTAGGGTCTTTTGCTAAAGCATCCCTACATTTGAGGGACATGACCGTTATTTCGAAAGGCAACAAAGAGAGGCTACCCTAGAGATGCAAGTGTGAAAGTGTGTTTGTTTCAGTTATTTATATTTGAAATTAGGTTTTCTAGAGTTTTCTTTTATCTTTCCATACAAACCCTAATTACTAACAACAATATAATAAATATAGTAGCACAAGATAAAGGCAGAAATGTAAACCTAGGCTATTACAGAGCTTTGCAACAGTTACATAATAATAAAGAGAGCGAGAAATAAAACCCTAGACTATTACATCTTAGAGAAATTACATAATAGTAAAAAGAACGCAGAAAAAAGAATAAAACTACGCTATTACAGTTGAATGCTCCCTATACACTTTATCTAGGAAATTTAAATGAAAACAAAGATTAAGAATAGGATAAGGGAGAAGAGAATTTTTTTTGGTGTTTTTTTTTATGAAGAAAATAGTTTGATGATAATTAATTAAATAAAACCTAAAAATATAATTAATTTTAAAATTGAAAAAAGGTTAACTGAAAACCTAAAACCTAATTATTTTTAGGGTTAAAGAAAAAAGGTTTTTTTTGTTAAATTTTGGTTAATTGAAAAATAGGGTTTAGGGAAAGAAAAATCAATTGGAAAACAAAGTTAAAAATTTGAAACAAGAAAAATTTCAGGAGTGGGTGTTGAACCCACGCCCTTTGCCTTCACAAGCGCCTCCTCCACCACCAGGCCAACATGTTGATTGTGTCAAGAAGACAAATGCGATGCAATACATACGAAACCTGCAAAAATATAAAAAAAACTAATAAATTTTGCAAAAGGCAAGGATCGAACCCACGCCCTAGTGCAGTAATGCCTTAACTTACGCGCTTCTACCATTGGGGTGACCATACATCCGTTTATTTTATCAAACCAAAACATATATTATATACACTGAAACAGGATGACCGGAGAAGCGCCGAAACCCTAGCTCCGGTCGTCTTCTTCGGCTAGGTGTTTTCTCAAGCCTGCAAAATAAAGAGGGTCAGTGATCCAAAGGGATCCTACCCCCCTAAATCAACCCTCCTGAATCCAGTGGTGGCCTTGGTTTTCACTAATTCTTCCCGTAAAAAGAGATACAACGTAAATATAACAAATCGGTGTAAACATGGCAACACATGATTCTGGCATCATGGTGGCCATGCGATGGTTCAAACCTACATATTGATATCTTAGAAGAACATTAGTGATTTTAGTTTCGATTAAAGCATGCTGGAAATAAAAATATGAATTTATAAGATATATGGCAATCGGAGATGCATGTGATGCTATTTTCAGGAGTCTTGGATCATCACAATCGATCCAATCTTACCCTACAATGCTTCTGGAATTGATTTGTATGGTTGTTTGGCTTTGATGAAGGCTGCAAATAGGGTTTGAAGTTTTCCCTAGTTTTGGATAATTTTTGAAATTTTGGAATGTGGTTTCTTGCAAGGTTTTCGTGTCCTTCTTGTTGTCTAAATAATGAGAGTATAGAGAGGAAAGTTAGGTCAAAAGAAGTGGGCTTGGACCTTTATATGAAAGCCTTGATTTTATTTTATTTATTTTGAATTTAAATAAATAAAATAAAAAATAAATGGAATAAAGATCAAAGGGGTGTATGAATAGGTTCAGAGGTTCACTATGAGGCCTAATACACGTTTGGACCTTGAAACATAAGCCCACTAGCCCAAAAAATCAAGTTTGATCAATTTAAGTTTCATGCATTTCCTCAAAATTGCCCAAGTTGCACCAATCATAACTCTCTAAATTTTTCATGATATGAAGGTGATCTTTGACTTTTTAGAAAGCTCAATATGTTCTCTATAATCTCTATGTTGATCATTTTTTCATTTGAATACTTTATCTTGATGTAAGCTGCCTTGACAAAAAGTGTCTTTTTGTTGACTTTTGAAATGACCTATAATATTTTGGCCCATATCTCTCAAATGAAGCATTTTTTGGATTTGAGCTTAGAGAGACAAAGTTGTAGAGAATTGAATTTCCTTCAACATGAGCTTTGATTGAGAAAAATCTGATGAAGAATGTGAAAGTTGTGCTTGGTCAAAGTTCAGTTGACTTCTCTTTAAGAAAAACCTAATTTAGCAACTTTTGACTTTTGATGAATCTTGAGTCTTATTGATGAATCATGGTCAACCTTTGATCAAATGATTAATGTGAGTTCAAAATGTTAATTTTAACCAAAAATCTTGAGGTTTGACTGTAAGTTAACTTTTTGTCCAATACAGTTATTTTTCAATCATCTGACTAGTTGACTGAGCAAACTTGTGCTGCAAGGATTGAATCTTGGCACGTTGACTCTTTGAAGCATATGAGAAATCATGAAATCCACTTGATTCATTAGAAGTCTAATTTCATTTGATAAAAGTAAAACCCTAGTTGTAGGTCAACTGCTTAGGAGGAGAATTTGTCTGATCAATCCCTTGAGTAACTTTGAGCAATTGAAAACCCTAAGAGCATAAGGAGATATCTTGAAGATAATGGGAGGCAAAATTTTGGGTTATAACAGCTGCCCATGTTCAATATTCTTAAACCTGAAGAGTTAGATTGGCACGTTCTCCATTCGTGATCTGAAGGTGGAAGAGGATTGAACACTTAAGTGCCTAGAAATTTGCACTTGCTAGTGCATGAAGTAATGCTGTTGATTGATAGTATTGCTTCAATGGGCTTAAAGATTCCATTCATAGAAATGATAGAATGTCTTCAGGGATGGGATTACAGATGCCATCCAAAGAAACTATTAATAGGAGTGTCAGAATAAGTCTACGCCTGACTATATCTGAAGAATTTTTTTTTCGGAAAATTTCTGAAGAAAAATGCTTTTTAGAACGAAGCGCTGAAGGAGACGCTTTTTAGAATAAAGTGCTGAAGGGGAAATGCGTTTCAGAACTTCTCTGAAAGAAATGCTCGCCAGAACTTGGTCTCTGGGGGAAATGCTTTTCAGGGTTCAATCTTTGAAGGGGACATGCTTTTCAGAACGAAGATCTGAAGGAGATGCTTTTCAGAATAAAACTTCTGAAGGAGATGCTTTTCAGAATGAAGTGCTGAAGGGGAAATGCGTTTCAGAACTCCTCTGAAGGAAATGCCTACCAGAATTCGGTCTCTGGGGAGAATGCTTTTTAGAACAAACTTATGAAGGGGAATGCTCATCATAATTCAGTCTCTGAAGGAAATACTTTGGTCATGTAGATAGTCGCCCTGTCCTATTTCGGGAATTGATCTACAATCTATTTTTGTTTGGTAAACCCATCCTGTTTTGGGAATTCATACCGCCTGGTCATATAGATAATTTCTCAGTCTTGTTTCAGGAATTAATCTCTGATCTCTTTTTGTTGGTAAACATGTCTTGTTTCGGGAATTCATACTGCCTGGTCATATAAATAGTTGCCTCGTCCTGTTTCGGGAATTAATCTCTGACCTTTTTTTATGGTAAATCCGTCCTATTTCGGGAATTCATACCACCCAGTCATATAGATAGTTTCCCTGTCCTGTTTCAGGAATTAATCTCTGACCCACTTTTTTTGTTTGTAAACTCGTCCTATTTCAGGAATTCATATCGCTTAGTCGGATAGATAGTTGCCTCGTCCTGTTTCGGGAATTAATCTCTGACCTATTTGGAATTTGCTGATGATATTTGTTTGTTTGCAAATTTTACCTGAAAAGACGAAATTAGCTTTATGTAATGTCGTGATGCATGTAATGCATTAATGATGCTCTCAAGATAAATGGGAATGTTATATGTGTTTCTGTATGCATATGTTATGATGTGTTGTGAAATGATATATGGATGCAATATGTCATTGGAGCGCATCGGTAGTTCTTTGTAACAATGTCTAGCTGGGGAAAATAAATCTCGGACTGTTGTTGGGAATCTAGAAAGTAATTCTTCAACTTTCGTTGGGAATAATTTTGCTGGGGATTCCTGCTTTCTATTTGAGGACGCTCCACTGGGGATCTTTGACTTCTGCTTGGGGATAGAGGCATTCGAGGAGAGTCAATCGTTAGCCATTCTTTTTGAAGAATTTGATTCTTACATACCCTGACTAGGGATAAAAGAGATGGATATCCCTCTGGTGTGCTATCTGTCTAGGTTTCAAATACCGTAGCAACTCTTCTAGGAATAACACCTTTGATTAAAACCTGCGGGACAAGAGAATTTTGTTAGGTATTTGTGGTGTTGGAGTAATAAAATCTCATGGGAATTAAATTCCTGTAAACTATGTCGAGGAAATAAACTCTGATGGGGTTTGGAATTTTATAAGCTGCGCTGAGGAAGTCTCCACTATATGCTGGGGAAATGATCAAACTTCTGTATCCTCTAGGGGACCTATTGGGGATGATCATCAGGTTAAGCTATCCATTAGGGATATGGAGGTGAACTGCTGGAAGATGCCCAAATTTCTGCCCGTGAGCATATTAGACTTGCCGAGGAATATATCTCTGTTGGGGACGATCTTGCGAAGATAGCTCTGTAGAGATAGTTTCATGGAGATTTCTCTGTGGGGATTTATGACTGCCTTAAACATCATCCTAACTCCTAGAGTCTTCGATAAATGCCAATCCTGTTTTCATGCATATATTTGTAAACGGTAATCATATTCAAATGCATATGTTCATTTAATATAATCATTGGACGTATTCCCAAACAAAGCATAGGAAATAAAAACCAATAGTTTTGTATTTTGAAATAGACTGAGTTGTATTAATTTTGAAAGTTTTATTTATAAATAGATAGTTTTATACAAGGAGCCAGAAGTCATAGTAAGAGGAAATCATCGTTAAAAAAAGGTGTACAAAGAGAAACAGAGAAAAACAACTATGTGGAAATGATCCCATCGAGTTTCAACTCTGATATTTCCCCTATGTCTTCAAGCATCTCATCCATTATTGTCGAAAGAAGTTGACTGGATTGATCTATACTGTTTGGACTTGACGTTAGTGATTATGTTGGATGTAAGTAGATGAGTGATCCAACAGGACATAATCGTATGCTTTAATCCCTAACTTTTTCCTGGACCTCCCTTTCGGGTTTTCAGTCCACTCGGATACCCTTTTTTCCCCAAGTCGCCTTTTCAGGTTTTTAACTTGCCGGGTGTACAATTTTTTATATATATCCCTAGTTTTATCCCAAACCCTTTAGGTTCGTCGGGATGCCCTTATTTTTGCCTAGGCCAGTCGACCCAGTGGGTCTCTTTTATGTGTAGTATTTTTTAACTATGTCCGTGTTCACAAGGTGTGGAAAATCTTCACAATCCATGGTGGTAAGTATGATAGCACGCCTGAAAATATCTTCTTGATCACAAATGGCCCTTTGTATGTGGGAGTCCATTTGCCCCTGGGATCACCTTGTGGTAGGATGATGCGCTTTATTACCAAACTTCCAACCTGATACACTTGAGTTTTGATCTTCTTGTTAAAGGCCTTGATCACGCGCTTCTGATACATCTGACCATGACGAAAAGCCACAAGCCTTTTCTTATCAATCAAATTTATTTGGTCCAGTCTGGTTCTAATCCATTCGTCTTCATCTAAACCTGCGTCTTTCGTAATCCTTAGATAAGGAATCTGGACTTCGATGGGCAGGACTACCTCCATACCGTATTCTGGAGAGAACGGGGTTGCCCTAGTTGATGTACATGCTGAAGTGCGATAACCATGAAGAGAAAACGATAACATCTCATGCCAATATTTATATGTCACTCTCATTTTCTACAAAATCTTCTTAATTTTCTTGTTGGCGGCTTGCATTTTGGCATTCATCTTCGAACGATATGGAGAGGAATTATGGTGTTTAATCTTGAACTGCATGCAGAGCTCCGTGATCATATTGTTATTAAGATTAGTACCATTATCCGTCATGATCCTTTCAGGTATGCCATACCGACAGATGGGGTTATGCTTGATGAATTGGGCTACCATATTCTTGGTAACAAAGGCAAACGAGGCTGCTTCAACCCACTTCGAAAAATAATCAATAGCGACCAGGATAAAACGATGCCCATTATACACAGTAGGCTTAACTTGACGATGGCAATCAGTTTCCATGGTAGACTAATGATAACCCACTCTCATAATTTTCTTAGCCATCATGTGCCCGCTGGAATGAGTACCAAAGACCCCTTCATACATATCTTCCATACTCTTCTTAGATTCCTTCTTATCTATACAACAAAGCAGAGTCGAATCATGATTACGCTTGTACAAAATTTTGTTACTCAGAAAGAATTTGGCAGAGAAACCTCCGTAGAAATTTCTTATCGTTGATAGATGCCCCTTCAAGATATTCTTGAGACTCGAGGTATCTTTTCACTTCATGGTACCAAGGCTTTTCCTCTACTCCATCAGTATCAACTTCGTAGCAATGTGCCAGTCCGTCTAGTCTCTCAATAATAATTTGAGGAGCTTCATTATCCCATTTCACTTTGAACATAGATGACATGGTCGCCAATGCGTCTGCCAATTGATTCTCTTCTCGTGGAATATGTTGAAAATTGATTTCCTTGAAGTACAAAATTAATGTCAACACATGCTCTCGATAAGGAATGAGATTTGGATGCTTCGTATCCCATTCTTCCTTAATCTAACTGATCACTAGGGATAAGTCCCTGTTGTACCCCAAAATTTGCCCTCCCATTTCTCAATAATTTCTCATCACTAAACTTTGAAGCCCAAGATCCAGTCAGGGTTTCATCTACTCAAGACCTCTCCTTGCACTGGTGACCCAGAATTAGGGTTTGTGTTTGTACCAAGATGTTTTGACCTAAAGTGCTTAAGATGACTTTCATGCTTCATATTGGACTCCCAAGTTTATCCATACCAAGTTTCAAACTTTGATTCCAAATTTTGCCCAGTCAATTGGACAGTTGACCTAGAAATCAGCTGTATTGGGGGAAAAAGTCAACTGTGGCCAATTAACAGTCAAACCTCATGAAAATTGACCTACATCAACATTATGAACTCATATGGTCCATTTGATCAAGTTTGGATCACAACTCCATAAGAAATTTGATCAGATCACCAAAAGGGCAAAATGGTCATTTTTAGGGTTTTGACTGCACAAAGGCAATTTTTGACTGTTTGACCTAGCCAATGGCAAACCAAGCTCATATATGGACTCAAGAACCCCATGGAATTATCTTGACATGCTCAACAAGCTCAAAAGATCCAAAGTACACAAGATTGACAGTTGAATTTCCCAGTCAATTGATCAATTTTGACTGTATACTAAAAAGTCAAACTTTGACTTTTTGGTCAAAATCAAGAGTCAAGATTCATTTTTCATCAAAACATGCCAAATCATGAAACTTGTTCACCAAGAAATCACAAAATGCAAATTAGGGTTAGAAATTTGAATTTTTCATAACTTAGAATTTTTGTAAGTTATAAAAAAAACCTAATTTTTTCCCAACTTTTCCCCACTTTTTCACCAAGATCCATTTGGATTCAAACAAAAGTCAAAACATGAAAGTTGTAGCTTGTTGCATAATCTACAACTTTTATTCACAAAGTTTTCCCATTTGAGGCTTGTATCTCAAGTTACAAATTTTTGAATAAGGGCACTAAACCATTCTTAACTTAGTGAATTTTTGATCTATTTTGACAAGGTTTTCTACCCCACTTCAAGGCCATTTTACATACACTTCCACTTGGAATTTCAATTTGCATTTCAAATATGGATTGTAGTACACATTCCAAGCTTTCCAAAATGTCCAAGAACTCATCAAACAACCTCATGACTTGGGAGATTCGAATTTTACAATTTGGCAAAAACTCACTTTTGAATTGGCCATTTTTCATGTTCATAAGTTGTGCAAACTTCTCAAAACCAGCATGCCCTTGGTTACAGGTCCTAAAACCATCCAACACTCAATAATTTAATGCATGTTCATTGTGTTAGGACCTTGTTTCATGAGCTAAAGCATTGTATGATGGATTAATCCCAAATTAGATAAAGCATTCTTTCCATTTTTGCAAAAGTTCCACTTTATGTCATGATGCAAATCCACAAGTACAAACCAAATCCAATTGGCACAGGATTATGGACAAATCACTCTGATCAAGGAGAGTTTATGCAGCTCATTAGAGGTCCCCTACTTGCCTAAAACACCAAGTTGGTTTTGCTTGCTTAAGTGTGAAGAAAAGTGCCATAACATAACACATCTTTCATATCAGCTTAGAGACACTTAGACAAAGTTATCAAACACATTCCAAAGATCAGAACCAAGCTTTTGCACGACCCTTGCACCTCTCAAACACTCCCCTGGCCATAATCACTCTCAAACTGCAAAAACAGGGCAGGCCCTGCAGTTTGAGTGCTATCTCTCATTTCTCTCAAGCTCTCTTGCCCAAACCAGTTCACATACCTTCCATACCATCTATGCAAGCTAACCAAAAGCAAAAGCACGACCTGTAATCCCTCTAACCACTTCCACCATTTTCAGTTTCTTGTTTTGCAGGTGAAGTGCTCTAGCACGATTCAGAAGCTTTCAAGACAAAGTAAACATTGGAATAGCATCCCTGGACCTCAAGGAAGCTTTTCCAATCATCACCTTGCACTGAAAGCTCCCTCATTGCAAGATAGAACTTCAGCTGAACATGTATCTTGGTGAACTCGTATCTCTCTTATTATGCATCATTAGCTTTAAGTTTGTGAATAAACAAGGTTCTACTCATGCCACTGAACATGTACATGTTTTTACTTTTCATTTCTTTTGCTTGAGCTGTGAGAATTTGAGGTTTGAAAATGGCAGAAAATCTAGGTTAGGATTTGGGGGAGGAGAAATTCTCCCTCATCTTAGAGAGTTAGATCAAGTTATGCATATGGTTAGAATCGTCTCTTCATGCTGAACATCTTTTATGTTATGAGTTTGCATTGAAAAGCCAGGAATCAAGAGTTGGAAGATGAGGAACAGGGCGCACATTTTTTGAATGTTGTTGTACAGAGGTTGAAGAAAGGTCTTCATGGGCTGGGCCTATGTTGACTTTCCTATTCACACCACCCTTTTTGGTTTTACACCCCTGAGCCCATTTGCTTCATTTTTAATATTTTTTGACTTTTTCTTTTTTTAACTGACTCATTTATTTTTTCTCAACATATTAAAAATATAAAAATATTTTTCCCATCATTTTTTGAATTTATTAAGTATTTATTTGATTGTTTTGTACATAAATAAATAAATATACATATATACTTTTTTTGTTTAAAATATTAAGATAATACAAATATATTTTTTATACACTTTTATTTTATTTTTACTTCCTGAAAATATTTTGTATAAAAAATACCCTTTTTATTTTTATATTAAATATTATTAATTAAATAATACATATCTTGTAAATAATACAAATATACACACACACACACATATATATATATATATATATATATATATATATATATATATATATATATATATATATATATATATATATATATATATATATATATATATATATATATATATATATATATATATATATATATATATATATATATATATATATATATATATATATATATATATATATATATATATATATATATATATATATATATATATATATATATATATATATATATATATATATATATATATATATATATATATATATATATATATATATATATATATATATATATATATATATATATTAATACATTTAGGGTAAAATGCCAAAAAATATACATATTTTTTTTTATAATATTTAATACTAAAAAATACCTTTTTTACAAATATACCATATTTTATTTTATTTTTTTATATAAATAATAAGTATTATATGAATTAATTGATTAATACCCCTTTGATTAAAAATTAGGGTTTTGCCCTAAATTTGAAAATACTCAAAAAATAATACCTTTTTATTTTCTCTTTATTTTACATAAATAATACTTTTTTCATACATATAAAAAATTCTTTTTGCATTCTTGCATATTTATTTTATTTCTATTTTATTTATGCTTTTGATCATATTGTAAATATTCAAGGCAAAAGATGTAATAGCTTAGATTCAATTTCTTGTCTAAATATCTCCCCACTCGAACATTGTACCCCCCTCCCCATATTATTGTGTTGTAATAGCATAGGAATTTAAATTTCGCACTTTAAATGCTTTCTAAACATACTATGTTAGAGCTAGGGTTTGTATGTAAATAAAACGAACAAAATAGTTGGACCTAATCTCAAGATAAATATGCATGAAAAATGGACAACACATTTCACACTTGCACCCCTAGGGTATTCCACTTTGTTGCCTTCAAATAATTGGGCCATATTGTATGTTGAATTTCTTTGGGTAAAAACAAACAATCAAATGATCATAGTCCCACAAAATGTTGCTTAAATGAATGATCAAGTCCCTTTTAAAGAAAATTGCCCAAAGACATTTAACACTATTGCAAATATGGTCTAAACGATGACCCGCGCTCGTCCCTTTCACCTCCTAAGACAAGATTGTCCACCAAATGCAATGGTGGAACAAAATTGTCAAAAGGTTTAAAACATAACAAAAATCTTTGAGAAAACTTTAGGGTAGATAACTCTTAAGTACTTGCCAATTTGCAAAGAAAACACTTGCCTAATTTCAAAACCCACTTCACAAACACTTTCAAAATCAACTTTCAAAAACCTTGAAACATCTTTTTAAAAGACAAAACACCTTTTGTAAAACATTCGAGTAAAGAATTGTTACAAGGGTAGCCTATACAAGGCATCTTTTCAAAACATTTTCAAAACCACACATCAAGCACCATTTCAAACAATTGAAAACCAAGGCAAGTTGATCTAAGCAAGTACCTAAGAGCCCATGGATAACCATGGATAGAAAGGGTGCTAATACCTTCCCTTTCTATAATCTACTCCCCGAACCCAAGAAAAATCTCAAAGGTTTTTGCTATGCTTTTTAAACCTTTCCTTAGGATAAAATAAAAAGTCGGTGGCGACTCTTGCTCAACCGAAACATTTGCGAAAACAAACGCAAAACCATAGTCAGTTCTCCCACCGTATCACAGAACTGGCGACTCTGCTGGGGATTTTTTGAAGTGGAGTAACCTTAGGGCTTAGATCACCCTCTTGCATGACTAATTGTTTGATTTGATTGCTTTATACTTTGGCTCTATTGTTTGGGTTTACAATCCTCCACCCGGATTTTGGGAAACATTCATAGATAGCAATACATTGTGGAAACTGTGCGGGGTATACCGACACGGTCTAAGCAATAGCTATATTAGTGCGACATATTTGTGAGTACCGGTAACCCTTGAGTTCAATCAAGGAGAGTACGGGGCCGCTGAGTGATGTCACTAAGCACTAATGACCTAGAACCTTACTTGACCATCTTGGCCTTTTATTAGGGGTAGTGAGATGACCGGCTTTGGTGCAGTCCGAAGTTGGTAGATACTCGATACTACACTCATTGAGGGTTGTTTTCTTGGAATATTTTGGTCGCTAGTTAAGTGGCTAAACCAAAACAATGAACATTGAAAATAATCCAAGGATATTGAGCTCCTTAGATCCCGGTTACTATTTATAGGACAGGTTTTTAAGCCAACTACACTCAAGAGGGTACTTACCTATGAAACCCCATGCAAGCCTGAAATTAGGGTTTGGTGTGATTTGCTTGTACATATGTTTTGTGCATACATCATAAACATCATAAAACATCATATGCATTCACTAACCATTTCAAGGGTTTTGGATCTTCATCTTTGTTCTTGTTTTGTAGGACATGGAAATTCCTCGCAGAAATACCATTCAAGTCAACCTTGTGAGAATCTCTCCTCAACTCAAGGAGATCACCTCAAGAATTCCGGAAAATTCATCCTTCAGTGAAAGACATGGTAGACTGCTCAGCCTAGTCAACACCAACATTGAAGAAGACATGATGAAAGTGCTATTCCAGTTCTTTGACCCTCTTCACCACTGCTTCACTTTCCCTGATTATCAGTTGGTACCCACTTTGGAGGAGTTTTCTCAACTCCTAAGAATCCCTATCCTTAATCAACTACCCTTCAACGGTACGGAAAAGGAGCCAAAGCCGGAAGATGTTGCTCAAGCATTACATCTACAACCATCTGACATCAAGGGGCATTGGGAAACCAGAAGCGGCGTCAAAGGATTCTTAGCAAAGTTCTTGTTTGAGAAGGCACAAGAATGCTGGAACTCATTGGACCTGCAAGCCTTTGAAGAGATTGTGGCACTCCTTATCTATGGGTTGGTCTTGTTCCCAAATCCTGACCAATTGGTAGATGTCAACGCTGTCAAAATCTTCTTGTCCAGAAATCCAATACCAACATTGCTTGGGGACATCCTTCACTCATTTTACACACGAACAATGAGAAAGAGGGGTGTTCTCATGTGCTGTACTCCTATCCTTGCAAGGTGGTTTATTTCGCACCTTCCACAATCTGTCTTGAAGAATGACCAAGGCTCAAGGTGGTCCCAGCGGCTGATGACTCTTACTCATTCTGATGTGCATTGGTGTTCTCGGTCCAGAGAAAATGTCATCATCATCGATCGTTGCGGAGAATTTCCTAATGTTCCTTTACTTGGAATTAGGGGAGGTATCACCTACAACCCTTGCCTAGCTTTGAGGCAATTTGGATATGCACGGAGGGATGGCCCTCATGATATGTTGATTCCTAGCCTAGTTTTTGACTTCGACAACCATACGCAAGGACTTCGCCAAAGATTCATCAGAGCTTGGGGAAAACTCAACAAGATTGATAGCAAGACTCTGGGACACAAGAACTCCATCCCTCTTGAGCCCTATCTCAAGTGGGTACGAGCCCGAGCCCAAAGTCTAATGATGCCTTATCCTCATGTACTCCCAGTGATTAAAGAGCCCGTCAATGAAGGAGAGGTTCCCTACACCATCCTACATCCAGACATGCCTACATCGTGGGAGGAAATGCAGAAAAGTTGGATTCAGCTCAAGGAGGAACGAAATACTTTTGAAGCTAGCTACTACGCCAGTGAAAAGAAGGTTCTAGAGCTTACCCGCCGACTCCACGAGCAAGAGGCCCTCAACACCTACATCGCGCCAAAGAGGATGCGCAACGTCTTTCTGCCTTAAGAAGTTTATTTTGTAATATTGCAACGTCTTTCTGCCTTAAGAAGTTTATTTTGTAATATTTGGCCCATGGGGCATTTATGTACTAACAAATTTCTTCTTATTAATATGACATGCATTCTTATTTGTCTGAAATAATTTTGAATGTTCTAAATCCTTGGATGCATTGCATACATCAGCATACCATTCATCATGTGCATAAGCAGGTCTCACTCCAGGTTTCCTTATCTGTCTGCTGTTTATTTCAGTAGGATGGATCTCGAGCAAACAGTCAAAGACCTACAAGCTCAGAATGCACAGTTCCAGCAACTCCTGATGACTTTGGTTAAAAGTCAAGAGGATATCAAGACTCATTTGGAGAATAAGGACCCAATGAAGAAGAAGAAAAAGAGGATCGGGGTGGCTACTTTGGGGAGAATATTTGACAGAGAAGCTCGGAGAGTGCTTGAATTTCCTCCTACTTCTGATGAAGGGACTAGTAAAAGAGATCGAGTTGCGGTGCCTTCCGAGTCTAATGCGAAGGAGGAGGAGGTTGAAGAGGATGAAGATTATTCTGACCAGCAATATCCTCCGGCTGATGACAAATACTAGGATTTAGAAGACAGATTGGCCGCCATGGAATTGCAAAGAGTACCGGGTTTGGATTTTGAAGACTTGGGCTTGGTTGCCGGAATTGTGATTCCCCCAAAATTCAAAGTGCCAGTGTTTGTGAGGTATGATGGGCTGTCCTGTCCCAAAATGCATCTCAGGTCCTACGTGAGAAAGATTCAACCCTATACAGCAGATAAAAATCTCTAGATTCATTTCTTTCATGACAGCCTGTCGGGAGCTCAGTTGGAGTGGTTTTATCAGCTAGAAGGAACCAGTGTCAGAAATTGGGAAGATTTGGCCACCGCTTTCTACAAACAATACCAGTATAATTCTGATCTTGCTCCTACTCGTACCCAACTTCAGGGTATGTCACTAGGAACAAGTGAGGGATTCAATTTGGCTGGCAGGGTGCAGCCTCCTTTAACCGATCGTGAGCTCGTTGATATGTTTCTTGGGACCCTATCTGGACCATTTTTCAATCATCTAATTGGTAACTCTTCCGTAGGGTTTACCGATTTGATCTTAACCGGCGAAAGAATAGAAGCTGGCATCAAGTCAGGAAAGATTCAGAAGGGTGTTGCTGCAAGTGTTGAGAAAAAGCCTTTTAAAAAGGAGACAGCTATGGTATATTCTCAAAGAAGAGCCGGGAAGACGGAGCGTCGGCCAACTGTGGAGGCCGTAATGATTCAAAACACTCCGAGTGAGCAACCTCGCTATAACCAGTCCAGACCAAATCAGCAACGAGTGGAACGGCCACAACGGCAGTTCAGCCGTATTAATATGACTCTAGCACAAGTGCTTCCCCATCTATTGAAGTTGAATCTTGTCACCATCAAGGAGGCGCCAAAGAATGTGAATACGTCCTCTCCGCATTATCATGCCAATGCTAAATGCGCCTACCATTCAGACAGTGTTGGACACGACACCAATGATTGTTGGGCACTCAAGCATAAAATCCAAGACCTGATAGAGGCTAAGGAGGTAGAGTTTGACGCTTCAGAGAAGCCTAATGTGATATCTGCACCTATGCCGAAGCACAGCCGAAATGTCAATGCCATTGAAGAGGATTTGTATGTTGCTGACGTCAGTGATCTGACTACTCCACTGCTAACCATTAAGTTGAATTTGTTAAGGGCCGGGATCTTCCCGGGATGTAAAGAAGACTGCTACTGTTGCCACTCTCTGCCGTTTGATTGTCCGCTATTAAAGAAAGGCATCCAAGGCCTTATGGATAGCCGATAAATTTTGTTCGAAAAAGTTTCTGCTGTTCCAGTTCATGTTGAAAATGTCTCAATCATAACCATTCACGCCAATCTTTCCAAGGCCGTCAAAAAGCCAGTTAAGATTACACCAGCTGCAAAATTTGTTCCATTGAAGATAACAATGCCAGGACCTGTCCCCTATGTTTCTGAGAAGTCGATACCTTAGAACTATGGCGGTGACATCTACTACCATGGTATCAAGCAAATTGAGGTAATTGAAGAAAGTTCGGATGATGAAGAAACCAGCATTAGTAACATTGCGGGCACCAGCAAAATCACCAGGAGCGGGAGAATATTTTCTCCAGAGATTGCCCCTCAAAGAGCAGTCTTTGGACCCTCATCAGCTAACAAGGTCGTCCCTGCACCAATAAAACTTTCTGCTAGAAATCCTCTGATTGAAGACGTTGTTGTTCCTAGTACTGTCTCTCCCTCCGCTGCTGACAAAGGTAAGGGAATCCAAGATGAGCCCGTCAGGACGAGGGCTCAACCCTTGGTAATTCCGGAAACCTCCAAGAAGGAAATGGACGAGATTTTGAGGATAATCAGGAGAAGTGATTACGATGTGGTGGAACAGTTGGGGCAAACCCCCTCCAAGATCTCCATGCTGGCACTACTACTTTGCTCAGAAGTGCACGCTAAAGCCCTGATAAAATTCCTGAAGGCAGCTCATGTGCCCTAGGAAACCTCTGCGGATCAATTTCAAAATTGCGTGGCTAGCCTGACTGCAGACAATGGACTAGGTTTTTCTGATGCCGACCTAACCCCTAAAGGCAGAAACCACAATGATGCTTTGCATATTTCAATCGAGTGTCGCGGAACCACTCTCGCACATGTTTTGGTTGATACCGGTTCGTCGCTGAATATTTTGCCTAAGAAGGCCTTGGACCGATTAGATTGTGAAGGGTTGGAATTGAAGCCGAGTGATATTGTTGTCAGAGCTTTCGATGGTTCGAAGAGAATGGTCCATGGAGAGGTTGAAATTCCCATCAAGATAGGCACTGAGGTGTTTAAATCCACTTTCTATGTGATGGACATCCGTCCGTCGTACTCTTGCTTGCTGGGTAGGCCGTGGATACACCATGCTAGGGCAGTCACCTCCTCCTTACATCAGATGTTGAAATATCCTGTCAAGGGAAAGATCATCACAGTCCATGGCGAAGAAGAGTACATGATTAGCCACTTAAATTCTTTCCGGTATGTGGAGGTTGAAGGAGAGTTCATTGAGACACCGTTCCAACATTTCGAAGAAGTCCTCCCTGAAATAGCAGTAGCGAAGTTGACAGCTGAGGAACCGAGACAGATGGCCAGGATGGCATCTCTGGAGGATGCAAGGGCCGCAATAAAAGAAGGGAAGAATTCAGCATGGGGGCAGTTACTCGACTTTCCGCACAAGACTGACAAGTTTGGATTAGGGTTTACAGCCGCTGGCCAGAAAGCTATGCGCCGGTCGAAGATTGAAAGGGCGCCAGTCAAAATTTCTCCCTACAGAATCAACGCCTTGGAAGATGAAGACAAGGAAAGCAACATTGAATAGTGGATTTATCCAACAGTCAGAGGAGGATTGAGCAATTGGGAGGCTAAAGACTTTGTCCCCATCACTTTTATTCACCAATAATTTATCTGTTAAACATTTCTTATTTGGTCTGTAATATTTTACTTTCAAACAATCCGTACACTATCTTTTCACCTCCTGCCTTACCCGGGGCATGTAGGTCCACTTGTAAGGGTTTTGATTATTTTTCATATTCATATGCCATGTTTAATGATTCATTGGACGTTTTTCATTTGATAAACTGCTTATGTTCATTTTCTTTCCTTTTGCATTTTTTTTAAGGATGGCTATCCCTTACACACACCCACACTCACCAATGCAGGTACCCATCCACTCCGGATTCCATGGGTGACTATTCTGCTGTATCTTTCAATAACTCTGAAGACCTGGTCAATCTAGCCGAGTATGAAGATTACGAAGGTTGTGAAGTACCCGGGGAACTAGCCAGACTTCTGCAACAAGAGGAAAGGGCCATCTTACCGCATGAAGAGCCATTGGAAGCTGTTAACTTGGGAACCGAGGAGGATCGGAAGGAGGTGCAAGTGGGTGCCAATCTGGAACCAAAAGTCAAGGAGCGCTTGGTACAGTTGTTGAATGAGTATGTTGAAATCTTCGCTTGGTCCTATGAAGACATGCCGGGTCTAGACACAGACATCGTGGTTCACCGTCTCCCCACAAGAGAAGACTGTCCACCAATCAAGCAAAAAGTTCGCCGAATGAGGCCTAACATGTCCGAAAAGATCAAAGCGGAAGTAATGAAACAATTCGATGCTGGCTTTCTGGCTGTTACGTCCTATCCTCAATGGGTCGCTAACATCGTGCCAGTACCGAAGAAAGATGGCAAAGTCAGAATGTGTGTGGACTACCGGGATTTGAATAGGGCAAGCCCTAAAGATGATTTCCCGCTACCTCATATTGACATCTTAATCGACAATACAGCTCATCACAAAGTGTTTTCCTTCATGGATGGATTCTCGGGCTACAATCAAATCAAAATGGCCCCCGAGGACATGGAGAAAACTACTTTCGTCACACAATGGGGCACTTTCTGTTACAAGGTGATGCCGTTCAGGCTGAAGAACGCAGGGGCAACTTATCAACGCGCCATGGTAGCTTTATTTCATGATATGATACATCATGAGATTGAAGTTTACGTAGACGATATGATAGCTCGATCACAAACAGAAGAAGAGCACCTTGAACATCTAGAGAAGCTGTTTGTCAGGTTAAAAGAATACAAGCTCAGGCTGAATCCAAGTAAATGCACTTTTGGAGTTAGGTCTGGAAAACTCCTGGGATTCATTGTAAGCAACAAAGGCATTGAAGTCGATCCGGCAAAAGTAAGAGAAATACAAGAGATGCCTGCTCCCCGTACTGAAAAGGAGGTTAGAGGATTCTTGGGGCGCATAAACTATATTGCCAGATTCATCTCACATCTGACTTCTACCTGTGAGCCAATTTTCAAACTCCTAAAAAAGGATCAGGTAGTGGAATGGAACGACGATTGCCAAGCTGCTTTTGATAGAATCAAGGAGTATTTGCTAGAACCTCCTATTCTGATGCCACCCGTCGAAGGAAGACCATTGATCATGTATTTGACCGTCTTGGATAACTCAATGAGGTGTGTTTTGGGCCAGCATGACGAGTCTGGTCGAAAAGAGCATGCTATTTATTACCTTAGCAAAAAGTTTACCGACTGTGAGACTCGCTACTCACTGCTCGAGAAAACTTGCTGCACTTTGGTATGGGCGGCTCGCCGACTAAGACAGTATATGCTGACTCATACTACCTTGTTGATATCCAAAATGGACCCTATCAAGTATATCTTCGAGAAGCCCGCTTTATCTGGAAGGATAGCTAGATGGCAAATGATCTTAACCGAGTATGACATCCAGTACACCACCCAAAAAACTATAAAAGGGAGTGTACTAGCTGACCATATGGCTCATCAGGCTATCGAAGACTATCAACCCATGATATTTGACTTCCCAGACAAGGACATCATGAATTTGGACAACGTTGAAAGTGACGGACCGTATGACGGACCCGAAAAGGGATCCCGATGGACCCTGTACTTTGATGGTGCTTCAAATGCACTTGGAAACGGTATTGGCGCAGTACTCATTTCTCCAGAAGGTTGTCACACTCCTTTCACGGCCCGACTTTGCTTCAGCTGCACAAACAACATGGCTGAGTATGAAGCTTGCATCTTTGGTCTCAAGGCTGCTATAGACTTAGGGATCAAATCTTTGATCGTATTTGGGGACTCGAATTTGGTCATCAGCCAAATCAAAGGAGACTGGGATACCAAGCATCCTAATCTTATCCCATACAAAGAACATGTCCTGACATTGTTGCCTCATTTCGAGCAAATTACCTTCGAGCATTTCCCGCGAGAAGAGAATCAGCTAGCCGATGCTCTAGCCACAATGTCCTCCATGTTTAAACTCAACTGGGATAACGAGGCTCCCCAAATCACCATCAAGCGAATGGATGAACCGGCACATTGCCACGAGATTAATACCGAAAAAGTAGTGGAACAACCTTGGTTCCATGAAATCAAAAGGTATCTCGAGACTAGAGATTATCCTGAAGGAGCTTCCGTAAATGACAAGAAGTTCTTAAGGAAATTCGCTGCTAAGTTCTTCCTGAGCAACGACATCCTTTACAAACGAAGCCATGATTGTGTATTACTCCGATGTGTGGATAAAGCTGAAGCAGAGTTGATCATGACTGATATACACAGCGGCACATTTGGCACTCACTTGAGCGGGCATACAATGGCTAAGAAGATCCTAAGGGCAGGCTATTATTGGTCTACCATGGAGGCTGACTGCCATCAACATTCCCGTACTTGCCACAAGTGTCAAATCTATGCTGACAAAGTTCATATCCCTCCGGTTCCTCTCAACATCCTGACTGCTCCGTGGCCCTTTGCAATGTGGGGCATTGATATGATTGGAGAGATCAAGCCCACAGCTTCCAATGGACATTGCTTCATCCTGGTTGCCATTGACTACTTCACTAAATGGGTCGAAGAAGCTTCCTTCGCCTCTGTGACTAAAAACGTGGTTGCCCGCTTTATCAAGCAAAATCTCATATGTCGGTATGGTGTTCCAGACAGGATCATCACAGACAACGGTACAAATCTGAATAACACAATGATCACTGCATTGTGCGAACAGTTCAAGATTTATCATCACAATTCATCTCCCTATCGGCCAAAGATGAATGGTGCTGTTGAAGCTGCGAACAAAAACATTAAGAAAATCATTCAGAAAATGACAGTCACTTACAAGGACTGGCATGAGATGTTACCGTTTGCTCTGCATGGATACCGTACGACGACACGTACTTCAACTGGGGCAACCCCATTTTCTCTGGTTTATGGCATGGAAGCTGTTTTGCCTATGGAAGTCCAGATCCCTTCTCTAAGGATTATGAAGGATGCAGGTTTGAATGAAGATGATTGGATGCAGACCCGACTTGATCAACTCAATCTAATCGACGAAAAGCGACTTGCTGCTATATGCCATGGTCAGACGTATCAAAAACGGATGATCAAGGCCTTCAATAAGAAAGTCAGACGTCAAGTGTATCAAGTCGGAGATCTAGTAATCAAGCGGATTATCTTGCCGCAAAGTGATCCCAGGGGCAAATGGACTCCTACATATGAAGGACCATTTGTGATCAAGAGTATATTTTCTGGTGGTGCAATGATTCTGACCACCATGGACGGCAACGATTTGCCGCACCCTGCGAACGCAGACATAGTCAAAAGATACTACGCATAAAATAACCCGACAAGTCGAAAACCCGAAAGGGCGGCTTGGGCAAAAATGGGCATCCCGGTGAACCGAAAACCCGAAAGGGCGGTTCAGGCAAAAATTAGGGATAAAAACGAAAAAATCTGTACACCCGGCAAGTCGAAAACCCGAAAGGGTGGCTTGGGCAAAAAGGGGTTTCCCGGTGGATCGAAAACCCGAAAGGGCGATTCAGGCAAAAGTTAGGGAATTAAAGCGCATGTCTATGTCTCGTCGGATCACTTCAAAGACAATCTCTTCATCAACCAGTTCCAGGCTTCTGATCAATCCAGTCATCGGCAAGCGAAGCATTGAATGGACAGATATTCAGAGTTGTGAAAGCTATAGCGGAACGGAATCCCATGGAATTATTTCACATAGCCATCCTTTATTTTGTATAAAATCTTTCAATATTTACGACAAAGTCCTCTTACTAGGATGATTGTCTCCTTTGTACAAATATACTCAAAGAAAATCAATACAAATACTTTTCCCAGAAATTTGTGTCATTTCCTTTTCTTTTCTCTTGCACTATTTGTTTTATTTTGAGAAACGTCCAATGTTTTTTTTAAAATAGGCATATGCATTTGAAACATAATCATTTTCTTATGAGTCGGGAAAGAGGATTACTGATAAGTCAAAAGTACAGTTGGATACCCGATACCCTTTCAAAGGAAACCCCCAGTAGATTCTGGAAGCTTATCCCCCGCAGAGAACGGACGTTTCTCCCGAGTTTTATTCAAAGTTATTCCTCCCAGGGACTTATAACTGGGTTATCCTCAGCTAACAATCACGGAAGACCGCACCCGCCAAAATTCTTCCTATCCCCAGCGGAGTTCATCAAAATTCCCCAGCAGTAACTTATCTTTGCAAATCCCCAGCCAGAGAATCCTCCGGAATTCAATTCCCCTCAGAGTTTAAGTTTCAGTGTCCCCAGCGGAGCCAGACTAATGAACCTTCTCCCCACAGAGTTTTGGGAGGGCAAATCTTAAGTTCCCCAGTGAAGTCGCCAGAGTTACTTCTCGCCGGACTAAAGATTCTCAGTCTTACGTCCCCAGCATGAGTCTATTAGATTGGAGCTCCCCAGTAAAGGTCATCAGGAATTCTCTTCCCCAGCAGCAGCCAAGGATTTATTCTTCCCGGCAACAGTCAAGATACTTTTATCTTCAGCCATCTCGAATTCATCTGCAAAACAGCTCTCCAGCTTACATGCACATCCACTTACATTCATATCATATAACATATATTGTATCATGCATCATGACATTGCATACAATTAACTCTTTATCTTTTCAGGTAAAATCAGTCGACAGACTAAAATCATTATCTTCCCAGATTTCTGAAAACAGTTCACGGGTTCTCCAAGTAAACGGATGTTAACCTATCACTTGTTCAGATTCTTCTTCAAAACTTCTGAAAACAGTTTATGGATTCTTCCCAACAACGGATGTTAATCTATCGACTTGTTCAGATGCAACTTTTGAAAACAGTTTACGGACGCTTCCCAACAACGGATGCTGCTCTATTGCTTATTCAACTTCCAGATTTCTGAAAACAGTTCACGGGTTCTCCAAGTAAACGGATGTTAACCTATCACTTGTTCAGATTCTTCTTCAAAACTTCTGAAAACAGTTTATGGATTCTTCCCAACAACGGATGTTAATCTATCGACTTGTTCAGATGCAACTTTTGAAAACAGTTTACGTACGCTTCCCAACAACGGATGCTGCTCTATTGCTTATTCAACTTCAAGATTTCTGAAAACAGTTCACGGGTTCTCCAAGTAAACGGATGTTAACCTATCACTTGTTCAGATTCTTCTTCAAGACTTCTGAAAACAGTTTATGGATTCTTCCCAACAACGGATGTTAATCTATCGACTTGTTCAGATGCAACTTTTGAAAACAGTTTACGGACGCTTCCCAACAACGGATACTGCTCTATTGCCTACTCAACTTCAAGATTTCTGAAAACAGTTCACGGGTTCTCCAAGTAAACGGATGTTAACCTATCGCTTGTTCAGTTTCTTCTCCAAACCGCTGAAAACAGTTTACAGATTCCTCCCAACAATGGATGTCAATCTATTGCTTGTTCAGACCCCCAGTTCAGAGATGGTCCAAAGCTTGGACACCTTCCTGATATTCCCTTCCAGATGGCATCTCTAAGCCCATCCCCGACAAGATTCCTGTCACTCTCCCAGATGGCATCGTTAAGCCCATCTCCAAATGGCATCTCTAAGCCCATTCCCGCATCCATTGCTTTGACGAGTGCAAATTTCCGGGCACTCTAGTGTCCAATCTCCTTTTACCCTCGAGTCACGAAAGGCAAACTTGCCAATCTAACTCTTCGGATTCAAGAAGATTGAACAGGGGCAACTGTTGTACCCCAAAATTTTCCCTCCCATTTCTCAATAATTTCTCATCACTAAACTTTGAAGCCCAAGATCAAGTCAGTGTTTCATCTACTCAAGACCTCTCCTTGCACTGGTGACCCAGAATTAGGGTTTGTGTTTGTACCAAGATGTTTTGACCTAAAGTGCTTAAGATGACTTTCATGCTTCATATTGGACTCCCAAGTTTATCCATACCAAGTTTCAAACTTTGATTCCAAATTTTGCCCAGTCAATTGGACAGTTGACCTAGAAATCAGCTGTATTGGGGAAAAAGTCAACTGTGGCCAATTAACAGTCAAACCTCATGAAAATTGACCTACATCAACATTATGAACTCATATGGTCCATTTGATCAAGTTTGGATCACAACTCCATAAGAAATTTGATCAGATCACCAAAAGGGCAAAATGGTCATTTTTAGGGTTTTGACTGCACAAAGGCAATTTTTGACTGTTTGACCTAGCCAATGGCAAACCAAGCTCATATATGGACTCAAGAACCCCATGGAATTATCTTGACATGCTCAACAAGCTCAAAAGATCCAAAGTACACAAGATTGACAGTTGAATTTCCCAGTCAATTGATCAATTTTGACTGTATACTAAAAAGTCAAACTTTGACTTTTTGGTCAAAATCAAGAGTCAAGATTCATTTTTCATCAAAACATGCCAAATCATGAAACTTGTTCACCAAGAAATCACAAAATGCAAATTAGGGTTAGAAATTTGAATTTTTCATAACTTAGAATTTTTCTAAGTTATAAAAAAAACCTAATTTTTCCCCAACTTTGCCCCACTTTTTCACCAAGATCCATTTGGATTCAAACAAAAGTCAAAACATGAAAGTTGTAGCTTGTTGCATAATCTACAACTTTTATTCACAAAGTTTTCCCATTTGAGGATTGTATCTCAAGTTACAAATTTTTGAATAAGGGCACTAAACCATTCTTAACTTAGTGAATTTTTGATCTATTTTGACAAGGTTTTCTACCCCACTTCAAGGCCATTTTACATACACTTCCACTTGGAATTTCAATTTGCATTTCAAATATGGATTGTAGTACACATTCCAAGCTTTCCAAAATGTCCAAGAACTCATCAAACAACCTCATGACTTGGGAGATTCGAATTTCACAATTTGGCAAAAACTCACTTTTGAATTGGCCATTTTTCATGTTCATAAGTTATGCAAACTTCTCAAAACCAGCATGACCTTGGTTACAGGTCCTAAAACCATCCAACACTCAATAATTTAATGCATGTTCATTGTGTTAGGACCTTGTTTCATGAGCTAAAGCATTGTATGATGGATTAATCCCAAATTAGATAAAGCATTCTTTCCATTTTTGCAAAAGTTCCACTTTATGTCATGATGCAAATCCACAAGTACAAACCAAATCCAATTGGCACAGGATTATGGACAAATCACTCTGATCAAGGAGAGTTTATGCAGCTCATTAGAGGTCCCCTACTTGCCTAAAACACCAAGTTGGGTTTGCTTGCTTAAGTGTGAAGAAAAGTGCCATAACATAACACATCTTTCATATCAGCTTAGAGACACTTAGACAAAGTTATCAAACACATTCCAAAGATCAGAACCAAGCTTTTGCACGACCCTTGCACCTCTCAAACACTCCCCTGGCCATAATCACTCTCAAACTGCAAAAACAGGGCAGGCCTTGCAGTTTGAGTGCTATCTCTCATTTCTCTCAAGCTCTCTTGCCCAAACCAGTTCACATACCTTCCATACCATCTATGCAAGCTAACCAAAAGCACGACCTGTAATCCCTCTAACCACTTCCACCATTTTCAGTTTCTTGTTTTGCAGGTGAAGTGCTCTAGCACGATTCAGAAGCTTTCAAGACAAAGTAAACATTGGAATAGCATCCCTGGACCTCAAGGAAGCTTTTCCAATCATCACCTTGCACTGAAAGCTCCCTCATTGCAAGATAGAACTTCAGCTGAACAGGTATCTTGGTGAACTCGTATCTCTCTTATTATGCATCATTAGCTTTAAGTTTGTGAATAAACAAGGTTCTACTCATGCCACTGAACATGTACATGTTTTTACTTTTCATTTCTTTTGCTTGAGCTGTGAGAATTTGAGGTTTGAAAATAGCAGAAAATCTAGGTTAGGATTTGGGGGAGGAGAAATTCTCCCTCATCTTAGAGAGTTAGATCAAGTTATGCATATGGTTAGAATCGTCTCTTCATGCTGAACATCTTTTATGTTATGAGTTTGCATTGAAAAGCCAAGAATCAAGAGTTGGAAGATGAGGAACAGGGCGCGCGTTTTTTGAATGTTGATGTACAGAGGTTGAAGAAAGGTCTTCATGGGCTGGGCCTATGTTGACTTTCCTTATCACACCACCCTTTTTGGTTTTACACCCCTGAGCCCATTTGCTTCATTTTTAATATTTTTTGACTTTTTCTTTTTTTAACTGACTCATTTATTTTTTCTCAACATATTAAAAATATAAAAATATTTTTCCCATCATTTTTTGAATTTATTAAGTATTTATTTGATTGTTTTGTACATAAATAAATAAATATACATATATACTTTTTTTGTTTAAAATATTAAGATAATACAAATATATTTTTTATACACTTTTATTTTATTTTTACTTCCTGAAAATATTTTGTATAAAAAATACCCTTTTTATTTTTATATTAAATATTATTAATTAAATAATACATATCTTGTAAATAATACAAATATACACACACACACATATATATATATATATATATATATATATTAATACATTTAGGGTAAAATGCCAAAAAATATACATATTTTATTTTTTAATATTTAATACTAAAAAATACCTTTTTTACAAATATACCATATTTTATTTTATTTTTGTATATAAATAATAAGTATTATATGAATTAATTGATTAATACCCCTTTGATTAAAAATTAGGGTTTTGCCCTAAATTTGAAAATACTCAAAAAATAATACCTTTTTATTTTCTCTTTATTTTACATAAATAATACTTTTTTCATACATATAAAAAATTCTTTTTGCATTCTTGCATATTTATTTTATTTCTATTTTATTTATGCTTTTGATCATATTGTAAATATTCAAGGCAAAAGATGTAATAGCTTAGATTCAATTTTTTGTCTAAATATCTCCCTACTCGAACATTGTACCCCCCTCCCCATATTATTGTGTTGTAATAGCATAGGAATTTAAATTTCGCACTTTAAATGCTTTCTAAACATACTATGTTAGAGCTAGGGTTTGTATGTAAATAAAACGAACAAAATAGTTGGACCTAATCTCAAGATAAATATGCATGAAAAATGGACAACACATTTCACACTTGCACCCCTAGGGTATTCCACTTTGTTGCCTTCAAATAATTGGGCCATATTGTATGTTGAATTTCTTTGGGTAAAAACAAACAATCAAATGATCATAGTCCCACAAAATGTTGCTTAAATGAATGATCAAGTCCCTTTTAAAGAAAATTGCCCAAAGACATTTAACACTATTGCAAATATGGTCTAAACGATGACCCGCGCTCGTCCCTTTCACCTCCTAAGACAAGATTGTCCACCAAATGCAATGGTGGAACAAAATTGTCAAAAGGTTTAAAACATAACAAAAATCTTTGAGAAAACTTTAGGGTAGATAACTCTTAAGTACTTGCCAATTTGCAAAGAAAACACTTGCCTAATTTCAAAACCCACTTCACAAACACTTTCAAAATCAACTTTCAAAAACCTTGAAACATCTTTTTAAAAGACAAAACACCTTTTGTAAAACATTCGAGTAAAGAATTGTTACAAGGGTAGCCTATACAAGGCATCTTTTCAAAACATTTTCAAAACCACACATCAAGCACCATTTCAAACAATTGAAAACCAAGGCAAGTTGATCTAAGCAAGTACCTAAGAGCCCATGGATAACCATGGATAGAAAGGGTGCTAATACCTTCCCTTTCTATAATCTACTCCCCGAACCCAAGAAAAATCTCAAAGGTTTTTGCTATGATTTTTAAACCTTTCCTTAGGATAAAATAAAAAGTCGGTGGCGACTCTTGCTCAACCGAAACATTTGCGAAAACAAACGCAAAACCATAGTCAGTTCTCCCACCGTATCACAGAACTGGCGACTCTGCTGGGGATTTTTTGAAGTGGAGTAACCTTAGGGCTTAGATCACCCTCTTGCATGACTAATTGTTTGATTTGCTTGCTTTATACTTTGGATCTATTGTTTGGGTTTACAATCCTCCACCCGGATTTTGGGAAACATTCATAGATAGCAATACATTGTGGAAACTGTGCGGGGTATACCGACACGGTCTAAGCAATAGCTATATTAGTGCGACATATTTGTGAGTACCGGTAACCCTTGAGTTCAATCAAGGAGAGTACGGGGCCGCTGAGTGATGTCACTAAGCACTAATGACCTAGAACCTTACTTGACCATCTTGGCCTTTTATTAGGGGTAGTGAGATGACCGGCTTTGGTGCAGTCCGAAGTTGGTAGATACTCGATACTACACTCATTGAGGGTTGTTTTCTTGGAATATTTTGGTCGCTAGTTAAGTGGCTAAACCAAAACAATGAACATTGAAAATAATCCAAGGATATTGAGCTCCTTAGAACCCGGTTACTATTTATAGGACAGGTTTTTAAGCCAACTACACTCAAGAGGGTACTTACCTATGAAACCCCATGCAAGCCTGAAATTAGGGTTTGGTGTGATTTGCTTGTACATATGTTTTGTGCATACATCATAAACATCATAAAACATCATATGCATTCACTAACCATTTCAAGGGTTTTGGATCTTCATCTTTGTTCTTGTTTTGTAGGACATGGAAATTCCTCACAGAAATACCATTCAAGTCAACCTTGTGAGAATCTCTCCTCAACTCAAGGAGATCACCTCAAGAATTCCGGAAAATTCATCCTTCAGTGAAAGACATGGTAGACTGCTCAGCCTAGTTAACACCAACATTGAAGAAGACATGATGAAAGTGCTATTCCAGTTCTTTGACCCTCTTCACCACTGCTTCACTTTCCCTGATTATCAGTTGGTACCCACTTTGGAGGAGTTTTCTCAACTCCTAAGAATCCCTATCCTTAATCAACTACCCTTCAACGGTACGGAAAAGGAGCCAAAGCCAGAAGATGTTGCTCAAGCATTACATCTACAACCATCTGACATCAAGGGGCATTGGGAAACCAGAAGCGGCGTCAAAGGATTCTTAGCAAAGTTCTTGTTTGAGAAGGCACAAGAATGCTGGAACTCATTGGACCTGCAAGCCTTTGAAGAGATTGTGGCACTCCTTATCTATGGGTTGGTCTTGTTCCCAAATCCTGACCAATTGGTAGATGTCAACGCTGTCAAAATCTTCTTGTCCAGAAATCCAATACCAACATTGCTTGGGGACATCCTTCACTCATTTTACACACGAACAATGAGAAAGATGGGTGTTCTCATGTGCTGTACTCCTATCCTTGCAAGGTGGTTTATTTCGCACCTTCCACAATCTGTCTTGAAGAATGACCAAGGCTCAAGGTGGTCCCAGCGGCTGATGACTCTTACTCATTCTGATGTGCATTGGTGTTCTCGGTCCAGAGAAAATGTCATCATCATCGATCGTTGCGGAGAATTTCCTAATGCTCCTTTACTTGGAATTAGGGGAGGTATCACCTACAACCCTTGCCTAGCTTTGAGGCAATTTGGATATGCACGGAGGGATGGCCCTCATGATATGTTGATTCCTAGCCTAGTTTTTGACTTCGACAACCATACGCAAGGACTTCGCCAAAGATTCATCAGAGCTTGGGGAAAACTCAACAAGATTGATAGCAAGACTCTGGGACACAAGAACTCCATCCCTCTTGAGCCCTATCTCAAGTGGGTACGAGCCCGAGCCCAAAGTCTAATGATGCCTTATCCTCATGTACTCCCAGTGATTAAAGAGCCCGTCAATGAAGGAGAGGTTCCCTACACCATCCTACATCCAGACATGCCTACATCGTGGGAGGAAATGCAGAAAAGTTGGATTCAGCTCAAGGAGGAACGAAATACTTTTGAAGCTAGCTACTACGCCAGTGAAAAGAAGGTTCTAGAGCTTACCCTCCGACTCCACGAGCAAGAGGCCCTCAACACCTACATCGCGCCAAAGAGGATGCGCAACGTCTTTCTGCCTTAAGAAGTTTATTTTGTAATATTTGGCCCATGGGGCATTTATGTACTAACAAATTTCTTCTTATTAATATGACGTGCATTCTTATTTGTCTGAAATAATTTTGAATGTTCTAAATACTTGGATGCATTGCATACATCAGCATACCATTCATCATGTGCATAAGCAGGTCTCACTCTAGGTTTCCTTATCTGTCTGCTGTTTATTTCAGTAGGATGGATCTCGAGCAAACAGTCAAAGACCTACAAGCTCAGAATGCACAGTTCCAGCAACTCCTGATGACTTTGGTTAAAAGTCAAGAGGATATCAAGACTCATTTGGAGAATAAGGACCCAATGAAGAAGAAGAAAAAGAGGATCGGGGTGGCTACTTTGGGGAGAATATTTGACAGAGAAGCTCGGAGAGTGCTTGAATTTCCTCCTACTTCTGATGAAGGGACTAGTAAAAGAGATCGAGTTGCGGTGCCTTCCGAGTCTAATGCGGAGGAGGAGGAGGTTGAAGAGGATGAAGATTATTCTGACCAGCAATATCCTCCGGCTGATGACAAATACTAGGATTTAGAAGACAGATTGGCCGCCATGGAATTGCAAAGAGTACCGGGTTTGGATTTTGAAGACTTGGGCTTGGTTGCCGGAATTGTGATTCCCCCAAAATTCAAAGTGCCAGTGTTTGTGAGGTATGATGGGCTGTCCTGTCCCAAAATGCATCTCAGGTCCTACGTGAGAAAGATTCAACCCTATACAGCAGATAAAAATCTCTAGATTCATTTCTTTCATGACAGCCTGTCGGGAGCTCAGTTGGAGTGGTTTTATCAGCTAGAAGGAACCAGTGTCAGAAATTGGGAAGATTTGGCCACCGCTTTCTACAAACAATACCAGTATAATTCTGATCTTGCTCCTACTCGTACCCAACTTCAGGGTATGTCACTAGGAACAAGTGAGGGATTCAAAGAATATGCACAAAAATTGAGGGATTTGGCTGGCAGGGTGCAGCCTCCTTTAACCGATCGTGAGCTCGTTGATATGTTTCTTGGGACCCTATCTGGACCATTTTTCAATCATCTAATTGGTAACTCTTCCGCAGGGTTTACCGATTTGATCTTAACCGGCGAAAGAATAGAAGCTGGCATCAAGTCAGGAAAGATTCAGAAGGGTGTTGCTGCAAGTGTTGAGAAAAAGCCTTTTAAAAAGGAGACAGCTATGGTATATTCTCAAAGAAGAGCCGGGAAGACGGAGCGTCGGCCAACTGTGGAGGCCGTAATGATTCAAAACACTCCGAGTGAGCAACCTCGCTATAACCAGTCCAGACCAAATCAGCAACGAGTGGAACGGCCACAACGGCAGTTCAGCCGTATTAATATGACTCTAGCACAAGTGCTTCCCCATCTATTGAAGTTGAATCTTGTCACCATCAAGGAGGCGCCAAAGAATGTGAATACGTCCTCTCCGCATTATCATGCCAATGCTAAATGCGCCTACCATTCAGACAGTGTTGGACACGACACCAATGATTGTTGGGCACTCAAGCATAAAATCCAAGACCTGATAGAGGCTAAGGAGGTAGAGTTTGACGCTCCAGAGAAGCCTAATGTGATATCTGCACCTATGCCGAAGCACAGCCGAAATGTCAATGCCATTGAAGAGGATTTGTATGTTGCTGACGTCAGTGATCTGACTACTCCACTGCTAACCATTAAGTTGAATTTGTTAAGGGCCGGGATCTTCCCGGGATGTAAAGAAGACTGCTACTGTTGCCACTCTCTGCCGTTTGATTGTCCGCTATTAAAGAAAGGCATCCAAGGCCTTATGGATAGCCGATAAATTTTGTTCGAAAAAGTTTCTGCTGTTCCAGTTCATGTTGAAAATGTCTCAATCATAACCATTCACGCCAATCTTTCCAAGGCCGTCAAAAAGCCAGTTAAGATTACACCAGCTGCAAAATTTGTTCCATTGAAGATAACAATGCCAGGACCTGTCCCCTATGTTTCTGAGAAGTCGATACCTTAGAACTATGGCGGTGACATCTACTACCATGGTATCAAGCAAATTGAGGTAATTGAAGAAAGTTCGGATGATGAAGAAACCAGCATTAGTAACATTGCGGGCACCAGCAAAATCACCAGGAGCGGGAGAATATTTTCTCCAGAGATTGCCCCTCCAAGAGCAGTCTTTGGACCCTCATCAGCTAACAAGGTCGTCCCTGCACCAATAAAACTTTCTGCTAGAAATCCTCTGATTGAAGACGTTGTTGTTCCTAGTACTGTCTCTCCCTCCGCTGCTGACAAAGGTAAGGGAATCCAAGATGAGCCCGTCAGGACGAGGGCTCAACCCTTGGTAATTCCGGAAACCTCCAAGAAGGAAATGGACGAGATTTTGAGGATAATCAGGAGAAGTGATTACGATGTGGTGGAACAGTTGGGGCAAACCCCCTCCAAGATTTCCATGCTGGCACTACTACTTTGCTCAGAAGCGCACGCTAAAGCCCTGATAAAATTCCTGAAGGCAGCTCATGTGCCCCAGGAAACCTCTGCGGATCAATTTCAAAATTGCGTGGCTAGCCTGACTGCAGACAATGGACTAGGTTTTTCTGATGCCGACCTAACCCCTAAAGGCAGAAACCACAATGATGCTTTGCATATTTCAATCGAGTGTCGCGGAACCACTCTCGCACATGTTTTGGTTGATACCGGTTCGTCGCTGAATGTTTTGCCTAAGAAGGCCTTGGACCGATTAGATTGTGAAGGGTTGGAATTGAAGCCGAGTGATATTGTTGTCAGAGCTTTCGATGGTTCGAAGAGAATGGTCCATGGAGAGGTTGAAATTCCCATCAAGATAGGCACTGAGGTGTTTAAATCCACTTTCTATGTGATGGACATCCGTCCGTCGTACTCTTGCTTGCTGGGTAGGCCGTGGATACACCATGCTGGGGCAGTCACCTCCTCCTTACATCAGATGTTGAAATATCCTGTCAAGGGAAAGATCATCACAGTCCATGGCGAAGAAGAGTACATGATTAGCCACTTAAATTCTTTCCGGTATGTGGAGGTTGAAGGAGAGTTCATTGAGACACCGTTCCAACATTTCGAAGAAGTCCTCCCTGAAATAGCAGTAGCGAAGTTGACAGCTGAGGCACCGAGACAGATGGCCAGGATGGCATCTCTGGAGGATGCATTGGCCGCAATAAAAGAAGGGAAGAATTCAGCATGGGGGCAGTTACTCGACTTTCGGCACAAGACTGACAAGTTTGGATTAGGGTTCACAGCCGCTGGCCAGAAAGCTATGCGCCGGCCGAAGATTGAAAGGGCGCCAGTCAAAATTTCTCCCTACGGAATCAACGCCTTGGAAGATGAAGACAAGGAAAGCAACATTGAAGAGTGGATTTATCCAACAGTCAGAGGAGGATTGAGCAATTGGGAGGCTAAAGACTTTGTCCCCATCACTTTTATTCACCAGTAATTTATCTGTTAAACATTTCTTATTTGGTCTGTAATATTTTACTTTCAAACAATCCGTACACTATCTTTTCACCTCCTGCCTTACCCGGGGCATGTAGGTCCACTTGTAAGGGTTTTGATTATTTTTCATATTCATATGCCATGTTTAATGATTCATTGGACGTTTTTCATTTGATAAACTGCTTATGTTCATTTTCTTTCCTTTTGCATTTTTTGTTTAAGGATGGCTATCCCTTACACACACCCACACTCACCAATGCAGGTACCCATCCACTCCGGATTCCATGGGTGACTATTCTGCTGTATCTTTCAATAACTATGAAGACCTGGTCAATCTAGCCGAGTATGAAGATGACGAAGGTTGTGAAGTACCCGGGGAACCAGCCAGACTTCTGCAACAAGAGGAAAGGGCCATCTTACCGCATGAAGAGCCATTGGAAGCTGTTAACTTGGGAACCGAGGAGGATCGGAAGGAGGTGCAAGTGGGTGCCAATCTGGAACCAAAAGTCAAGGAGCGCTTGGTACAGTTGTTGAATGAGTATGTTGAAATCTTCGCTTGGTCCTATGAAGACATGCCGGGTCTAGACACAGACATCGTGGTTCACCGTCTCCCCACAAGAGAAGATTGTCCACCAATCAAGCAAAAAGTTCGCCGAATAAGGCCTGACATGTCCGAAAAGATCAAAGCGGAAGTAATGAAACAATTCGATGCTGGCTTTCTGGCTGTTACGTCCTATCCTCAATGGGTCGCTAACATCGTGCCAGTACCGAAGAAAGATGGCAAAGTCAGAATGTGTGTGGACTACCGGGATTTGAATAGGGCAAGCCCTAAAGATGATTTCCCGCTACCTCATATTGACATCTTAATCGACAATACAGCTCATCACAAAGTGTTTTCCTTCATGGATGGATTCTCGGGCTACAATCAAATCAAAATGGCCCTCGAGGACATGGAGAAAACTACTTTCGTCACACAATGTGGCACTTTCTGTTACAAGGTGATGCCGTTCAGGCTGAAGAACGCAGGGGCAACTTATCAACGCGCCATGGTAGCTTTATTTCATGATATGATACATCATGAGATTGAAGTTTACGTAGACGATATGATAGCTCGATCACAAACAGAAGAAGAGCACCTTGAACATCTAGAGAAGCTGTTTGTCAGGTTAAAAGAATACAAGCTCAGGCTGAATCCAAGTAAATGCACTTTTGGAGTTAGGTCTGGCAAACTCCTGGGATTCATTGTAAGCAACAAAGGCATTGAAGTCGATCCGGCAAAAGTAAGAGAAATACAAGAGATGCCTGCTCCCCGTACTGAAAAGGAGGTTAGAGGATTCTTGGGGCGCATAAACTATATTGCCAGATTCATCTCACATCTGACTTCTACCTGTGAGCCAATTTTCAAACTCCTAAAAAAGGATCAGGTAGTGGAATGGAACGACGATTGCCAAGCTTCTTTTGATAGAATCAAGGAGTATTTGCTAGAACCTCCTATTCTGATGCCACCCGTCGAAGGAAGACCATTGATCATGTATTTGACCGTCTTGGATAACTCAATGGGGTGTGTTTTGGGCCAGCATGACGAGTCTGGTCGAAAAGAGCATGCTATTTATTACCTTAGCAAAAAGTTTACCGACTGTGAGACTCGCTACTCACTGCTCGAGAAAACTTGCTGCACTTTGGTATGGGCGGCTCGCCGACTAAGACAGTATATGCTGACTCATACTACCTTGTTGATATCCAAAATGGACCCTATCAAGTATATCTTCGAGAAGCCCGCTTTATCTGGAAGGATAGCTAGATGGCAAATGATCTTAACCGAGTATGACATCCAGTACACCACCCAAAAAGCTATAAAAGGGAGTGTACTAGCTGACCATATGGCTCATCAGGCTATCGAAGACTATCAACCCATGAGATTTGACTTCCCAGACGAGGACATCATGAATTTGGACAACGTTGAAAGTGACGGACCGTATGACGGACCCGAAAAGGGATCCCGATGGACCCTGTACTTTGATGGTGCTTCAAATGCACTTGGAAACGGTATTGGCGCAGTACTCATTTCTCCAGAAGGTTGTCACACTCCTTTCACGGCCCGACTTTGCTTCATCTGCACAAACAACATGGCTGAGTATGAAGCTTGCATCTTTGGTCTCAAGGCTGCTATAGACTTAGGGATCAAATCTTTGATCGTATTTGGGGACTCGACTTTGGTCATCAGCCAAATCAAAGGAGACTGGGATACCAAGCATCCTAATATTATCCCATACAAAGAACATGTCCTGACATTGTTGCCTCATTTCGAGCAAATTACCTTCGAGCATTTCCCGCGAGAAGAGAATCAGCTAGCCGATGCTCTAGCCACAATGTCCTCCATGTTTAAACTCAACTGGGATAACGAGGCTCCCCAAATCACCATCAAGTGAATGGATGAACCGGCACATTGCCACGAGATTAATACCGAAAAAGTAGTGGAACAACCTTGGTTCCATGAAATCAAAAGGTATCTCGAGACTAGAGATTATCCTGAAGGAGCTTCCGTAAATGACAAGAAGTTCTTAAGGAAATTCGCTGCTAAGTTCTTCCTGAGCAACGACATCCTTTACAAACGAAGCCATGATTGTGTATTACTCCGATTTGTGGATAAAGCTGAAGCAGAGTTGATCATGACTGATATACACAGCGGCACATTTGGCACTCACTTGAGCGGGCATACAATGGCTAAGAAGATCCTAAGGGCAGGCTATTATTGGTCTACCATGGAGGCTGACTGCCATCAACATTCTTGTACTTGCCACAAGTGTCAAATCTATGCTGACAAAGTTCATATCCCTCCGGTTCCTCTTAACGTCTTGACTGCTCCGTGGCCCTTTGCAATGTGGGGCATTGATATGATTGGAGAGATCAAGCCCACGGCTTCCAATGGACATCGCTTCATCCTGGTTGCCATTGACTACTTCACTAAATGGGTCGAAGCAGCTTCCTTTGCCTCTGTGACTAAAAACGTGGTTGCCCGCTTTATCAAGCAAAATCTCATATGTCGGTATGGTGTTCCAGACAGGATCATCACAGACAACGGTACAAATCTGAATAACACAATGATCACTGCATTGTGCGAACAGTTCAAGATTTATCATCACAATTCATCTCCCTATCGGCCAAAGATGAACGGTGCTGTTGAAGCTGCGAACAAAAACATTAAGAAAATCATTCAGAAAATGACAGTCACTTACAAGGACTGGCATGAGATGTTACCGTTTGCTCTGCATGGATACCGTACGACGACACGTACTTCAACTGGGGCAACCCCATTTTCTCTGGTTTATGGCATGGAAGCTGTTTTGCCTATGGAAGTCCAGATCCCTTCTCTAAGGATTATGAAGGATGCAGGTTTGAATGAAGATGATTGGATGCAGACCCGACTTGATCAACTCAATCTAATCGACGAAAAGCGACTTGCTGCTATATGCCATGGTCAGACGTATCAAAAACGGATGATCAAGGCCTTCAATAAGAAAGTCAGACGTCAAGTGTATCAAGTCGGAGATCTAGTAATCAAGCGGATTATCTTGCCGCAAAGTGATCCCAGGGGCAAATGGACTCCTACATATGAAGGACCATTTGTGATCAAGAGTATATTTTCTGGTGGTGCAATGATTCTGACCACCATGGACGGCGACGATTTGCCGCACCCTGCGAACGCAGACATAGTCAAAAGATACTACGCATAAAATAATCCGACAAGTCGAAAACCCGAAAGGGCGGCTTGGGAAAAAATGGGCATCCCGGTGAACCGAAAACCCGAAAGGGCGGTTCAGGCAAAAATTAGGGATAAAAACGAAAAAATATGTACACCCGGCAAGTCGAAAACCCGAAAGGGCGGCTTGGGCAAAAAGGGGTTTCCCGGTGGATCGAAAACCCGAAAGGGCGATTCAGGCAAAAGTTAGGGAATTAAAGCGCATGTCTATGTCTCGTCGGATCACTTCAAAGACAATCTCTTCATCAACCAGTTCCAGGCTTCTGATCAATCCAGTCATCGGCAAGCGAAGCATTGAATGGACAGATATTCAGAGTTGTGAAAGCTATAGCGGAACGGAATCCCATGGAATTATTTCACATAGCCATCCTTTATTTTGTATAAAATCTTTCAATATTTACGACAAAGTCCTCTTACTAGGATGATTGTCTCCTTTGTACAAATATACTCAAAGAAAATCAATACAAATACTTTTCCCAGAAATTTGTGTCATTTCCTTTTCTTTTCTCTTGCACTATTTGTTTTATTTTGAGAAACGTCCAATGTTTTTTTAAAATAGGCATATGCATTTGAAACATAATCATTTTCTTATGAGTCGGGAAAGAGGATTACTGATAAGTCAAAAGTACAGTTGGATACCCGATACCCTTTCAAAGGAAACCCCCAGTAGATTCTGGAAGCTTATCCCCCGCAGAGAACGGACGTTTCTCCCGAGTTTTATTCAAAGTTATTCCTCCCAGGGACTTATAACTGGGTTATCCTCATCTAACAATCACGGAAGGCCGCACCCGCCAAAATTCTTCCTATCCCCAGCGGAGTTCATCAAAATTCCCCAGCAGTAACTTATCTTTGCAAATCCCCAGCCAGAGAATCCTCCGGAATTCAATTCCACTCAGAGTTTAAGTTTCAGTGTCCCCAGCGGAGCCAGACTAATGAACCTTCTCCCCACAGAGTTTTGGGAGGGCAAATCTTAAGTTCCCCAGTGAAGTCGCCAGAGTTACTTCCCGCCGGACTAAAGATTCTCAGTCTTACGTCCCCAGCATGAGTCTATTAGATTGGAGCTCCCCAGTAAAGGTCATCAGGAATTCTCTTCCCCAGCAGCAGCCAAGGATTTATTCTTCCCGGCAACAGTCAAGATACTTTTATCTTCAGCCATCTCGAATTCATCTGCAAAACAGCTCTCCAGCTTACATGCACATCCACTTACATTCATATCATATAACATATATTGTATCATGCATCATGACATTGCATACAATTAACTCTTTATCTTTTCAGGTAAAATCAGTCGACAGACTAAAATCATTATCTTCCCAGATTTCTGAAAACAGTTCACGGGTTCTCCAAGTAAACAGATGTTAACCTATCACTTGTTCAGATTCTTCTTCAAAACTTCTGAAAACAGTTTATGGATTCTTCCCAACAACGGATGTTAATCTATCGACTTATTCAGATGCAACTTTTGAAAACAGTTTACGGACGCTTCCCAACAACGGATGCTGCTCTATTGCTTATTCAACTTCAAGATTTCTGAAAACAGTTCACGGGTTCTCCAAGTAAATAGATGTTAACCTATCACTTGTTCAGATTCTTCTTCAAAACTTCTGAAAACAGTTTATGGATTCTTCCCAACAACGGATGTTAATCTATCGACTTGTTCAGATGCAACTTTTGAAAACAGTTTACGGACGCTTCCCAACAACGGATGCTGCTCTATTGCTTATTCAACTTCAAGATTTCTGAAAATAGTTCACGGGTTCTCCAAGTAAACGGATGTTAACCTATCACTTGTTCAGATTCTTCTTCAAGACTTCTGAAAACAGTTTATGGATTCTTCCCAACAACAGATGTTAATCTATCGACTTGTTCAGATGCAACTTTTGAAAACAGTTTACGGACGCTTCCCAACAACGGATACTGCTCTATTTCCTACTCAACTTCAAGATTTCTGAAAACAGTTCACGGGTTCTCCAAGTAAACAGATGTTAACCTATCGCTTGTTCAGTTTCTTCTCCAAACCGCTGAAAACAGTTTACAGATTCCTCCCAACAATGGATGTCAATCTATTGCTTGTTCAGACCCCCAGTTCAGAGATGGTCCAAAGCTTGGACACCTTCCTGATATTCCCTTCCAGATGGCATCTCTAAGCCCATCCCCGACAAGATTCCTGTCACTCTCCCAGATGGAATCGTTAAGCCCATCTCCAAATGGCATCTCTAAGCCCATTCCCGCATCCATTGCTTTGACGAGTGCAAATTTCCGGGCACTCTAGTGTCCAATCTCCTTTTACCCTCGAGTCACGAAAGGCAAACTTGCCAATCTAACTCTTCGGATTCAAGAAGATTGAACAGGGGCAACTGTTGTACCCCAAAATTTTCCCTCCCATTTCTCAATAATTTCTCATCACTAAACTTTGAAGCCCAAGATCCAGTCAGGGTTTCATCTACTCAAGACCTCTCCTTGCACTGGTGACCCAGAATTAGGGTTTGTGTTTGTACCAAGATGTTTTGACCTAAAGTGCTTAAGATGACTTTCATGCTTCATATTGGACTCCCAAGTTTATCCATACCAAGTTTCAAACTTTGATTCCAAATTTTGCCCAGTCAATTGGACAGTTGACCTAGAAATCAGCTGTATTGGGGAAAAAGTCAACTGTGGCCAATTAACAGTCAAACCTCATGAAAATTGACCTACATCAACATTATGAACTCATATGGTCCATTTGATCAAGTTTGGATCACAACTCCATAAGAAATTTGATCAGATCACCAAAAGGGCAAAATGGTCATTTTTAGGGTTTTGACTGCACAAAGGCAATTTTTGACTGTTTGACCTAGCCAATGGCAAACCAAGCTCATATATGGACTCAAGAACCCCATGGAATTATCTTGACATGCTCAACAAGCTCAAAAGATCCAAAGTACACAAGATTGACAGTTGAATTTCCCAGTCAATTGATCAATTTTGACTGTATACTAAAAAGTCAAACTTTGACTTTTTGGTCAAAATCAAGAGTCAAGATTCATTTTTCATCAAAACATGCCAAATCATGAAACTTGTTCACCAAGAAATCACAAAATGCAAATTAGGGTTAGAAATTTGAATTTTTCATAACTTAGAATTTTTCTAAGTTATAAAAAAAACCTAATTTTTTCCCAACTTTGCCCCACTTTTTCACCAAGATCCATTTGGATTCAAACAAAAGTCAAAACATGAAAGTTGTAGCTTGTTGCATAATCTACAACTTTTGTTCACAAAGTTTTCCCATTTGAGGATTGTATCTCAAGTTACAAATTTTTGAATAAGGGCACTAAACCATTCTTAACTTAGTGAATTTTTGATCTATTTTGACAAGGTTTTCTACCCCACTTCAAGGCCATTTTAAATACACTTCCACTTGGAATTTCAATTTGCATTTCAAATATGGATTGTAGTACACATTCCAAGCTTTCCAAAATGTCCAAGAACTCATCAAACAACCTCATGACTTGGGAGATTCGAATTTCACAATTTGGCAAAAACTCACTTTTGAATTGGCCATTTTTCATGTTCATAAGTTGTGCAAACTTCTCAAAACCAGCATGCCCTTGGTTACAGGTCCTAAAACCATCCAACACTCAATAATTTAATGCATGTTCATTGTGTTAGGACCTTGTTTCATGAGCTAAAGCATTGTATGATGGATTAATCCCAAATTAGATAAAGCATTCTTTCCATTTTTGCAAAAGTTCCACTTTATGTCATGATGAAAATCGACAAGTACAAACCAAATCCAATTGGCACAGGATTATGGACAAATCACTCTGATCAAGGAGAGTTTATGCAGCTCATTAGAGGTCCCCTACTTGCCTAAAACACCAAGTTGGTTTTGCTTGCTTAAGTGTGAAGAAAAGTGCCATAACATAACACATCTTTCATATCAGCTTAGAGACACTTAGACAAAGTTATCAAACACATTCCAAAGATCAGAACCAAGCTTTTGCACGACCCTTGCACCTCTCAAACACTCCCCTGGCCATAATCACTCTCAAACTGCAAAAACAGGGCAGGCCCTGCAGTTTGAGTGCTATCTCTCATTTCTCTCAAGCTCTCTTGCCCAAACCAGTTCACATACCTTCCATACCATCTATGCAAGCTAACCAAAAGCAAAAGCACGACCTGTAATCCCTCTAACCACTTCCACCATTTTCAGTTTCTTGTTTTGCAGGTGAAGTGCTCTAGCACGATTCAGAAGCTTTCAAGACAAAGTAAACATTGGAATAGCATCCCTGGACCTCAAGGAAGCTTTTCCAATCATCACCTTGCACTGAAAGCTCCCTCATTGCAAGATAGAACTTCAGCTGAACAGGTATCTTGGTGAACTCGTATCTCTCTTATTATGCATCATTAGCTTTAAGTTTGTGAATAAACAAGGTTCTACTCATGCCACTGAACATGTACATGTTTTTACTTTTCATTTCTTTTGCTTGAGCTGTGAGAATTTGAGGTTTGAAAATGGCAGAAAATCTAGGTTAGGATTTGGGGGAGGAGAAATTCTCCCTCATCTTAGAGAGTTAGATCAAGTTATGCATATGGTTAGAATCGTCTCTTCATGCTGAACATCTTTTATGTTATGAGTTTGCATTGAAAAGCCAGGAATCAAGAGTTGGAAGATGAGGAACAGGGCGCGCGTTTTTTGAATGTTGTTGTACAGAGGTTGAAGAAAGGTCTTCATGGGCTGGGCCTATGTTGACTTTCCTTTTCACACCACCCTTTTTGGTTTTACACCCCTGAGCCCATTTGCTTCATTTTTAATATTTTTTGACTTTTTCTTTTTTTAACTGACTCATTTATTTTTTCTCAACATATTAAAAATATAAAAATATTTTTCCCATCATTTTTTGAATTTATTAAGTATTTATTTGATTGTTTTGTACATAAATAAATAAATATACATATATACTTTTTTTGTTTAAAATATTAAGATAATACAAATATATTTTTTATACACTTTTATTTTATTTTTACTTCCTGAAAATATTTTGTATAAAAAATACCCTTTTTATTTTTATATTAAATATTATTAATTAAATAATACATATCTTGTAAATAATACAAATATACATATATATATATATATATATATATATATATATATATATATATATATATATATATATATATATATATATATATATATATATATATATATATATATATATATATATATATATATATATATATATATATATATATATATATATATATATATATATATATGTATATATATATATATATATATATATATATATATATATATATATATATATATATATATATATATATATATATATTAATACATTTAGGGTAAAATGCCAAAAAATGTACATATTTTATTTTTTAATATTTAATACTAAAAAATACCTTTTTTACAAATATACCATATTTTATTTTATTTTTGTATATAAATAATAAGTATTATGTGAATTAATTGATTAATACCCCTTTGATTAAAAATTAGGGTTTTGCCCTAAATTTGAAAATACTCAAAAATAATACCTTTTTATTTTCTCTTTATTTTACATAAATAATACTTTTTTCATACATATAAAAAATTCTTTTTGCATTCTTGCATATTTATTTTATTTCTATTTTATTTATGCTTTTGATCATATTGTAAATATTCAAGGCAAAAGATGTAATAGCTTAGATTCAATTTCTTGTCTAAATATCTCCCCACTCGAACATTGTACCCCCCTCCCCATATTATTGTGTTGTAATAGCATAGGAATTTAAATTTCGCACTTTAAATGCTTTCTAAACATACTATGTTAGAGCTAGGGTTTGTATGTAAATAAAACGAACAAAATAGTTGGACCTAATCTCAAGATAAATATGCATGAAAAATGGACAACACATTTTACACTTGCACCCCTAGGGTATTCCACTTTGTTGCCTTCAAATAATTGGGCCATATTGTATGTTGAATTTCTTTGGGTAAAAACAAATAATCAAATGATCATAGTCCCACAAAATGTTGCTTAAATGAATGATCAAGTCCCTTTTAAAGAAAATTGCCCAAAGACATTTAACACTATTGCAATTATGGTCTAAACGATGACCCGCGCTCGTCCCTTTCACCTCCTAAGACAAGATTGTCCACCAAATGCAATGGTGGAACAAAATTGTCAAAAGGTTTAAAACATAACAAAAATCTTTGAGAAAACTTTAGGGTAGATAACTCTTAAGTACTTGCCAATTTGCAAAGAAAACACTTGCCTAATTTCAAAACCCACTTTACAAACACTTTCAAAATCAACTTTCAAAAACCTTGAAACATCTTTTTAAAAGACAAAACACCTTTTGTAAAACATTCGAGTAAAGAATTGTTACAAGGGTAGCCTATACAAGGCATCTTTTCAAAACATTTTCAAAACCACACATCAAGCACCATTTCAAACAATTGAAAACTAAGGCAAGTTGATCTAAGCAAGTACCTAAGAGCCCATGGATAACCATGGATAGAAAGGGTGCTAATACCTTCCCTTTCTATAATCTACTCCCCGAACCCAAGAAAAATCTCAAAGGTTTTTGCTGTGCTTTTTAAACCTTTCCTTAGGATAAAATAAAAAGTCGGTGGCGACTCTTGCTCAACCGAAACATTTGCGAAAAAAAACGCAAAACCATAGTCAGTTCTCCCACCGTATCACAGTCCCCATATACATTTAAGAACTTGATTCTCATATCAATAGAAGCCTTAATGCCCATCATACATGTTTCGTATTTGACCATGTTGTTGGTACAGTCAAAGCAAAGCTAGCGGTAAACGGCATATGGAAACCTTTGGGAGAGACAATCACATTTTGCCAATTCTATTACCAAGCGCATTGGAAGCTCCATCAAAAACCACAGTCCATCGAGATCCTAATTCAGGTCCTTCATGTGGCCAATGTTCTTCATAATCAGTAACTAGCATAATATTCTTATCTGAGAACTCAAAATTCATAGCCTGATAGTCTTCTATAGCTTGATGAGCCAAGTGATCTGCCAATACACTTCCTTTGATTGCCTTCTGAGTAGTATACTAAATGTCGTATTCTGTCAAGACCATTTTCCATCTTGCTATTATTCCAGATAAAGTGGTCTTTTCGAATATGTATTTGATTGGATCCATCTCAGAGATCAACAAAGTGGTATGAGTCAACATATACTATCTTAGTCGGAGAGCAGTGAGTATCTTGTTTCACATTTGATAAACTTTTTGCTAAGGTAGTATATTGCATGCTCTTTTCGACCAGACTCATCATGTTGCCCCAATACACACCCCATTGAGTTCTCTAACACTGATAGGTACACGATCAGAGGTCTTCCTTCAACTGGTGGCATCAGAATCAGAGGTTTTTGGAGGTACTCCTTAATTTTGTCAAAGGCTATTTGACAATTGTCGTTCCAATTTACTATTTGATCTTTCTTTAGTAACTTGAAGATTGGCTCACAAGTAGCAGTTAAATGGGAAATAAATATGGCAATGTAGTTCAATCGTCCTAGGAAACCTCAAACTTCTTTCTTATTACGAGGAGCCAACATTTCTTGAATAGCTTTAACCTTGGCGGGATCAACTTGAATACCTTTAGTACTGACGAGGAAACCTAGGAGTTTATCGGACCTTAACCAAAAGGTGCACTTGTTTGGATTCAACCTCAACTTGTACTTCTTTAATCTCTAAAACAACTTATATAGGTGGTCAAGATGTTCTTCTTCAGTCTGAGACTTGGCTATCATGTCATCAATGTAATCCTCTATCTCATGATAGATCATGTTATGGAACAAAGCTACCATAACACGCTTTTAATACGGTGGGAGAACTGACTTGGTTGTTTTGTGTTTTATCGCAATTGTTACGGATAGTAAGAGTCGCCACCAACTTTTCTTTTATCTAATAAAGGAAAGTGTGAAAAGAACAGGAAAGGCCTTTTGAGAATTTTCTTGAGTTCGGGGGGTAGGTTATGAAAAGGGAAGGTGTTAGCACCCTTTTCATTCGTAGTTATCTACGGGCTCTTAGTTGCTAGCTCACTTTAAAATGCTTTGTAAATTTTCTTGTGCTTGGTGTAAGTTTGAAAATATTTTGAAAACGCCTTTGTTTCGGAAAACTTTGTATTGATTCTCGTTTCTATAACAATGTATACAAAGTGTTGGTTTTGAAAATAGTTCAAAGAGATGTTTGTTTTTAGAAGATGTTTTGAAAGTGTGGGTGTGAAGATGGTTTTAGTTTGTGAGCTAGCAACTATAAGCGTTCTACCTACTCAAAAAGTCTTTGTTCTTTTCCTTCTCCTTTAGATATTGCTACCTTACCATTGATTGGTAAGAAACCCTACCATTGGATGTGAAGGGACAGGCGTGAGTCATCATACAATCATAGAAGGCAACATTGTAAGATACCTTAGCAATTTGTCATAAGGGTCTAAGATCGTTTACCGAAGGCAACATCAAAGGACTACTTTCTTATATTTCGAGAGTCTTTGCTAAAGTATCCCACGTTTGAGGGACATGATTGTTTTATTCTAAGGCAACAAGTGTGGGTTAACCCTAGAGGTGCAAGTGTGCGAAGTGTTTTGTTTTCATTTAAATTGTCTTGAATTAGGGTTGTCTATTGTTTGTTTTAAAGTATTGTATGCTATTAATAAGTGGCAAATTAACCACCAATGAGTGTATAACTAGAAGGAGAAATAGTGAAAGTGAAATGGCTAATCAACCAAATAATGGAGAAATACCTCCACCAATTACTATGGGAATAACGGTTATACCAACCGTTAGTGAAACTATCTCGTCAACCGTTGGTTCGACACCAACATTAACAACAACTCAAATAGGACTAATACTTCTGTATGCAGGTCCCAGAGGTACATTAGGAACACCCCATCAAGGGTGAATCCAGGATCTCGACCATACATTCCCCCAAGATTTTGAACATCCTGGGTGGGTCGAGACCAACCATATGGCATGACAACTACTGAAATGGCTAGTCTTATAAACGTTGCGTATATGTGTTCAGAACCTTTGGTAAGTGCGTCTTCACCATTACAAGGATCTGGAACTGGCATGGTGAATTTGGGTAGAAAACAACTCTTAAGAGGGGCATCCCATGAAATACCAAGCCTCACAAATGCTTCTACAGCAATTTTGAGGCAACAGATGGATGAAAGCAACCATGATAGGATACAAATGTTAGCCCAAACTCCGAGTACAGTGTTAAACCCTCTAATAAAAAATACCACCAAGTCGAATCAACAAATGTCAGCCCGGATGACGCGCATGGGTGAATTTTTTGGGGTTCCCCAACCTATTCGACAACCCCAAAGAGCGCCAATAAGAGAGAATAAAGGTATAGTCTTAGAATAAGATGTAACCATTAACCAAAATCTACAACTAGATAGGAGGAACCACACAGTGGAAATCAAACAACCTAGGGTCGAAATACCCAAATTTCCCCTACATATACCTAGAGATGGAGATCAAGGTGTAATGGTGGTAAACAAACACCAAAATGTTGATGAACTGGTACAACAGGTTCAACACCATAATTATGGAACAAATAATAATTTGACAGCCATGATCGAAAGAATCATGATACAAAATGGGATGAACATTGGCTTTCATAGGCCAAACTTTACAACCCCATTGTCAGAGTATATCTTGCAAACAAATTTACCCCCTAGGTGGAGAGTTCCAAAGTTTACTAAATATTCGGGGGATACGACGGAGTCCACTGTCGAACATGTAGCGAGATATTTGGTAGAAGCTGGGGAAATATCAAATAACGAGAGTCTTAGGATTAAGTACTTCCCAAGTTCTCTAATTAAAAACGATTTTACTTGGTTTAACACCCTCTCAGCCAATTCGATCCATAATTGGAATCAATTGGAGAGATTGTTCCATGAACAATTTTACATGGGACAAACCAAAATAAGTCTGAAAGAACTGGCTAGCGTGAAAAGAAGATTCACCGAGCCAATAGATGAATATCTGAATAGATTTCGACTGCTCAAAGCCAGATGCTTTACACAAGTGCCTGAGCATGAATTGGTCGAAATGGCAGCATGGGGTCTAGATTATTCTATTAAGAAAAAATTAGATACCCAATACGTGAGGGATATAGCCCAATTGGCCGATAGAGTTTGACAGGTAGAACGTCTTAAAATTGAAAAAGCTAAAGCAACTAAGACCCATCGAAGAGAAAGGGTAGCCTATGTCGAAATGGATGATGAAGATCCAGAGACATCTAGTGATCCTATAGCTGTCGAAGAAAGCAAAATAGATTTAGCAGAGTTAAAGCAAGGGCCACCATACTCTTGTAGATTGTTAGTGCCCTCAGATGGGAAGAATCCTACCGAGTCTAAAAAGAAAAGTGATAGGTTCCCAAAGAAAACATATAGTTTCGACGTCACAAAATATGACGAGATATTTGACTTGTTAGTTAAATATAGCCAAATGATAGTACCTCCAGGGAAAAAATGCCTCCTTTAGAACAAATAAAAAAAAGAGGTTTTTATAAGTATCATAATTTTTTGGGGCCATAAAACTTCACAATGTTTTCTTTTCAGGATCTCGTTCAAGGAGAGATCAAAGAAGGCAAACTCATATTTGCTGAGAAACCTCCAATGAAAATGGATGCAAACCCATTGCGAGCTGATGGCCACTAGGCTGAACCAGCAGACATCAACATGGTCAAAGTTTCTGAAGACTTTGTCAATAAGCCGGTTTTTGGCAGTTTCACTAGGAACATCTCCAGAAAGACTGTCAAAGGGGTGAAAAGGGCTACTGAAGGCATAAGCAAAGGAGCTACTAAAGACTCAAACAAAAGGACTACTGCAGGTTCTTACGTTGCTACCGTCAAGGGTTCGACAAAGGACCTTGAAGCCAAAATGCAAAAGATGAATCTCGCTGCCAAGAGAAACGTAAAAGTCAATATGGTCGAAGTATCTGAGGCAAAGGCTTCAGAAGAGGCCATCAGAAAAGAGGAAGTGAATAAAACGGAATTTCCTAAAGAGAATGAGAATCTGGTAGATTTTCTGCAACGATGCCAGAAAAAGAAGTCTGAAGTTATGCTGTGTCCAAGATGCAGCTACATCTTCGACAAAAAGGTTGCAGAACACATACAGGGCGTAAGGGCAGCAAAGGAGAAATGGGCCACTAGTGCCCAACCCAACATGGTTTCTGAGGTTAGATATGATCTCAGAAGAGGAAATCAGAAAGGACCAATGAACCAGGCAAAGAGGCCATCAACTTTCAGGCCTCCAACAAATGTCCCCGTGGACACTTGGCTAAAAACAGCAAACAGGAAAAGGCCAAGTGAGGAGAAATGGCGCACATTCGATGTGCCAAGAGGATCATCCTTGGCATATAGGAAGGAGTTCCAAACTACAACAATAAACAAAGTGGCTCATGTGTCGAGCAACTACAAGGGGAAAAACCCCATGTCTCGCTCCAAGTGGAGAAGATATAAAAGACAATGAAAAACCAAGAGAGAGGCTACAGAGGAGCCTCAACCAGAATCAAGCACCAACATACCACAAAGAATGGACAAAGGCAAACAAATAAAGCATTTGTAAAGGAAACCAATTGCTAGAAGATTGGTGTGGCCAAAACAAGGTGAATCAGATGAAGAAGGTAATTCTTAAGCTAATGATACTTTAGATATTATGGTGAATGTAGTATTAGTACTACCCAGGGAGTACGACCGCCAAGTCGAAGTCGAAGAGACTGACTGGGAGGTCGAACAGGAAATGGCCAAACATAGGCCAATGTGTTATTATGTGATGAATAATGGTTGCGTCGAAGAGCAAAATGCCTTCTTCGAGCCACCTACCGAGGCGATGAAAAGTCACCTCAAACCATTGTTCATAAGGGAAAAGATAGGGGAAATAACCATCAACAAGATTCTGGTTGATTGCAGGGCTACAATAAATATAATTCCCCAATCTATGCTGAGGAAAATGGGCAAGGGAGATGGAGATATCAAACCACACAACATGGTTCTATCGAACTATGAGGGAGGTATTGGAACTACTATGGGGGTGATACAATTAGACCTCAAGGTGGGACCAATACTTCGACCAACTATGTTCATGGTCATTTCAGCGAAGCCCGACTATAATCTACTCTTAGGTAGAGAATGGATACATGGCATAGGTGCAATGCCATCTTCGATGCATCAACGAGTTACAATTTGACGCCCTGATGGCATCATGGAGAATATCGGAGCCGACCAAAGTTATCACTTGGGTGAAGTTAACAATGTTGGAAAAAATAGCTTCAACAGATACTTGGCTCATATAGGGCCATGCAATTATCTTGACTTTGATTTGGCACCAGCACCAAATGCCTTTTGCTCCCTCTACCTGCATTCCGACCATGGTTTCCAGTGGGATAGAGAAGATTTATCAAACATTAACTATGGAGGAGTTGATGACATACGGCCAACGGGCTGGGGAAGTGAATTCGGTGATGATGACTGAATCACAAGCTTTACAAAAGATTTCGGCATATGTAATCGAAAGTAGAATGATAGCGGCCTTAGAGGCTGAAGTCAAATATATGGCTCTTGAAGCCAATGAGCAAGTATTTATTCCAGAAGGTCCTGGGAAAGACTTCGAACCGGAACCACCTGACTCGACAGGGGAAGAAATGCAAAACTAGAGGCTAGATGCAATCTATGATGATGAGCCTCTGGGTTTTGAAAAGGATCCGTTGGCAAACAGTGTTAAAATGCTAGTGCAAGATCCTCTGGAAGAAATAGACCTGGGCAAAGGTTTGGTGAAAAGACCAATATACATTAGTGCGAAGATAGATCCAGAGCTCAGGATCGAAATAATCCAATTGTTAAATGAGTTCAAAGACTGCTTTACATGGGATTATGATGAAATGCCCGATCTCGACAGAGAATTAGTAGAGCTTCAACTACCAATAAAGCCTTGAAAAAAGCCTGTCAAGCAAACTCTAAGGTGTTTTGCACCAGAGATCTTGTTGAAGATCAAGATGGAAGTCGAAAGACTGCTGAGATGCAAGTTCATCCGAACAACCAGGTATGTCAAATGGATTGCAAATATAGTACCTGTTATAAAGAAAAATGGTACCTTAAGGGTGTGCATCAATTTTAGAGATTTAAATGTTGTAACATCCAAAGATGAATATCCAATGCCTGTGGCAGAAATGCTTGTCAATTCTTCCGCTGGCTTCGAATACATGAGTATGCTTGATGGATACTCAGGGTATAATCAAATTTTCATTGTTGAAGAGGATGTGTCGAAAACAACATTTCGATGCCCTAGGGCTTTAGGCACTTATGAATGGGTAGTGATGCCTTTTATCCTAAAGAACGCAGGGGAAACATATCAAAGAGAAATGAATTCTATCTTCCATGATTTTATTGAAACTTTTATACGGATCTATATTGATGATATTGTTGTCAAATCTGTTTCAGGGAAGAATCATGTGGACCATCTTCGACAATCCTTCGAAAGGATGAGACGCTATGGTCTGAAAATGAATCCCCTAAAATGCGCTTTCGGCGTAAGAGTAGGGGACTTGTTAGGCTTTGTGGTCCACAAGAAGGGAATTAAAGTAAACCAGAACAAGACCAAATCCATTTTGGAAGTGAAAGCGCCAACTAGCAAGAAGGAGTTGCAATCTCTACTTGGCAAGATAAATTTCCTGAGTAGATTTATATCCAACTTAAGTGGAAAAACGCAAGCCTTCTCACCACTACTTCGACTCAACAAAGGAGGATTCAAGTGGGGGCAAGAACAATAAGAGGCTTTCGAAAAGATCAAAGAATACCTCGCCAAGCCACCTATTCTGGTACCTCCTTGTAGAAATAGGAGCATGAGATTGTACATAGCTGCATCTGATAAAACTTTAGGAAGCATGTTAGCTCAAGAGGATGAGAACGGTGTCAAAAGACCCATTTATTACCTCAGTAGAGTTTTAAATGATGCAGAAACTAGATATAGAAAAGTTGAAAAACTATGTTTATGTCTTTACTTTTCGTGTACAAAACACAAGCAATATATTAAACCAGTTGATGTTTACGTTTCGTCTCATTTTGATGTTCTCAAATATATGTTATCGAAACCCATCTTGCACGGTCGAATTGGCAAATGGGTACTTGCATTAACTGAGTATTCATTAACCTTTATGCCTCTTAAGACTGTAAAATGTCAAGTGGTAGCAGACTTTATAATTGACCACTCAATAAATGAAGAATAAATCAATTACTTGGAGATCGAACCCTAGAAGTTATATACTTCGACGGTTCTAGTCATAAAGATGGAACTGGAGTAGGAGTTCTGATTATTTATCCAAATCAAATTCCCACAACATTCAAGTACAAGATCAAAGGTTCTTGTTCGAATAATGAGGCTGAGTACAAAGCTCTAATCGTAGGCCTTGAAATCTTGTTGGAATTGGGGCCAACTTGAGTTGAAATAATGGGAGACTCAAAGTTAGTTATAAAGCAAGTTACAAAAGAATACAAATGCATAAGAGAAAATATTATCATGTATTTTGTAATAGTCAATCGTTTGTTGAAAAACTTTGAAAAGATCAACATTCCACATATACCAAGACTAGAAAATCAAGTGGCTAATGACTTAGCGCAGATTGCATCTGGGTTTAAAATTTCGAAAGAGAAATTACAACAAGTAATCGAAGTTTAGGAAGAGTAACATTAACTAAGTTGTCTCCAACAGATTTGAAAACAACAAAACTGAGTTACGCTGACCAAGAAAACTTCGAAATTTTGTTCATAGATAATCTAACAGAACAAGATTGGAGAAAGCCTATAGTGGAGTATTTACAAAATCCAGTGGCTTCGACAAAACAAAAAAATAAAGTATAGGGCACTAAGTTATACTATAATGGGAAACAAGTTATTTAAAAAGACGCCTGAAGGGGTGTTATTAAAATGCCGAAGTGAAACAGAGGCATACATAGCTCTGTCAACTACACATGCTGGAGCATGTGGAGCACATCAAGTAGGCCATAAAATGAAATGGCTATTGTTTCGACAAGGACTATATTGGCCCACTATGTTGAAAGATTGTGTTGAGTTTGCAAAAGGATGTCAGGAATGTCAAGTACATACAGGTATCCAGCACGTACCTGTAAGAAAACTTCACTCAATTGTGAAACCTTGGCCTTTCAGGGGATGGGCTTTGGATCTTATTGGAGAGATTCGACCAACATCATCTAAAAGCCAGAAATACATATTGGTGAGCATTGATTCTTTTACTAAATGGATTGAAGAAATTCCTTTAGTAAATATAGACCAGGATAATGTTATTGAATTAATTCAAAAGCACATTATATATAGGTTTGGAATCCCTGAGACAATAACAATTAATCAAGGGTCAGTCTTTACTGGTCGAAAAATGCAAGAGTTTGCAACAAAAGTGGGGTTCAAACTATTAACTTCTACGACTTACTATGCACAAGCCAATGGCCAATTCAAAGCTACCAATAAGGTAATAATTAGCTTAATAAAGAAGCATGTGGGAAAGAAGCCAAAGAATTGGCACAAGACTTTAGATCAAATTTTATGGGCTTGTCGAACTTCTCCTAAGGAAGCTACCAGAATGACACCTTTTCGACTAACTTATGGCCATGACGTAATATTTCCAGTAGAAATTTGTCTACAGTCAACAAGAATTCAGAAACATCAAAACATCCCTTCTGAAGCTTACTGGAATATGATGTTAGACGAATTGGTTGATTTGGACGAAGAAAGACTGAGAGCTTTGGATTTCTTAAGGTTACAAAAGAAAAGAGTGGAAAAATCTTACAATAAAAGAGTAAAACCCAAGACATTCTTACCCGAGGACCTGGTATGGAAGGTAATTCTCCCAATGGATCGAAAGGATAGGAATATGGGAAAATGCTCTCCTAAATGGGAATGACCTTTTAAGATTATCCAATCATTATTTCGTGGCGCACATGAGGTCGAAGAGTTAAATGAAGATCAAAGACTCTTGAGAGTAAATGGTAAATACTTGAAAAAGTATAGATCTGTGCTTTAATAGGTTAAAATAACCAATGTTTAATCTTAATCGAGTTAAAGAGCCAAGATGGAAAATGCATTAAAAATCCAAAATGGCTAAAAGTCATTACAACAAAAAATTATACAAATAAAAAAGTCAAAATCAAAAAGGGAGGTTGGCTTTGATTTGGAGGTATTTTATCTTCTGCAGCTCCAAACGTATTTTGCACAAAGCCTTTGACTAATGAAGAGTTTAGATTTTGGAATCTAATGCTTGGGCTTGTTCAGCATATTCTAATCCTTCATTGAGTTCCTCTTGACTCTCAGAATCAGTGCTGATAGCGAGAAGTTCTTCCTTTCATTTATCATTAGCAGCAATTTTAGCCTCTAACTCTCTAATCTGAGCCTTCATATTGGCTATGTTTTGGTCGATTTCTTCATCTTTTTTCAGCCTGGACTCTTGTGCCTTCGACAACTCCTTTAGCTTTGAAGCTGATTCAGCAGCAGTACCCCAGGAAGCAGCTACAAGACCATTGGCCTCCTCAATTTCACGATTGAGAGTCCTTTGACGATTGTAGTCAGCTGAGACCTGATCAATAATTTAAATTAAATCCAAAATAACATTGGAAATGTCAGGTGAAGCAGCAAGAAGGTTGATAGCCCTTAAAGTAGTCTTCAGAAAGGAAAGAGCAGTAGGTTATCCCTCTAAGGTCAGCATTAAATGTCTTTTAAAAAGTTGCGCCTTAACCTTTTGAAGTGCCTCCTCAAGAGGAGATGTTGAAATAGATTTTCCAGACGCAGTCGAAGCACTCTGATCAGAAGAACTTTCTCTGCCCTCGAGAAAGGCAGTCAAGTAGCCAAGAGGATTATGCTGTTTTAGTAATGCCAAATCATCCTTAGTACGGGACCCAGTCGAGGTGACTATCTCGTTTGCAATGCGAGTCACATTTGCTATGACAGATAAGTCCTGTATCTGGACAGGGGCACCTTCAGCATTCAGAGTTTCTTGCTCCCCTTGTAAAGTTTTCTCTTTCATCAATCACCAGAATATCCTCTCTCCCTGGTGTGCCTTCCCCCTCTGTTTCGACCATATCATCAGCAACTTCCTCTTCTTCGTCCTTCTGCCCATCATCAATAGCCTGTGGAGTCCCAAGATTCGCCTGTTCCTCACTAGGAACCTCCTCATTTGGCTTCCCAATGGTTTCATCTTAATGCCCAGAGGTTTGGTTCACCTCGCTAGTGGAACTCATAAAGGATCCCTTTGCTAAAGAAGGCCTATAAGTGGGATCACCCTCACTGTTTATAAAGTGATAGATTCTTATACATGTATAAGGGCCTGTTTAGAAGTACCAACAGTGTCCTGAGGATTATAAGATTGTTGTTAGAAATATTCCAAAAATGAAAAAGGGGGCGAAGTCAATAAATAATCTTAAAGGGTCGAAGTGATTACCTTAGGCGAAACTTCAACACCAGAACTTGAATTATCGCTTTCACTGGGATTATTCAGCCTGACAACTATATCTTGTTCCGTTGGCTCTTTGATGATGACGGGAGGAGGTCTCGACTTAGTAGCTATAACCCTGACCTTGGTTTTTGGACGAGGCTCAGGAATAAGGGCTGGTTTCTTTAATTTGTGCCTCTTAAGAGGTAAAAGAGGAGATTCTTCTTCTTCATCACTGGATATTTCAATTTCTTGAACTTTCCTTTTTTGTGGAGTGGTTATAAATACCCAGAAAGAAAGGAGTCAAAGGCATCAGCGTAAATATTAATGTGTTGAAAAGAAAGATATAGCGGAAAGTGTTTACCTTTGGTGAAGGTTTCACAGAAGGATCTCCTCCCTTTGCACTTTCAGCGACTTTCTTGGTAATGGTCCTCTTGACGGCTAGAAAATAAACAAGTATAAGCTAGATGTCGAATGATTGAATCAAAGACAATAAGATATTTGCTTTGGAAAGAAAGATTACCCTTTTTGATATTTCCAGAGACCAGCATAAACGCCTCTTGAAGGTGGTCAGCGAAGTCTTTTTCATCAAATAATTCTTCATCATAATACTGCTTCCACTAGTCTTCGAAAAGAGGCGAACACAAGAAATTGAGTTTGAAGTCGAAAAAAGTTAGTACGGTTCGACCAACGTACCAATCAATATGCTTGGTAGCAGCATCCTCTGAATAGTCTGCATTATAAAACAACAAAAGCTTTTCTCGGGAATAGATTGGTGAAGGGAGTGTCTGGATGATACCAAATTGTCGAGAGACAAGATTCGGTTGATAAGAAATCAAACTGAGTTGATTCTTCAAACTCTTGAATCTCAGTGTCATGATTCTTGGGCAAAGAAATGACTCCCAGATAGCCACATACTCATCCATGTGGTCATCTTCATCATATGAAGTCTATGGTCGAATAAACCATTCCCGACCAACCTTTCTACTAGCGAAGGGAGCCATGGTCGAAACAAATTCGTTACGCATTGCAAACATCATTACAAAGCTAATAAACGCTTTATGGAATTGCTGACCCTCATCAGTTGGAGTCAACATGACTAATCTAGTGCCTTCGACCCTTCTGTTTAGGACTTCTGGGGCCCTCTCATTAATCTTATTTTTCTAAGGAAGAAAAGATTCAAAGGTGGCGTTGAGCCAAAGTTGAAGAAGCCAAAAGGGGCCAAAAAGGAGAAAACTTGCCTTGTCTCCAATAACTTTAAGCTGAGTCACACTATTGCTGATGGACTCATACAGGTTGGCTAAAATCAATTCATCCAGATAAAGGGGATAGCCATGATGAAGCTGCGTCGTGAGGGTGAGCATCTTCTTAGTCACTTGAAGTGACTTGGTGCAGAAAATGAAGCGAGATAACCACAAAGTTAGGAAAGCTATGTGTTCCACTTAAGAGGCAATGCTACTAGACTTGTCACGAAAGTGGTTGATGAATATGGTGTATGTGGGTTTCATGGCCGAAAACCCGATAGCATCTTCAGATAAATCTTCTGGGTCGAAATAGTCACCAGTTGGTCGAAGACCAGTAATGGCGGCTATGTCGAAAAGAGTTGGGGTCACCACTCCACAGGGTAAATGGAAGGTGAAATGTGTACTATCCCAAAAATACAGTGAAGATACCAACATGAGAGGGCAATAAGATAACCCAGTCTTTGACAGCATAACCAAGTCATAAATCCCCATATCCTTCCAGATTTAGGCTTGCACTTTTTCCATCTTACTTAGCCATTCAGAATATTCTGAAGTAAGACTAGGGCAAGATCGAAAGATCCTATTCCCCTTGTTCATAAACTGAAGGTTGATGTCTTCCTTTGTTTGAGAGTGTTGCTGGTTAGCAGGGGTTGCATCCTCAGGGTCATCCCTGGGTTTCTTCGTGCAACCTATAGGCTTGAGCCTAGGGTGAGTTAGGAAGAAGGTGTTATTTTGTTTTGGGTTCTCGAAGCATGCAGATAGTGGGCCAGACATGGCATACATGTGCCCAGAATACTTAACGGGAATGAGCAACTGGGAGTCATAAGCTTTACGCCATTCTCTGGTCATGGGTCCAAAAATAACCCTTTGCTCCCCGGTCGAAACAGGAACAGGGCTAGTGGAAAAGATCTCTGGTTATCGTTGTAAGTCAGAAACGTTCTTAGTTTTAGGATTGTTTGGTGCGTTTGAAAGGAAAGCCATGGTTGAAGGTAGTGAAAGAACCAAAAAAATGAAGTTCTTAAGACTGTTATTTGCAAGGAAGTAAGGAATATCAGGAGTTGTAAAAAATTCCAAAGGAAAGGATTCGTGGCTATTTATAGTGTTTAGGGAAGAATGTTTTCCCTCAAGACCATTTAATGCTGCAGAGTTAGTGGGGCACTTGGAGAACGTTGAGGCAGTTATCGTGCAAGTAATGGAAACATTTGCCATACTTTCCTAGGTTGTAGGGATAATGGCCATCATGGCAGCGTAGTAATGGATGATTGACAGCGACGTATTGGGAAAAAGGTAATGATGACTCTGAATACCAGCAGTGGTTGGTAGAAGGTGAAAAGCGCACGATTGACTTCTATGGTAAAAAAGAAGACAGGTGTCGAATGGAAATCTCAAAGAATGATCATTTCTTCTTGCGTCGAAATTGACATTCTTGGGAGGCAATTTGTTATCTCCTAAATTCGACACCCAAAACAAATTGGCCTTATTGGCCAAAAATAGAATGAAAAAATCTAAGCTGGAAATACTTCGACAGATTGGTAAATACTTAAGAGAAATTTCTAAGTTAAAGTTAATCTTCGAGCAGAAGGTTCTTGCGGCCTTCGACTGAAAGGGCTCCAGGGCCTTCGACTAAAAGGAAACTTCGTATCAGCAACATGTGATTTTGAATATGAAGAAAGGAGGGAAAAGCAGTTCACTTGGCAGTTGAGGAAAGTAACGTGGCATGAAGATAGAGGTCGAAGCATATGCAGAAGATGTAACACCCCATTTCTACCCGGCGGATAATAAGAAAGTCAGAGTTCAACATAAATAGGATGCTACATTTTTCAACTTGAAATCAAACTTAATTTAATCGCATACAAATAGATACATAACACTTAATTTGGATGAACCGATAACAATCTGATTTATTTTTCAAAATCAAATAACTTTTTATTGATAAGTAAAAGAATATACATACTCAACTTCAATTCACTTAACATCTTTTATTCAACTAAAACAACCTCAAGAAAACAATTATTTCATGTAATCAACTTAAAAATTCAATAAATGAAATAATAATCAACCACTAAATATCAATCGTCCATCCCCCCGAGTGCTGCTACGTATCAGATCGACAACACCGACTCAAACTAACGATGTAATAACTATCCTTCTTGATTACCTGCACGTTACCAACAAAGGGAAACATTCAAACATAAGGGGTGATATATCTAACAATATAATAAAGCATATGATAAATAATATATCAGATCCGATCATATAACATCACCACTTCACAACTTACAAACAACATTAATCATAATAAAACATCAACAATATACAACATTACTGCATCAATACATAACTTCTTTATGCAATTATATAATGCGAATCAATACTATGCAAATTCATGTGGTACCATTGGAGCAGAACTCCCATCTCAAAATAATTTCCAATAAATAGAGGCATCAATAAGGCATAAGCCTTCATCTTAATATTCACCAATACAGGCCATCTTAACGAGCATCAATTCCATATTAATATGCAATGTATGCAACACAATCATGAATGTAGTAATGTTGTACCCCAAAATTTACCCCTCTCGTTTTCTCATAAGATCTCCCTTTGGTTCAAGACTGCACAAGGGTTGATCAACTCAAGACACCTCCTTAAGCACTGATGACTGAAATTAGGGTTTGAGAATGCACAAGGATAATTGAACTTTTGATGCCTCATATGACTTTCATGTATCATTATGGACCCTTAATATAGATCATGTCATGTTTCAAGTCTTGGATCACTTTTTTGCTCAGTCAATTGATCAGTTGACCTAAAAATCAACTGTATTGGGAAAAAGTCAACTATGGCCAATTTACAGTCAAACTTCATAATTTTTTATCCATATAAACATTGTTAACTCCTATATGTCATTTGATCAAGTTTGGACCACAATTCCTCAAGAAGTTTGATCAGATCATCAAAAGGGCAAAATGATTAAAATTAGGGTTTTGACTGAGAAAGGGAAATTTCTGATTTTTGACCTAGAAAATGGTTAATTGGTTGGAGACATGATCTCAAGATTTCAAATGCATCATTTTTACCTAATGGTTTGACTCAAAACTTCCCTCAAGATCAATTGATTGATAGTTGATTTTCAGTCAACTGATCAAAACACAATTGTACACTGAAAAGTCAAACTTTAACTTTTGGTCAAAATCAAGTGTCAAAGATCACAGTTCATCAAAACATGTCAAAATATGAAACTTGTTCATCAAGAAATCAAAAATTCAAGATTTCATTTTGAAAAGTCAAAGTTTCCAAACTTAGAAATTTTTCTAAGTGTTGAAAACTTCATATTTTTATCACAACTTTGAGCCAATTTTTCACCATGATGCAAGATGATTCAAAAGAAACTTTCAACATGAAAGTTGTAGATCTAAATGAGATATAAAACATTTATTTAAAAAACTCCTCATAAAAATGCTTGGATCTCAAGTTATTAATCCATGAAATCATGGTCATGAAACTAAAACACTTAGTGAAATTTTGAGCATTTGGTCAGGATTTTGACCTAACTTCTGAGGCAAGTTTCACATAGTTCCATTTGGATTTTGAAAAGGTGATTCAAAGAGGGGTTGTAGAGCATATTTAAAGCTTTCTAAAATTCAAATAAATCCTTGATATCATCTGTGAGCAAGGATAATCGAAGGTCAGAAGTTAGGGTTTCAAGTTGTTTGACAAGGCAGAATTTCATGATGAACAAAAATGCAAATCCATGCTAGGATGAACAATCCTTGATTTGCAGGCCTCAAACTTGTTTGGAACTCCATAATTAAAATTTTGCACAGCTGTAAGAGGCTTCAACTCAAGCATTCAATGCATTGCCCATGCTTAATGCTATTTTGGGAAGAAAGTGCACATTGCCATTTTGGAAAAGTAGCTTTTGTGCATAAAATCAGTTCTTGAGCTTTGCAATTGTTTTCATCTGATCACACACAATCTATAACCCAAAATAAACTTGTCTAAAGTATCAAAAAAAACTCAACACATACTTGTACATTTTCTTGAAACTACATTTTCACTTTTCTTCAAAAACAAGCAAAAAAATCAAAATTTGTACTTGTGTGATTCTGACCCTCTCAAGTGCTAGAACCTTTTCCTTATGCACATGTTATTTGCAAGCTAACACACAATTTTCAAGCCCCCAAGAACTCTCCAAAACGCCCTTGCTGCACAGAACTGTCCCACCTGACAGTTTTGAGCCAAAACTCTCCATCTCTATTCCACTCGTGTGTTTTAATTCTTAACCATCCAGACACGTTACTTACATCATATACAAGTGATCTAAGCCCCTGTTTCAAGACTGTAACTCCTCCATCACTATCCACCATTTCCAAAACTGAAGCTTGCAACTTGACTTGAGTTAGGAGTTTCAGCCATCCTCAAAGAAAAGTAGGAGTTGGAACACATTCAAGGAGGTCCAGGCAAGCTACATAAATCATCAGGCCATCTCAAAGGTCTCTCAAACTCCATACACAACTCCAGCTGCAAGAGGTAAGTTTTCAAACTTCTATCTCTTTATACAAGCATTATTTGATTATGATTTGTGAAGATAAAATATAGATACCGTTGCCATGAAGCTGTACATATCCATAGTTTGCATTTATATGGCATGAGCTTAGAGAATTTTAGAGTTAAGGTTTCTGAAACTTTTAGGTTTTAAATTAGGGCCAGAAAAATTCTCACTCATCTTTGACATTTAGCTTTAGTTATTTATATGGTTGGATTCGTGGGAAGAAATACCACAACTTTCATGTTTGTACTTTCCATTTCTGTTGAGAGATGAAGAAGTTACAGGTACTCTGGCTGTGCGTGAGGTTGAAGATGAAGTTTAGGCCATGAACTTGATTTGTAATATATATTTATGATTTGACATAAGTAAACAGATGTATAGCCACCTCAGTGGTAAGGTAGCGTGCTGGTAACCAAGAGGGCGTGGGTTCAACACCCAGCGCGCTGCCTTTTGTTATTTTTCACACTTTTTTACATTTTTTTTGGTTTCTTTGCAGCGCCTGGGCCCCAGCATTGGGCCTTCTTCTTTTTTGTTAATTTTCTAACCCCTGCCTTACTTCAGCACCCCCTGGCCCAAACTTTCTTTACTATTTCTTTTTTTTCTTTCTTATTTTATTTTATTTCTTTTTGCTTTATTATTATTATTATTAATATATTTTTATTGTTATTAATAAAAATCCAAAATTATTTTATTTATTATTTTTACACTTATTTAGTTCATTTGTTTTATAAAACTAAAAGAACAAAAACATTTTCTTAATAAATTAATTTCTTTATTAATAATTAATATTTAGATTTAGGTTTAACTATTATGTTATTTTCTTTTAATTAAAATTAATTTAGAACTTAGGTTTCTTTTAATTAATTAATATTCATATTATTTTTATCAATTTAAAACCTCTTCATGAAAAACCCTAAAAAAATCATTTTTAACTTATTTTTCTTTGTTAATTAATTTAGGTTTTGGTTTTAGCTATTTTAATTAACCATTTTCTTAATTAGGTTTAGGTTAAAATCCTTTCATAAAAATCCAAACAAAATCATTTTTTTTTTCATTTACATTCTTGCATTTTTATTTTCAATTTTGTATAATATTCAATATGGTTGTAATAATTATTTAGATTTAATTTTCTTGCAATCTCCATTTGTAAATTTGTACACCCCATCCCCCTAATGATTTTAATAGCATAGAATCTTTACTTTCCGCACTTTTATTGATATTATATATTGCTAGTAATTAGGTGTGTATGGCAAGACATAAAATCAACAAATAGATAACCTTAATCAAGGCTAAATGCATGTAAATCAATACACTTGTACACTTACACCCTTCAGGTAAATCCACTTTGTTGCCTTATGAAAATGGTCATAGTACGCATGTAAGATGTCTTAGCAAAAACAAACAAAATACAAGATCATAGTCCCTCGATGACGCTACAAATATTGCCTTAAGAATGATCTTAGTCCCGCAAAGAAAATGCTAAGATATCTTACAACATTGCTATTCATGACTATAAGATGACCCTTGCCCGTCCCTTTTACATCCAACGATGGGGCATCTTATCAAAAAAATGGTAAGATAGCAACATCTAAAGGAGGAAGAAAAGAACATTTAAGACCTTTTGAGTATGTAGATTCGCTCCTAGTTGCTCGCTTGCTCATAATAAAAACATTTTATACACCAACACTCATTTGAAACATTTTCAAAAGACAAACACTTTGTACGCGTTCTTATAGAAATAAGAGCCATTACAAAGAAGACACCTTTTCAAAATCACTTTCAAAAAACACATTCCATAAACACTCCTTTGATCTATTTTCAAAACAACACTTTATACGCGTTCTTATAGAAATGAGAATCATTCGAAAGCCACATTTTCAAAATACTTTCAAAACCGCACATCACATTTTTCAAACAAAGCAAGTGATCTAGCAAGCAACTAAGAGCCTGTAGATAACTACGGATGAAAAGGGTGCTAATACCTTCCCTTTTCATAATCTACCCCCCGAACTCAAGAAAACATCTCAAAGGTATTTCCTATTCTTTTCAGCCTTTCCTTTTGGATAAAAGAAAAGTCGGTGGCGACTCTTGCTAACCCAAGATTTGCGATCAAACAAAAAACAACCAGGTTTGTTCACCCACCGCATTACAAATAACAACAAGCATAATTAACAACATCTCAACACAACATCGTCGTTGTCCAAAAGCCTACATCTTAATAGTTGTCAATTATTAGAGGCATCTAAACATAATTCATCAACATGATTCATCAACATGATTCATCAACATAATTCATCAACATAATTCATCAACATAATTCATCAACATAATCCGTCAACATAATTCATCAACATAATTCGTCAACATAATTCATAAACATAATTCATCAACATAATTCGTCAACATAATTAATCTACATAATTCATCAACATAATTCATCAATATAATTCATCAACATAATTCATCAACATAATTCGTCAACATAATTCATCAACATAAATCATCAACATAATTCATCAACATAATTCTGTAGCAACTCAGTCATAACCATAATACAACGACAGATCGACAATCCCTCAACGTTGGCCATAGGCCTACAACATGATAATGCCTATAATTAATTAATCATCCAAGGCTTATCTCTAACTACCAAACCTCTACATATTATTATTCTGTAATACTAAATCATTATCATTATAAATATTACTATTATGAACAAAGCATAATCTAAGATCGTCTTATCCTCATCATACTTCACAAAATCATCATAGCGATTAATGCGGGAAGCTAACTCTAATCATAATTTGGGTACTGGGATTATTCTTCTTATCCTTCATTTTAATCCTTAAGAATGAATTTCATCGCGTTAGCTATCCAACGCCTCAAACGACACCTCAAACGGAGTCCAAAAACTCAAGTTACAACCTTTGGAAGAATCTGTCAAAAATCAGACTGCATGAGTCAATGCATACCTCTTTGAGTCGACGCATACTGGTCTGAAGTCCTGCATGAGTAGACATGTAATCCCCTTGTATCGACTCATACTGAGTCTACAACACTACATGTATCGATGCATGATCCTTCGTATCGACTCATCCCGAGTCTTAAACCCTACACGTGTTGACACATGGCCTTTGAGGTCGACTCATCCTGATCTGCAATGACTTTATTCTGCGATTTCATTGCGTTTTCACTGCAATTTCCCTTCCCTAGCTCCTAAAAACATCCTTTAATCATAGGTAATCATCAATTATAATAATCCCATGTTTCTACATAAATTATACAACATTAGGGCATCATTATTCATTTCTATCTCATTGATCCTCATCAAACAACAATATATATATATATATATTCCAATCATAAACAAAACAACTTTTGAAATCCAATCCCACATACTACTCATCATAATCCCTATTATAGAGTCAGAACCCCACCCTTACCTTGGATTGAAGGTTGCTCTACAACTTTTCCGATTGAATTTCGTTTTGCCTCCTTTCCTCCTTTTCGGCAACTTTCACGTTCTCTTTCTCTCTTCCAACCCTTATTCTTCTTCCTCTTGACAAAACCTATTCTCCTTACTGTCACATCTAATTTCTCAATAATAATAGAATTATTACTCTTGGGCTTAATTCTCACACCCCCTTAGTACAACATACCACCATATAAAATAGGCCCAACAACTTAGTCTAATATTATTCCATTTATTCCAACATTATTATTATTATTAATCAACTAATTAATTAATTAATAATAATCTAACAACTTATACCAACAATCCACAACATCTCACAACTTCAACAAATAATCCAAAAATAATTTAATTAAAAAATTAATTAAATTAACGGGCGTTACAACTCTCCCCCACTTAGAATATTTTTGTCCTCGAAAATCCACTAGATACTACTAATCTTAATGCAAATTTCGCATCTCATCCTCTGATCCCCAAGTCGCGTATGGCAACACTTTGACCACTACTTTATCGATATAACAATAACTCAATATGATTTAAATCTAATACACACATGCTAACCATTCAACACCTACGTGACATAATCGTTAACAACTTATCAACCGATTTAACAATATCTTGACATATCAATATTTTAAAGTAGTAACGCACTTATACTTGGATATACAACGTCACATTATCATCTTAACAACATCTTAAATACCAAAACACACACACACAATTCCGTTCCCATATATATATATATATATATATATATATATATATATATATATATATATATATATATATATATATATATGTGTCAATTATCAACAACTCTATTCATATCACCGTATCACCCTTATAGTGACATCAACATAGCCAACATAATTAACTTCGTCATATCATGAAGTATTATTCACCCTTTATGGTAACCAACGACAACGGGAACAAAATCATTATAACGTCAACTTAGCAATACAACTCAACAGATATACACACAACCTACCATCAACTAACAACCATATTAATATCCTTATAAATCATCAAATATCTCTGAGTTATCACAACACCTTGGCACATCAACCCTACATCAAAAATTTACCAAATCAAGCATGTAGAGTCACATACTCATAACAACTGCGCCACATACGCTTCAGCTGCGCAACTCTGATAATCCATCTTAAGTCACCATCCTTATCAAAGTTTCTGCCAACAATACAGTTTACAAGTCTCATTCCAATTTCATACTTTCCTCAACAACCACCATAAAACCATTGTTCACTTGATATTCCCAATCTTTCACTTTACGACGTTAATTCACATATCAACCCGCTACTCCGAATTATTCAATACGTCAAAACTATTTCCTAGGAATTCCTCTATTACTTCACACAAAATTGTGAGTGACTACCCCTGATATAACACCCATACTTTTTCACACCATTAAGATAGCGAGACAAATCTATAACATCCAACATAATCCCATCTACTATTAACAAGGGATTGAGGGTGATCAGTTCCTCTATTTGTCAATTAGTATTCGACAACCATAAGGAAGTATAAATCATCGTACCAAACTATAATAGCGTTTCCTTAAAACACGTATTCAAGTTTTCTAAAACACAACATGTCTAATCCTCATTCACTCACCATCCCACGATGATCAATCATTTTCTAACTCGAGATCTATTGGCATATAAGTACATTACACATCCTTCCACTCTAGTCAAGTCTTTATCTACGTAAAGGATTCTGACAACACTCTTAAACTCTTAATCCTCTTCCAAATTTCACAACATAAAAAATACATGTATCTCTACCTCTCAAACTCATTCCAACACACTCTCAACATTATCATCTTATCTAACAATATTTCATATATATCTACACCTCAAACAACTACAATAGTAATCATCTAAGCTCAACAAGCTACAAACCTCTATAACAGACTTCGTCGTTCTCCATCTAAGAACTGCATCCACCTTGAATGGATCTACATACACTTTCACTTGGAAATAAAATTACTCAAGATAACTCTTCTCTCAAAACTATAACATACATCCTAACAACTTAGCATAAATCTTCCTCATTTTCGACACCGTAAATTCCACACAACTTCGCACTATTGTCTTTATTTCTAATTAATAAAAACCAAAGCTTTCCAAATGATACCTTTGATTTCACAAATTAATTTAAATAAATCTTCCAATTTCTCCTTTAATTCACCCAACTCGGACACTGACGTCCCGTACAACACTGAAGAACAAGTCTAGTCCCAAAGACAAATTTAACAACAAACTGTACTTACTTCCAATATCATCACGTGATAAATGAATCTATTACTGCTACTGGAACCATTTTTAAAATGAATCTCATTTTGTTAGCTTTCTAACTCTTCAAATGGAACTCAAATCGGATTCCCGAAATTCTAGTTATGAATTTTTGAAGTTCCACAATAATTATGCAGTTTCCTGCAATTCGCTTACGGAAATTCCACTCTGAAACTCATTTATCTTCAATTTAGACATATTCCAAACAACTCTTAATATATCTCGTACTCCCAAACTTCTTATAACTCGAGAGATGCATTCCTTTGCCAAAGTTCAGGTTCTAAATCACCAGGGCAACAATTCTTTTTGCAACGCTACTCACTTCTTCAAGTTTTGACTCAGACTCGCAATTCACAACTACTTATCAACGTCAACTACTTCCGACAATCAATTATGTGATCACAACACAAAATTTACAGCAACTTTATTACTCCATCATTGTTCAAACATCGACATCTTACACTTGCTTCGTAAATCAACAAATATTACATCGCTCTTCATTCTTTAAGAAGTAAGCACCAACAATGTTTGGTCAATTTCTCTCAAGGCGCTCTAACTCGACTAACAACAAGACCTTGAATCCAAGTCACCTTCAAATTCAGGAATAACAAGACTCCAACAATTCTTGCATTGTCGTCGTCGGCAGCACACCAAACCAACACCTTTCAATTGAACATATCCGAGAAGCAAAGCTTCTCCCCCACTTATCTTCAACCAACTTCCTGCAATTAAGGCAAACAAGTACACACAATGTTTCACACACTTGTCGCACACTAAGGACCAAACAACATTAGACAACTTGGTCGAACGGACCGACCTGCTCCGATACCACTAATGTAACACCCCATTTCTACCCGGCGGATAATAAGAAAATTAGAGTTCAACATAAATAGGATGCTACATTTTTCAACTTGAAATCAAACTTCATTTAATCGCATACAAACAGATACATAACACTTAATTCAGATGAACCAATAACAATATGATTTATTCTTCAAAATTAAACAACTTTTTAATGATAAGTAACAGAATATACATACTCAACTTCAATTCACTTAACATCTTTTATTTAACTAAAACAACCTCAAGACAACAATTATTTCATGTAATCAACTTAAAAATTCAGCAACTGAAATAATAATCAACAACTAAATATCAAGCATCCTTCCCCCCGAGTGCTACGTATCAGAGCGACAACACTGACTCGAACTAAAGAGGTAATAACTATCCTTCTTGATTACCTGCACATTAATAATAGAGGGCAACATTCAAACAAAATAGGTGAGATATCTAATAATATAATAAAGCGTATGATAAATAATATATCAGATCCGATCATATAATATCACCACTTCATAACTTACAAACAACATTAATCACAACAAAACATCAACAATATACAACATTACCGCATCAATACACAACTTCTTTATGCAATCATATAATGCGACTCAATACTTTGCAAATGCATGTGGTACCATTGGAGCATAACTCCTATCTCAAAATATTGCCAATAAATAGAGGCATCAACAAGGCATAAGCCTTCATATTAATATTCGCCAACACAGGCCATCTTAACGAGCATCAGCTCCATCTTGATATGAAATGTGTGCAACACAATCATGAATATAGTAACAACAACCACAATTAACAACATCTCAACACAACATCATCATTGGCCAGAAGCCTACATCTTAATAACATCCAATTATTAGAGGCATCTCAACATCATTCATAAAAATAATTCATCAACATGATTCATCAACATAATTCATCAACATAATTCATCAACATAATTCATCAACATAATTCGTCAACATAATTCATCAACGTAATTCGTCAACATAATTCATCAACATAATTCATCAACATAATTCGTCAACATAATTCATCAACATAATTCATCAACATAATTCGTCAACATAATTCATCAACATAATTCATCAACATAATTCATCAACATAATTCATCAATATAATTCATCAACATAATTCATCAACATAATTCGTCAATATAATTTATCAACTTAATTCATCAACATAATTCATCAACATAATTCATCAACATAATTCATCAACATAATTCCACAGTAACTCAGTCATAACCACAATACAACGACATATCGACAACCCCTCAATGTTGGCCATAGGCCTACAACATGATAATACTTATAATTAATTAATCATCTAATGCTTATCTCAAACTACCAAACCTCTACATATTATTATTCTGTAATACTACATCATTATCATTATAAATCTTACTGTTATTAACAAAGCATAATCTAAGATCGTCTTATCCTCATCATACTTCACAAAATTATCATAACAATTATTGCGGGAAGCTAACTCTAATCCTAATTTGGGTACTAGGATTATTCTTCTTATCCTTCATTTTAATCCTTAAGAATGAATTTCATCACATTAGCTATCCAACGCCTCAAATGGCACCTCAAACGGATTCCGAAAACTCAACTTACAACCTTTGGAAGAATTTGTCAAAAATCAGACTGCATGAGTCGACGCATAACTCTTTAAGTCGACGCGTACTGGTCTGAAGTCCTGCATGATTCGATGTATAATCCCCTTGTGTCGACTCATACTGAGTCTGCAACACTACATGTATCGACGCATGATCCTTCGTATCGACTCATCCTGAGTCTTAAACCCTACATGTGTCGATGCATGGCCTTTGAGGTCGACTCATCCTGATCTGCAATGACTCTAATCATAGGTAATTATCAATTATAATAATCCCATGTTTCTACATCAATTATACAACATTAGGCATCATTATTCATCTCTAAATCATTGATCCTCATCAAACAATAATATATATATTTCAATCATAAACAAATCAACTTTTCAAATCCAATCCCACATACTACTCATCATAATCCCTAATATAGAGTCAGAACCCCACCCTTACCTTGGTTTGAAGGTTGCTCTATAATTTTTCCGATTTAATTCCGTTCTGCTTCCTCTCCTCCTTTTCGGCAACTTTCATGTTCTCTTTCACAACTTCAACAAATAATCCAAAAATAATTTAATTAAATAATTAATTAATTTAACGGGCGTTACAGAAGAATCTTGTCGTCATCCTAGAGCAAAGCAACTCCTCGATGGTTACCTAGTTTTAATATAAATATAGGATGTTTATGTAGATTTCTGGGTGTTCAACTAACAGTACAAGTCATTCAATACTATTCGAGTACCCGCTGCGTGAGAAAGAATACTGAAAATGTACGTTTGAAACACCACATTTTATAATCAAAGTCTTTTACATTTCTCTTTACATTCCTTACCTTTTTATCTCACTTGCAAAAATCTAGTTTCCCTTGCATTCTATTTTACCTTGCACTTTACTTGCACTTTTTACCAGATTTCTGTACTTAAACTCTTCTCAACCCCTTTTCTATTTTACTCTCTGCACTCAAACTCATCTCAAACCTCAACCCTTCTCAGTAGAACATGTGTTCTTTATTTATATCAACATTTATATCTAAACAACGTCAAAATTTAGCATATGTCCTAGGATCAAACTGATCTATCCTGCTGGTAAACAAAAAATTACCCTTTTTGAAAGATCAGCGGTTGTTTACTGAATAACACGGAAAACAGTACCCTATTGAAGTTTTAGTTGGTTCAACATGTCCTAAAAATTAACCGGGTTCTAGGGAATCTCAATACCATTGATCTTTCTTCATCGGGTATTGTCTCAACATAATCAATCTTTTCTTGCAGATGAAATATCCCGAAAGTTTGATCTCAATGAGCGTAGTATCGAGTATCAACCAATCTTCAGATTTCCACCGAAGCCGACTATCTCACTACTTTCTAATGGCCAAGTTGTCCAACTAAAGGTTCTACGGTCAGTTAGTGCTTTATGACACTGTTGTGACTGGTTTTTAAATCGGAGTCGCCACTATTAGTTTTTATCCTAGGGAAGGGAATCTAACAGAAAACCCTAATTCGCAGACAGATTCAAGGTTTCTAACTTCATTAGACGAAAGGAAGGAGTTAGGCACCTTTCATATACCTTGTTCACAAGGATATTAGGTTTTAGGTTTAGGTTCGAGTAAAATAGGGTTTTAAATTTTAATTAGGAGGAAGGGTTTAATTTTTTTATAAGGGAACTCGCTATGATTTTTGATCGTATGCCTACGTATCCTCTTATGAGGAATCAGAGTCCCAATTCGTAGTTCGTATGGGTTGGTATTTTTTAGGGGTTTATGAACATATTTTGAATCACTTCGCACTCGATCGAGAGTAGTGATTGCGGAAATTTTGACTGAGTACGCAGCAAGCCAAAATTAGTTTGAAACCCATTTGCAAAAAGGAATTATTAATTAGCATAATTTATTCGCGAAAATAATTTGATATTTGTTTATGTTTTTTAATTCATTAATCGCAAAACGCCTTGATTAATGCATGATTAGAAAGTAATTTTATGCAAATAATATATAAAGTGAGATATGCAGTTTTAATATAAAAATAGATTTATTTGGCGATATAGTAATACTTACATATAATAAATAATGATACTATAAATAAAAATTACTGATAATGATAATAATTATTACGATTAATAATGATAAAAATAATAAAAATAATAAAAATATAAGTATAATATAATAATAATAATAAGAAAATAATAATTATATATAAAAAATGTAAAAAAAGATTAATTAGACAGGGGGTGTAAATCTCGTTTCTAAGTAAAATAGGGGGGGTGCTGAAAGTGATCTGGGCTTTAAGCCCAAAACAAAATCTGGACAGGGGGTGTGACTTGCTGTTGTGTTTAGTAAAAAGAAAAAAGAAGGTGGTACGAAAAGTAATTGGGCTAGGCCCAAACGCGTTTTGGAGAGGCTAGGTTGTTCGTGTGTATGAAGGTGTATTGTGCTTAGGGTGGACTTGGCCTTACGGCCCTCTAGTGATGATCACACGGTCAGGATTTGAAGGAGCACGATAGTTACCATGCATGCGCGCGTTTTGGAAAGCAACGGAATACACATTGTCATTACCTTATTCATTTTTTCCTCAGACAAAGAACTTTGTTCTTCTTCCCTTCGCCCCCTTTCTCTTCTCCAAACCCTAGATCCAAAATGCATCGCGACGCATATCCTAACCGAAACCCTAACATAAAAATCCACTCAACAAAACCCCAAATCAACAATCAGAAAAAGGAAGCTAAGTTTACCCCTTCGTGATATCGTTCTCTGGGTTCTGAGCTTTGGGATTTTAACGCTAACCCCTCTTCTTTTTCTCTGCGGTTAGGGTTTGGGGCTTCGAAACTCTAATCTCCTCTTCAAGATTGACTTGGTAAGGGTTCTTCTATATGTTCGCCGTCCCAACCAAAAAAACTCCCTCACTGTTTCTTCTTCTTCTCTATTTATAGCCTCTTAGATATAGGGTTTTCCTCATTTTTTGGCTTGAACCAATTTTTGTTATAATCAGAATAGCCTCCGGATTTAAAGACGATTATGGATTCTTTTTTGATTGACTTTGCAACATATTTGATTTGAATATATCATTACTTTCTGGATTCAGATTTACTTCCAGCATACTGTAAAAGATACGTTTTTTTTGTTAAAAATCTTAACAATAACTGTTAGTAGGAACCTTGCGCTGAGTTGGATTTCATTTTCAATGTTGAGATTTTATTCTGTTATGATTTGACTCTGCCATTTAGGGATAACATGATTGGTTCTGTAAATGATTTCCTGATTTTTGTAAAGTTTGGATTTGACTTATGTTTTAGATTCTTAGATCTGTACTGAGATTGCTTTTTTTTTTCCTGTAATGAGTTGTAGACTTCTGCATTTAACAGATTTGTGCTTGATTGTGTTATACTGTGAAATAGAGTTTGTAATGATACCATACTGCTATTGGACAACTATGACTCAGTATTTCCATTTTTGGGTTAGATCCAAAAATTTCTTGTAACATTAGAGATTCGATCTATAATACATGATTGGTTGTAAATGAGGATTTGCCTTTATTTGATTTTGTTCAGTTTTGGAGATTTATTTTAGGTTTGATTCTGTAAGATTTGTACTGTAAATTTGAGATTCTGTACTTTCTGGATTTGGTTTTTTGCAACAGAGATTTGATTGTAATTTTTTGATCTAGTCTTTGCACTGTAAAATCCAATATTTTCTCTATAATAAAACTGGACTTTGGGCCAGATTAGTGCAATTTTTAGTTTTGACAGTAAAAGCCTTTTTTTATCTGCACAAATTTAGTTTTGAATTTGTAAAAGGAAAGATTGGATTTGGATTTAAGATCCGTTTTGTTTTTAGTTTCCTGAGATTTGATTCAACAGAAAAATAATTTTTTTTTCTAGATTTGATTCCCATAGCAGCACTTATTTTGAATTGGGCTTTTTAGACTGTACTTGCAAAAAATGCATCTGTCACAACCATTTTCCCGGACCAGGCCCAATCTTTAACAAACTGATCCAGCAAAAAACTCTTAATATTCATTTTTAAAATGAGACATCAATCACCAAAAGGGAGAAAACGAGCTGACTAAAAAAAACAAAGGGCCTAGGCTCTATTGGGCTTGCACATCCATAGCTGTACTCCTCTTTTTGCTTTACAACACAAAAATGGGCCAATGGACTAAATTCTGATGGGCTTTGTATTGCAATGTCATCTTTTCCTTTTACTAGCTACTAATACACTTAAACGGGCTTGACTAAAAAATTCAATGGGCCTCAACTACACCCTCTTTTGCTAATAACAACCAAAACGAAAATGGACCCAATTCTAATGGGCTTGTATATTGCAATTCCAACCTCCCTCTTTTACTAATAACGTTAACACTAAAATGGGTTTATGACATATTTAGTTTTTAACTAATAACAACTTAAATCTAAGTGGACTTAACAATTACTTGGATAATTTTTCACTTTCGAATCGCATGGGCCATTGGCCAACATGCTTTGTAAATGGGCCTACGGATACATGGGTCTTTCTGATTTAGAAAGCCCCACTTTCCTGAATTAAAGTACACCCCCTTGGTTTCATATAAAGATGGGCCTTCAGATACTGTTGTACCATCTTTGCTTAAATAGTTCTTCTCTATCTTTATTCTTGAAAATATAATCGTTGAGGTAGGGTAAATTTAGGTTATGACAGCTGCCCCTATTTAATTATCTTTCAGTCAAATAGCATGGGAAAACTTGAGTCTTGCGCATTTTGATTGAAAGTTTATTGAATACTTGAAGTATCACCAAATTTGTCTGACAAACATAAGGTTACCCTGATATAGCATACCCTTACGAATCTCAAGGACGTAGGCAAAGCTGAGGATGCATCGCTTACCAGGGTTTGATAACGAGGCAGATGGTGCAATTCTGTATGTCTTGGCTTATTCACCCATTTGGAGGGTGAGTATAGAAATGATTGATGATGCTTGGCTGCTTGAAAACTGAGGCCAAGGGTTACATTTGCGAATCGCTGGATGATGTCTGAGGTGATGTATTGATTTGGATCATACGCATTACGGCTCAGAGGTAGTGTGTTTGAGTTTAGATAGTATGTTGCGGCTTAGAGGCAACGTGTTGGTTTGGATGACAAATTGCGGCTTAGAGGCAATGGGTCCGATTCGGGTGATATATTGAGGCTTAGAGGCAATATATTGATTTGTAGAGTTTCACTGCGGCTTAGAGGCAATATATTGATTTGGAGAGTTTCACTGCGGCTTAGAGGCAGTGTAAATGGGTTTTGACAATGTGTTGCGGCTTAGAGGAAACATGATAGGTTTTGAGAACATATTGCAGCTTAGAGGAAACCTGCTGAGTTGGGAATTCATTGCGTCTTAGAGGCAATGGGGTTCAAGTCGATTGATATATTGCGGCTTAGAGGCAATATACTGATTTGGAGAGATTCACTGCGGCTTAGAGGCTATGTAATGAGTTTTACAAATACATTGTGGCTTAGAAGCAATGTACCAGGTTTTTGCGAACGTTGCGGCTTAGAGGCAACATACTAAGTTTTGTAAGGAACTCATCACTGTGAGAAGACTTAGATGATGGGCTGAATGTGTCACGGTAGAGACTGATGTGACGGTTTTAATCGTAGGAGAAGTATTGTGCTGGTTGACCCTTAGATAGTTTGATCGGGGATGAAGTTGTTTGCCGTTTGCTATGCACTACATGTGTGTTGAATGTCGTATGTATGCAAAATGTATGGTGTTATGACATTGATATGGAAATCTGGATGTATGCGAGGATGTTGTATGTATGTGTTGTACCCCAAAATTTGCCCTCCCATATTTCTCAAAACATTTCAAGTGAGGTCCTCAAGATGCTCAAGGAAGTCCAAGGGTTAACTAGACAAGCTCTCTCCTAAGGCAGTCTACCTCAAATTAGGGTTTTATGTTGCATCAAGACACTTGAGTCCAACGGATCCCAAATACTCACCATTGTCCTAATATGTTCTCAAGATCATCTATGTCAAGTTTCAAGCCTTGCAGAGGAAGTTTGCTCAGTCAATTGCTCAAAGGCCCAAAAATCGATTGTGCTAGGGCAAAAGTCAATTGTGGTCCACATACAGTCAAACTTCAAGATTTTTGGTCAAAATCCTCATTTTTAAGTATCATTCATCATTTGATCAAGGGTTGATCATGATTCATCAAGGATTGCTCACAATTCATCAAGACTCAAAAGTTGCTAAATTAGGGTTTTGCAGGAAAAGTCTACTCAACTTTGACCAAGCATAACTTTCTCATATTTTATGAGAAATGACCCATCCAAATCTCATTTTGAGGAGGATGCAATTCTCTACAATTCATATTCAGCTATCAAGTTCAAAATATGCACTCACAAGAAGTTATGAATTTTGACATTATAGGTCATTTTGAAAAGTCAACTAAAACACCTTTTTTGTCAAAGCATCATACATGAACATGGAATACCAAATTAAGATGAGACCAAAATGGTTTCTTAGAGGACATCTCAATATTTCTAAAAAGTCCAAGAACACCTTCATAGAGTCAAAATTGAGGAAGCTATGCATTGGTGAAGTTGGCCCTTTTTGCAAAATTGTCAAAAGTCAATTATGCCTAAAATTGCAAATTTTGCCAAATGGGCCCAATCTTTTGCACTTGTTTTGAGTTGGCAACATGGTCCACGAGCCCTAGCCTTTTCCACTTGTCATTATCTTGTTTTTATTATTTATTTTTATTTTTATTTGAATTAAATCAATTTTAATCAAAACAAATTATGAGAAAATCCAAAACATTGAAATCTCAAGAATTTGCACATGTTTCAGGTCCTATATCCAGCTAGCATGAGATTGAATTCGTGTAAAGGCTTGGAGTGCATAAAAGATTGGTTTTAGGCTATTTTTGGAATGATTTTCAAAGGAATCAAATCAAAATAAAAATCAATAATGGAGGAAGATTGAGATCACGTGTTCAACCCTAATTCATTCCTCAGTATATAGGGAAGAATTGCAGACCTAAAACGAGACTAGAGAGAGGCGCGAGAACAAGAAAAAAACTTGAAAAAATCATAACAAAGTGCTGAGTCGAATTCATTGTTCCAAGCAAATTCAAAGCCTCCTGACCATCCCAATCGCTTCCTGGGATCCCCAGCAAGCAAAACCAATCAAGAACAAGCACTCCCAAGCCCTGAAACCCATTTTAAGTCAGCCACGACTATGATGTATTTTTGAAATCGATTTTCATAATCCTGGCATCTATAGCATGAAATAATGGTATATTCTTGTTCACCATCACATTTGCAAGCTATCTGGCATGTTTAATTGCATTTTCTTGGACTGTATGAGATTTCACCATTGTAAGGGTTGGTAGCTTCGATTTGGGATTTCTGTGTGCAGGTAAAATTGGGCCATGAAAGGGGCACCATCACGCTCAGAAGGTCCAGACGAGTTGATTGGTGGCCCTAGTTTTTATTTATCATGCTCATGGTTGATTTTAAGAGTATGCAGGTTTGTAGTGACAGACACACGTCCATAGGTAAAAGTCTATGACTTTTACCAACGGAGCAAGGAGGAAGAAGATGTCGTGGCAAGCCATCATTTGCGCATTTGAAAATTTGCGCGTTTGGATCTGGGAATCTTGTCGTTTTCCCATATTATTATTTATGTTTATTATATGAACAATTGAAACGCGTAGCTCAGTTGGTGGCCAGGTGGTGGGAAAGTGCTTCAGGACCTGGGTTCGAATCCCAGGTCCCCCTATTTCTTCATATTATTTTCTTTCAAGTAATCCAACGCGCACACAAGGCCAAGGTCCACCATATGACTTCATTATCCAACCTGCCAAGTGGCCAGATGGCCAAATCCAAAGGCCATCAACGAAGGAGCATCATGAAGCCTAGTCAATGCAAAGCATGGGATCCAACAAGTCAACGTGGGTCAATCCCTTTTGGGCCCAGAAGCTACTGTTTACACCCCCAAAATCATTCTTCAGGCCCATTATCTCTTTCTTTATTCTTTTACATTTTTTTCTTTATTAATTTATTTTATTTATATTTTACTCACAAATTTAATTTTCTTTTATTCAAAAATCACATAAAATCAACTTTTCCTCAAATTAGGTTTAGATTTTATTTTTTATCAAAAAAAATAATTAATTTAATTAGGTTATGTAATTTTAGATAACTTTAATTATTTTGTACATAATTAAAATTAATTAGAACAATTAGGGTTTTAACTTAATTATATTTTCTTTTTTTTTCTTAAAATAACCAAAAATACAAAAATAGGCCATTTATTTATTTTCATTAATTAATTTAATTAGCTAATTATTTTTGTATTTAATTTTAAAACTTAATTCTTTTTCTTAAAAATAATTAAAAAACAACAAAAACAATTTTTCTTTTGATTAGGTTAGAAGGGGTCAAAACCCTAGTTCTCTCCCGATCTTAATTTCCTCGCGCGCGCTTTATCATTTATTTTTATACTATTAATGTAATTGCTCACAAGTTGTAATAGTTTAATTAGGTCTTTTATTTTCATTTATCGCTTCATTTTTTAAGGGTTTGTTTTTGGCTATGTAAATACCCGAAGCCTTGTAATAGCGAACTTTAATTTCCGCACTTTAAATTCCGCAAAATATTAACTGTTAGATGTATGAATAATATGGATGCATGACAAGAATGTATGATTAACTTTAAAATAGTTAGCCAACCCTAAATGTGCAAAGATGATAAACTTGAAATTGAATCACTCGCACATGCGCACTGCTAGGGTACACTCCCACTTCGGTTGCCTTCGGTAAACGGTCATTGAGTATAGGATGTTTTAGTGGTCATCCTTTTGTCTCAAAGATCAAAGATGCCTCAGAAAGGTTGCCTCGGAATTGTTGCCTCGAATATTAATCTTAAGATATTAGGGTTATTACTAAGACGTCCTAACATTTCTTTAGTGACCGTATGTCCCTTTCGAATTGACCCTCAAAACTCCGACGATGGTGCTACCTACTCACTAATAGTGGGATATCGCTGTTTAAAGGAAACAAACATAGCACGATTATTTTTTCGAGTAGGTAGATTAACTCTTAAGTACTTGCTCAATCCAAACAAACTTTTTCACACTTACACTCCTTTTCAAACAAAGTTTCCAAAAACACTTCGTAACACTCTTGTAGATAGAAGCAAGGGTTAAATCGAAGTCAAAACAAAAATTTTCAAATCACACAAACACAAAGAAGCAATTTTGAAAATGATGAGCAAATACCTAAGAGCCCGTAGATAACTATTGATAGAAAGGGTGCTAATACCTTCCCTTTCTATAATCTACCCCCCGTACTCAGAAAATCTCGAAAAAGGAATTTTTCTGTGCTTTTTTCCTTTCCTTGTTGGATAAAATAAAAGTCGGTGGTGACTCTTGCTTACCGCGACATTTTGCAAACACAAACTCAAAACGCAAACCAGCATTCCTAAAAACAGTCCCGGTTCTGGCCACCGTATCACAATATGCTTTTAGATGTACGAATGTACGTGTGAAATGTGTGTAAGATGCGCGTATGCTTCGAAATGTCATGCATATTATTTCTGGTTTCTCTCCTTTTAGCCATTGGTTTAGAGTTACCAATTCCTGGCGTTGTATGGTGTGTCATCGTAGTATTGTTGAATTCAAGCGCGGGGAACAAAATTTAGCCAAATTTGAATACTGATTTTGTATTGTGGATGTAGACGTAGGTGCACATATGTAGAATTGGCAGGAATACATATGCGTATTTACGCGTGCTCGCGTCTACCTTGTGTTACAAGTTATGCATAGGTGCTTACATGGACGCAGTCGTCGCGTATATATATGCATAGACATTGTATTGTTGAATGTAATCATAGGCGCGACCACGTGTATAGACGCGGGTGTGGATAAGCATAGATACAAGTGTAGGTGGATTTTTATGTTGTAAGAGTAGCTATGTGCATGGATATATGCGTGGATTTTCCTCTGTTATTTTTCTAAACCAAGTACTTTTGATATTTGTCAGATGCTTTTATTCTGTATATTCTCTAAAATTATTTCAAGACAATATTCATGAGTAATAATCGTAGTATTCTTTAAACAAGTATGAGAGAAAAAAATATGATTCTAAAGATATAACGAAAATAAATGTTTTATTGATATGCCTCAGAGTGGGCGAGAATACAAGATGCAATTCCTAGAAAGAGGTAATTACAGAAAATTTTAAAACAGTAAATGGCAATGAACAATGATAATCGCTACTACTGTTCCCCCATAGCTTTGATGTTTTTATCCCCTTGGATTCTGAGTTGTATGATTTCAATCTATCCTCCCCTTCATGGTTTGTAGTCGTAACTCCCAGATTGCAGTCTTTTTGTTCTTTATTTCTTTATATGAAATCCCTAGCTTTTGCCTGGATTGCCCTTTCGGGTTTTCAATCCACTGGGATAAATTTTCGTATGCCCCTAATTTTTTCCTAGATCTCCCTTTAGGGTTTTCGATCCACCGGGACACTCCTTTTTTTGCTTAAATCGTACCTTTTGGGGTTCAATTTTATCGAGATTTTTATACATAGTATTTTTTACTGCGTCTGTGTTGGTTGGATGCGGTAGTTCTTCCCCATCCATTGTTGTGAGGATGAGACCACCTCCAGAGAATGATGTTTTGACTACGAATAGACCTTCGTAGTTAGGCGTCCATTTACCACGTGAATCGAGACAGGGTAGTAAAATCTTTTTGAGCACAATATCCCCTTCTTTGAATATTCGAGGGCGTACCTTCTTGTCGAAGGCCCTCTTCATTCTCTCCTGATGTAATTGACTATGACACAAAGCCATTAATCATTTTTCTTCGATGAGGTTAAGTTGATCGAGTCAAACCTGTACCCATTCCGCCTCTTCCAGTTTTGTGTCCCTCAGGATTCAGAGTGATGGTATCTCAACTTCCATCGGGAGTACTGCCTCCATGCCATACACAAGTAAAAAAGGAGTTGTGCCTGTTGATGTGCGTACTGAGGTGTGATAGCCGTGCAGAGCAAATGGAAGCATTTCATGACAATCTTTATATGTCTTCACCATTTTCTGGATGATTTTCTTAATATTTTTGTTGGCTGCTTCGACGGCCCCGTTCATCTTCGGCCTGTATGATGAAGAATTGTGAGGCTCGATTTTGAAGTCGTCGCATAATTCCTTCACCATGTTGTTGTTTAAATTAGACCCGTTATCCGTAATTATCCGGCTTGGGACACCATATCTGCATATGGTATTCTGTTTGATAAAGCATGCAACCACTTGGCTTGTTACATTGGCGTAGGATACTTCCTCTACCCACTTGGTAAAGTAGTCGATGGCTACTAATATAAAGCGGCGTCTGTTTGATGCTTCCGGCTCGATCATACCGATCATATCAATTTCCCACATCGAAAATGGCCAAGGGGAGCTCATGACGTTCAAGGGAGTCAGTGGTATATTTATCTTGTCGGTATAGATCTGACACTTATGGCATATCTCCGTGTAGTGATAACAATCAGCTTCCATTGTTAATCAGTAATACCCATCTCATGATGTTAAAAGTCTTTGTTCTTTTCATCCTCCTTTAGATATTCCTATCTTACCATTGATTAGTAAGTAGCCCTGTCATTAGATGTGAAGGGACAGGCGTGGGTCGTCATACAGTCATAGAAGGCAACATTGTAAGATACCTTAGCAATTTGTCGTAAGGGTCTAAGATCATTTACCAAAGGCAACATCCAAGGGTCACCGAGGGACTACGATCTTGTATTTGAGAGTCTTTGCTAACGTATCCCACGTTCGAAGGACATGACTGTTTTATTCTAAGGCAACAAGTGTGGGTTAACCCTAGAGGTGCAAGTGTGTGAAGTGTTTTGTTTTTATTTAAATTGTCTTGAATTAGGGTTGTCTATTGTTTGTTCTAAGTCTTGCCCTACGAACCCTAATTACTAGTAATAATATGGAAAGCGGTAAATTATGGAAATTAAAAGTCCTACGCTATTACATCACTTTAGGGGATGGGGGTACAAATTACAAGTAGGGATGAAAGTAATTAAAACCTAATTACTATTACAACCATATTGAATAATGCCAAATAAAATACACAAGAATATAAAGATAATGTAAAAGAAAAATATTTTTTATAGTTTTTTGTATGAAATTTTTTTAAACTTAATTAATCAAATTGAAAAGAAATAAATAATAACTCCAATGTCTAAATTAAATTAATTTAATTAAAAGAAAATTAAAACCTAAGTCTAAATTAATTAAGAAAAGAATTTAATTTATTATAAAAAATTTTTTTTGGTCTTTTTATTTAAAGGAAATAAAACTAAAGTAAAAATAACAATTTTAGCCTAAGTATTTAATAAAATATTTTTGGTATTTTTTATTAGAAAAACAATAAAAAAAAATAAAAATGAATAAGAGAAAATGAAATAAAATAAAAATATAAATTAGAAGCCAGGGGGGTTTGAAAATGAATTATTGGGTTTAAAAGTATGTTTTTTTGTTTGAAGTAAAAATAAATTAAAAAAAGAATATGGGCATGCATATTATTGAGAAATCAGGGGGGTACGCTAAGGAATATGTTGAAACATAGGCCCAAAAATCTGTTTTTTTCCTGAGAAATAAAATAAAAGAAAGGGGGCTAGAAATTGCAGTAAAAGAGAGGGTGTGATTAGCAGTAGTGTCCAACCCAGTAAATAGATTCGTAGATCCAGTGGGGAACATTCCAGAAAGAACATGGTGAGGATGTAAGCTTGTCCGTCTGATGAGGATGATGGTGCTATGATGATGATCTAGCCAATTATGAGTGAGGGCGTATGATAGTTGTTGTGGTAATGCTGCGTGAAATTGGATAATCCTGCAATCACAAGGGTGGTGACAAGTGTTACCACCAAATAAAATTTGTTAAAAAAAATGAAAGTAACAAAAATAAAAATTAATACTTCATTTTGTTAAAACAGAGAACAATGTCTCTCTCTTCTTCTCTGTATTCTCTCATTCTCCTTTGTTTTTGTGTTCGCCGGAAATTGCCCTAGCGGCGGTCGACAGTGGCTCTCACGGTGGATTCGCTCTGATCTTCAATTCTTTTACATGTTTAGCTTCGTCTCGTTATCCTCTTTGCTAATTTGTGGCTCGTTTTTGCAGATGTTGCATAATTTTGAGTAGATATTGAAAGGGGTGGACGAAACCCTAGGTCCATATATGATGAAATCTGGTAACGATGATGACATTCTTTAACGAGAATGCTACCTCTGAGTTCATCTTGGTGAGATCTCTCTAATCTTCTTTGTTTTGCAATTTGCTTCTTTTCTTCTTCTTCTCTCTCGGATCTGAAGGGTTAGGTTTTAGGAAGACGATGATACAAATTATTTAGGGTTTTGTTGTTTCTGAATTAGTTTGTATATCTCTCTCTCTCTCTGTGAACGAATTTTGAAAAGGGGTTTGTATTGTTGTTGTTTCTGTGAATGAATTTTGAAAAGATTTTGAACCTAGGGTTTGGTTTGTTGAGACAAGTTTCAAGGGTTTGGTATACTGCTATAGATCTCTTTCTTTTCTGTCTGTGAATAAAATTTGAAAAGGGTTTTTATGGCTCCCCCCTGTTCTGCCTCTTTGATGTATGAACTGTAATCTTGGTTTTATACTGTAAATTGCTTGCTCAGTTTGACAGGATTTATTGGACTCATCAACTTTTCTGATTTTTCTGATATGCCAACTCTGTTTGTACATTGCTATGCTAGCTTTGGTTTTCCTGGTGCTTGTTGGCTTGAATTTTCATACTTGTTGCTTGCTGGCTTGAATTTTCTGTTTCTTTTTTCAACTGGATTTATACTTTGTGCAATACATTTGCTTTTTTTGAATCTTCAATCAATGCTTACTTTGAACCAAACAAATTTTTTGCTCATTTGTTTGAGATTTGTAGTATAGGTGTTTGGCCTATGATTGACATTGCGGTTCTTGAATTTTGTTGGAACAAAGAAAAGTGAGGCTTCTTTGATTGTGATTGTTGCGTGAAAACATGATGCTGAGTTTGAAATTCTGACTTGAACCTCTTTTGATTTATCTTTTCTTATTGTTAACCAATTTTGCTTGTGATTTGCAATAGGGATATGCTTAGGCCAATGATAGAACAAGATTATTTAAGGATTTTGTTGGGATTTTGCAATTCTGATTTGTGATGCTTCTTGTTGGGCTTAATAGTGAACTATGACTTTTGAATTTTCGTCTCTTTGGGCCATTGAACCCGTGTCTGCTGTAACTGGGTTGTCTTATGATGAAATTCTGTTTGCATTTCTATTTGAATTTCTCCTATTGTGAATCAATCCATTTGTGATTTGCAATAGACTTAGGCCTATGATTAAACCAATTTTATATGAGGCTTTAATATACATTTAAGCATGATTGATAAAAAAATATTTTCTGATTCCTTAAGCAACACCCTAATGATGAATTTGAAGAGAAAATGCTTGTTTATTGTTTTTGTTTGCTAACCATTTTCCTTTTCCTTTTGTTTCATGTGAGCAACAATGGGAGAAATATTGAAATGGCAAAGGAAACTGTGACATGGCTTTGGAGGAGTTTGAAGGGAAATATGAAGAAACAAAGAATTTGAATCTCTAGAAAATAGAATCTTAGGATTTAGAATTCTTAGGAATTGAATTATGTTTGTAACAAAACTTTAGGGAAAGTTCATATTTGGATGTAAGAGTTTCTTTGCAAGAACCTTGTAAACTTGTAAACTTTGTAGAAATCTTAGTCTTGAATGAGAAACTTCTATGAAAACAATAATTTGGATTTTTGAAAGTGAATTTGAGATAACAAGTGAAGCTTTGCAACTTGAGATAAAAATAAACCTCCATATTTGTAATCTAAAACTCTTTTGTTTAAAGTTCAAAAGTCTTGATGTCTATTATGCAAACAATACTAGGTTCAAAGCAAATATTCGAATGACCAATCAAAGTGGTTATGCATTAATGAACTTAGTAGTGAGAAAGGATATAATAGGAAATGGTATTCCATTCATATTAATTCCAAAATAAAATTACAAATGACTTTGAATTTGAAGATCTAAACACAAGATAAAATCTTTATTGAAACCATAAGACCTTCCTCAGAATCATGAACGTGTTTTTCATAAAACTTGATCATGAATCAAGGACCAAAATTCCTTTCACAAGTAATGAAAGCCAAAATATCTCTCCACTTGAAATCATAACTTTACCACTTGACTCAAAAATCAAATCAACAAGTAACCAAATATTCACCTGATCTTAGAAATCAAAAATTCTCCTCAATCGAAGAAATTCAACAATCCAAACCCAAAAGATGAGAATACCCCAATCTCAAATTCAACTTTGATTAACTTTCTTCACAATAAAATAGTGTATCATCAAAAAGTTCTTAAGTCCAACAGCATTTATCATGAATCAAAACCTGACGCAAGGTAAACTCAAATGTCAAACCCTAATATTGTGCAACCATTGGACCATTGAACCTTTGGTGCTTAAAGCCATTAAGAACCCTAGGAGTATGGAAAGATATTTTTTGAATTGGAGGAGAGGGAAAATTTTAGGGTATAACAATGCTGATATGTTGCGCCGACTTTCTTCAAACCAAAAGGTATAACTTTGTAACATAAATTTCCCCATTGTGTGACAAAGGTAGTCTTCCCCATATCTTCAGGTGCCATCTTGATTTGATTATAACCATAGAAACCATCCACGAAGAAAAATAATTTAGGCTGAACAGTGTTGTCAACCAGAACATCAATATGCGAAAGCGAAAAGTCATCTTTGGGGCTTACCCTATTCAGATCCCTGTAGTCTACACACCTACACACTTTGCCATCCTTCTTAGGTATTGTATAATAAGACGGGAAACTGACTTTTGGTTTTGCATTTTATTGCAAATGTTGTGGATAGTAAGAGACGCCACCGACTTTTCTTTTATCCAATAAAGGAAAGGCTGAAAAGAATAGGAAAGACCTTTGAGAATTTTGTGATTAAGGGGGATGGGTTATGAAAAGGGAAGGTGTTAGCACCCTTTTCATCTGTGGTTATCTATGGGCTCTTAATCGCTAATTCACTTTTTTGAAAATGCTTTGTGTTTGTATGTTTTTGAAAATATTTTGAAAAATGCCTAAGTGCGACAAACTTTATAATGATTCTCGTATTGTTAAGAATGCATACAAAGTGTTTGTTTTGAAAATATTTCAGAAGAGAAATGTATTGTGTGAAAAATGGTTTCGAAATGTTCGCGAGCAAGCGATTAAGAACTATATACCTTCTTAAAAGTCTTTTGTTCTTTTTCTCTTTCTTTAGATAGTGCTATCCTACCAGTGGTTAGTAGGAAGCTCTATCGTTAGATGTTTGAGGGACAGGTGCAGGTCATCGTATAATCATAAAGGCAACATATAGGTACACCTTTAGAAATTTGAAAGGACTATCATCATGTATTAGTAGGCAACATCGAGGGACAAGATTATTTACCGAAGGCAGCATCGATGGGTCATCGAGGGACTATGATCTTTATGATGATTTTTAACTGAGGGTCTTTGCTAATGGTATCTCTACGTTCGAGGGACATGACTGTTTTCCAAAGGCAACAAGTGGAGTCACCCTAGAGGCGCCTGTGTGAAAAGTGATCCATTTTTAGTTAATTTGTCTAAATTAGGTTTTCTAGAATTATGTTTTAAATCTTGTCATACAAACCCTATTAGCATACATCTAGCAATTATAAGGAAATCAGTAAAATGCGGAAAAGAAATCTAAACTATTACGGGGCTTCAGGAAAGGGGGTACAAACCATAAAAAAAAGGGAAGAAATAGTAAACCCTAGTTTAAGCTATTGCAGACCATCAACAATTACATAATTTATAAAACCAAACTAATTCGAAAATAAAAGAGCATGCGGAGATTGTAAAACTAAAGAGAAATGGGGAAAATGTTTAACGGAAAATAATTGATGATCTATCCTAATGATTAATTGATTTTAAATGAGAAAAAGGGAATTAATTAAAACCTAAAGTAAAAACCCTAAATTATTTAATTTAAAATAAGTTTAATGATAAAAACCTAAAGAAACTAATTTAATTAATTAAACTAATTTAATTAAAAAAAGTTAAGTTAATTTAATGAAAAAAAGTCAAGTTGATTTAATCAAAGAAAAACCCTAAATCTAAATTAATTTTAATTTATTAAAAAAATTTAATTATATTAAAAAAAGAAATTGAAATATAAATAAAAAAGTGATGGGCCTGAATAAGTGATTCTGGGGGTGTGAGAAAGTAAACCACTAGGCCCAAAGAGACAAGGCCCAGGGCGCATGTGCTAGATCTGGTGAGGATGGCTTCAAGGGTCTCATGATGCACCTCCAAATATGGGGCGTTGGATCTGATCTATTAAGATCTGATGGTTGTGACATGAGAGTACATGGCGTGCGCGTGGAGGATGCATGTGTTAGATATGTAAGAATTACACAACATAAAAAAATGTCCCACGCTTGGATCGAACCCAGGTACAGGCATAAGAGTGTCTTAAGGGTAAGCGCGCTATCACTGGGGTGGTCTTTACATCCGTTAGCATAATCAAATAATAAAAATATAACGTATAAACAAATATGATGACCAGAGAAGCGCCAGAGCCCTAGCTCCAGTCGTCTTCTCTGGAGACCTCATGACCTAAAACCTGCAAAAATCAAACATTAGTGATCCAAAACATCATGTCTCCCCTAATATGACCCTCCTGAATCAAAATCTAGACTTAGTTTTTGCTATAAACCTTTGGATCATGAGTTTCAAATGAAAAAAAGTGATCGGAGCAAATATGGTGTTTTGCAAACCAGCGTGCATGAGACCACAATACTTATTCAAACTTGTTCAAGCATGTCTCAGAAACTTGTTAAAAGAATTAATTCAGTTTAAAACAAGAAAAAATTAAAGATACTAACTTTCAAAAAAATGCAACTCGGTTATGCCATGTTATACAGTTTCGCATGCTTAGGATCATGGAAACAGATCCAAACCTACCCTTCAGTGTTCCTGGGAGTGATTGGAGTGGAGATTTGGAATGAGAGGGCTTGCCACGCATGTTTTTGGAACTTGAGGGTTTTAAATAAATTTGAGAATTTTGGCAAGCTTTTAGAGGCGAGGATGCATGGTCCTTTGCATCTGGTCTTGTTGTGCTTATATATGGGAAGGATTAAGGTACACAAATATGGGAAGAAACAAATGCAATCATTGCCAAATGAGACAAGAATCAAAAACATTACAAACTTCCATTTTGAGATATACCTTGCCATTTTCAAGTTCACACGGTTTTTCATGGTTATCAAATGATTCTTGGGCCTCCATGTGATTGAAACAAAAAGCCCATGCGCCTTATACCATTATTTCATATTTAATTTAATTTGCATTTCAAATGAATAAAAATTAAAATAAAAGAAATAAAAATCATAAAAATATATGAATGGATTTAGAGGTCCTATAACACACTGTGAACATGTTTGAACATGAAAATTTAGGTCCACTACTTTAAAATTTCAAGTTTGCTCATTTTACACTTCATGCATTCTCTCAAAATTTCCCAACTTGAACTGGTAATAACTCTCTCAATTTTCATCTATTGAAGGTGATATTTTAATTTTTGGAAAGCTCAATATGTCCTATACAATTTCTCTTTTGATCATTTTTGCATTTGGAGACTTTATCTTGATGTAAGTTGCCTTGATAAAAATTGTCTTTTTGTTGACTTTTGGAATGATCTATAATGTATGGGCTCATATCTCTCAAATGAAACACTTTTTGGACTTGAGCACATAGGTTCTAAGTTGTATATAATTGAATTTCCTTCATAATGGGCTTTTGTTGGGGAAAAGTTGATGAAGCATGTGAAAGTTATGCTTGGTCAAAGTATAGTTGATTTCTCCTAAGGAAATCCTAATTTTGCAACTTTTGACTTTTGATGATTTGAGGGCTTTCCTTGAGGTATCATGATCAAACCTTGATCAAATGATGAATATCACTTCAAAATGTTGATGTTGACCCAAAATCTTGAAGTTTGACTGTAGGTTGACCATAGTTGACTTTTTACCCAATACAGTTGATTTTCAATCATCTGAACTATTGACTGAGCAAACTTTTGATGCAAAGCTTGAAACTTGACATGAACATTATTGAAGACCTATGGAGAACCATGGAAATCACTTGAGACCTTTGCAACCCAAACTTACTTAAAAAACACAAAACCTTAGTTATGGACCCATTGCTTAGGAGGAGAATTTGCCTGATCAATTCTTGAGCATCCTTGAGCATTTGAGAACCTTAGAAGAATGTTTGGAAGAAAATGGTAGCGAAAATTTAAGGGTACAACAATTTTCCCTGTTCAATCTTCTTAAACTTTAAGAGTTAGATTGGCATGTCCGCCATTCTTGACTTGATGGTAGAAGATGATTGAACACTTAAGTGCTCAGAAATTTGCACTCACACGTTCACCAAGCAACACTGTTAGTTGATTATACCGGGAATGGGCTTAAAGATGCCATTTGGAGAGGTGACAGAGAGTCTTCAGAGACAGGCTTATAGATGCCATCTAGGATAACTATTGATAAGAAAATCAGACTAAGTCTACGCCTGAATTCATCTTAGAAGATATATTTGGAATGAGTCTACGCCCGACTTTGTCCAAAAGAATAATCAGAATAAATCTACACTCTATTATATCTGAACCAGATGATGTCTACGCCTGACTTTTCCAAAAAGAGCATTAGAAATAAATCTACACCTGATTTCATCCAAACTAGAAGATGTCTACGCCCGACTTCAACTAGAAGAGGTATCGGAAAGAGTCTACGCCTTATTTTCCAAATCAGAAAGAAATCTATGATTGATTTCATCCGAACTAGAAGAGGTCTACGCCCGACTTCAATTAGGAGAGGTACCGGAAAGAGTCTATGCCTGACTTTTCCAAAAAGAACATCAGAAAGAAATCTACGCTTGATTTCATCCAAACTAGAAGATGTCTACACGCGACTTTAACTAGAAAAGGTACCAGAAATAGTCTACGTCTAACTTTTCCAAGAGTATCAAAAAGAAATCTACGCCTGATTTCATCCAAACTAGAAGATGTTTATGCCCGACTTCAACTAGGAGAGGTACCAGAAAGATTCTACACCTGACCTTTTCCAAAAATAGTATTAGAAAGAAATATACGCTTGATTTCATCCAAACTAGAAGGTGTCTACGCCCGACTTCAACTAGAAGAGGTACCGAAAAGAGTCTACGCCTGACCTTTTCCAAAAATAGTATTAGAAATAAATCTACGCTTGATTTCATCCAAACTAGAAGATGTCTACGCCCGACTTCAACTAGAAGAGGTACAGGAAAGAGCCTACGCCTGACCTTTTCCAAAAAGAGTATTAGAAAGAACTTTATGCTTGATTTCATCCAAACTAGAATATGTCTACGCTCGACATCAACTAGAAGGGGTACAAGAAAGAGTCTAAGTCTAACTTTTTCTTAAAAGAGCACCAAAAAGAAATCTACGCCCAATTTCCTCTGAACTAGAAGATGTCTATGCCCTACTTCAACTAGGAAAGGTACCTATGTATGAATTTTTCAAAAAAGAGCATCAGAAAGAAATCTACGCCTGATTTCATCCGAACTAGAAGATGTCTACGCCCGACTTCAACTAGAAAAAGGTACCGGAAAGAGTCTATGTCTGACTCTTCCAAAAAGAGCATCAAAAATAATTCTATGCCTGATTTCATCCGCACTAGAAGATGTCTACTCCTGACTTCAACTAGGATAGGTTCTCTTTTAGCATGACCTTCTGGGGATAGTGCTTAAATAGCTTCTGAGGAATCTGCTTGTAGATTTTTACCTGAAAAGATAAAGAGTAAACTGTATGCAATGTCATGTCATATGAAAGATATTCTTAAAATAAATGAGAGTGTGTTATATGCATTTTGTATGTTTATGCTAAGATGTTTGTATATGATGTATGAATGTGAGATGTTGTTGAAGCGTATTAGTAACTTTGTGCAGCATCTTTGACTGGAAAAATAAATCCCTAATTGTTGTGGGGTATGAAGAATATGTGCATCTCCGATCTTTAGAGGGATTCCTGCTTTCTGTTTGAGGAAGCTCTGCTGGGGAATGTTGACTTCTGTTTGGAGAGAAGGTTTCAAGAATATTAGTATGTTATCGCTCTACCGGGGAATTTAATTATTATATACCCTGACTGGGGATAAAAGAGATGGATAACCTCTCGAAGTGTTGTCTGACCGAGTTTTTGATATGGATGTCGACTCGTCTGGAGAGAATAAGATGGAACGATGACCAGTATGATTCCATATTCAGTAACAACTCTCTGGGGATAATGGTCTGGACTTCCCCTTACTAGGGATATAAATTTTTCCGGTGATCTGTAGTAGTTAGAGAAATAGACTCAAGCTGGGGAGATCGAACTCAGCTGGGGGAAATAAACCTTGTTGGGGAAATAAACCCTGTTGGGAAATAAACCCTAAACTTTGACAGAGGAATATTCTACTGAGGAAATACCCTTGCTGGGGACATGAGCTCTGCTGGAGAAAGGGAATTCTGCATGGGATTTTATGACGCTGGAGAAATAAACTCAGCTGGGGAAGAGAATTTCCATAAACTGTACCGATGCCATAGTCTCTGATGGAGATTGGGACTTTGTAGGTTAGCAATATTTCCGGGAAAAATATCATATTCCTTTATCTGCTGGAGGGGTTTGCTAGTGAAATATATCTTCATTGAAGATGAGCTTGTTAAGATTACTCTGTGTGGATAACCCAATGGAAGTTGTTCTGCAGGGATAATCTTGTGAGGAGTTTTCTATGGGGATACATGGACGACTTGAACATTATCCTAACTTCTAGAGTCTTGAGCGAATGCTTATTCCTGTTTTTATGCATATATATGTTTACAATAACCGTATTCATATGCATATGTTCATTCAATTTATTCATTGGATGTTTTTTGCAAACAAAATGGAAAAAGGCAAAACAAAAGTTTGAATTTTGAAATTTGTATTTTATTTGATAATTTTCCCATACACGGGCGGTTTTGTACAAAGAGACTGAAATCCTAGTAAGAGGAAATCGTGGTGAAATAAAAAGAGTACAAAGTGAAAAAAAAACATATAGCTATGTGGAAATAATCTCGTCGGGTTTCAACTATGCTATCTTCCCATATGTCTTCAAGCATCTCATCCCTTATTGTCGGAAGAAGTTAACTGAACTAATCTGTACCATTTGAACTTGACGTTGGTAATAAAGCTCGTCGTAAGTGATCCAACGAGACATAGTCGTACGATGTCCCTAACTTTTTCCCGGACCGCCCTTTCGGGTTTTCAGTCCACCGGGATTCCCTTTGTTGTACCCCAAAATTTTCCCTCCCATATTTCTCAATACATCCCAAGTAAGGTCCTCAAATTCCTCAAGGAAGTCCAAGGGTTGACCAGACAAACTCTCTCCTAAGGCAGTCTACCTCAAATTAGGGTTTCATTTTACATCAAGATATTTGAACCAAAAGGGTCCCAAATTCTCATCATTTTCCTAATATGTCCACAATATCATCCATGTCAAGTTTCAAGCCTTGTAGAGAAAGTTTGCTCAGTCAATTGCTCAAATGCCTGAAAATCAACTGTGCTAGGGCAAAAGTCAATTGTGTCTTGCATACAGTCAAACTTCAATATTTTTGATCAAAATCATCATTTTGAAGCATTATTCATCATATGATCAAGGGTTGATCATGATTCATCAAGGATTGCTCACAATTCATCAAAACCCAAAAGTTGCTAAATTAGGGTTTTGTAGGAAAAGTCAACTCAACTTTGACCAAGCATAACATTCTCATACTTTATCAAAATTGACCCATCCAAATCTCACTTTTAAGAGGATAGAATTACCTACAATTAATCTTCATCTACCAAGTTCAAAATATGCACACACAAGAAGATATGAATTTGGACTTTATAGGTCATTTTGAAAAGTCAACAAAAACACCTTTTTTTGTCAAAGCTTCATACATGAACATGGAAGATTCAATTGAGATGAGACCAAAAGTGTTGCTTAGAGGACGTCTTGAGCTTTTTCAAAAGTCCAAGAACACATATCTAGGGTCAAAATTGAAGGAGTTATGCAATGGTGAAGTTGACCCTTTTTGCAAAATTGCCAAAAGTCAAAAGTGGCAAAAATTGCAATTTTTGTCAAATGGGCCTAACGTTTTGTGTTTGTATTGAGTTGGTAACATGATCCATGACCCATGATCCTTCCCACTTGTCTTTATTTTATTTTAGTAATTTATTTTGATTTTGATTTCAATTAAATCAAAATAAAATCATGAAAATATCAAAACTAATCAAAGCTTGAGATTTTGTGCATGTTTAGGTCTCTTATACAATTGGGAAGAGAATCAAATCGTGCAAGGGTCATTTGGATACAAAAAGATTGAGTTTTGCTTGATTTAGAAATATTTTAATAAGGATCAAATCATGATTCAATCACCTTAATTGAAAAAGATTTGAAGCAAATTTGTAACCCAAATCCATTCAAGGGTACATATAGAACATGTGCAGACCAAAAAACAGAGGATGAGAGGCGTGAGAAACTGAAAGCAAACTTGCAAAAACTCAACAAAAGTGGTGAATCAAATTCCAACTTCCAGGCCATCTCAAGCCTTCCCAGCTATCTCAATCGCTTGCTGGATATCTCTGGGGCATATTGCAGTCATTAACAAGCTTCATAACATCCCAAAACACGTTGTAAGTACCCCACGACATTCATACTTTTTTGAAATCATAATTCATGATTCTGGCATTGTTAGCATAGTTTATGGATATATTCTGAACCTTTGAAACATTTGCAAGCTAATGATAATAATTAATTGCATTTTTGCTAACCATATAGAAAGTTGCCATGATTAGGGTTTAGGTTTCATTTTTAGGGATTTTGCTTGCAGGAACAATTGTCCATGGAAAGTGGTACCATGATGCTCGTGAAGTTTCCATGAGTTGATTGGTACCACTGGAATTGATTTATGATGCTTAAAGTGAATTTTGGAAGATCACATGGCTGTACCTACGCCCAGAAAACCGTAGGTAAAAGTGTTGGACTTTTGCCAACGGAGGGAGGAAGAAGAAGGGTGGTGTGGCACCCCCTGACTGGCCCATTCAAAAATTTGTGCGTTTTGATATATTAATTTTCTTTTCCAATATAATATTTGATTGTTATTCCATATGCAAATGAACATGTTAGCTCAGTTGGTCAGTGGGCGAAGGAAATTTCCAAAGGGCCTGGGTTCGATCCCCAGGTCCCCATATTTACCAATGCTATTTTCATTTACATCATCAGGTACACGCAGATGCATTGAGTCCATCATATGCCATCATCCTTCAACCACCAGATCTCCATAATGCCAGATCTAACGCTCATCCTTGGGAGGTCCATGATGCACCCTAATCAAGCCAATGCACAAGATCTGGAAAGTCAACCTAGGCCAAGGATTATTGGGCTAGAAATTGTTATTGGCACCCCCTTTTTGCTTTGATACCAGATCCTTTTCTTTATTCTTCTTATATTTTCTTTTATTTATTTATTTTTGTTTAAATTATTTACTAACATAAAACTAATTCTTTTTACAAAAAACTCATAGAATCAATTTTCAACAATTTAGATTTAGGTTTTATTTTTATCAAATTTAATTTAACAATTAGTTTAGTTTAATTTTAGAGTAATTTTAACCCTTTTGTAAATAATTTAAAAAAAATTAGAAAATTAGGGTTTGTTTGATTTTATTTTTATTTTCTTTTCTTGAAATAACAAACATGCAAAAATAGGTCAAATTAATTATTTTTCCTAATTTAAATTAATTAGTAATTAGGTTTGTGTTTATTCAAATAAAACCTGATTTTCTCAAAATAATCAAAAAACACAAAAAATAATTTTTCTTTCAATTAGGTTTAGACGGGGTCAAAACCCTAATCTTCCCTGTTCTCGATTCATCGTGCGCATTTATTATTTTTTACAATATTAATGTAACTGCTCATGGTATGTAATAGTTTAATTAGGACTTTTACGGGTTTTTTTGGCTATGTAATTAATCCCCTCCCCGAAGCCTTGTAATAACGTAGTTTTATTTCTCGCATTTTAATTTTCACAAATATTAACTGTTAGATGTATGATAATAGGATTGCATGACAAGACTGTATGTTAATTTTAAAATGGTTAGCAAACCCTAAATGTGCAAAGATAATAACTGAAATCAAATCACTCGCACATGCACACTCTTAGGGTATACTCTCACTTCGATTTCCTTCGGTAAACGATCATTAAGTATAGGGTGTTTTAGTGGTTGCCCTCCTATATAACAAAGATCAAAAGTCCCGTTCGGAAATGTTGCCTCGAAAAGGTTGCCTCGGAAATGTTGTCTCGGAAATGTTGCCTCAAATATGACCTTAAGACACTAGGGTTATTACTAAGACGTCCTAACATTGCTTTAGTGATCGTACGTCCCTTTCGAATTGACCCTTACAACTCCAACGACGGTGCTACCTACTCATTAATAGTGGGATAGCACTGTCTAAAGTAAACAAGAATAGAAACGTTCCTTTTTTCGAGTAGGTAGATGCTAGTAGGTACTTGCTCAAAAACAAACTTTTCCACACTTACACTTTTTTCAAACAAAGTTTTCAAAAACACTTCGTAACACCCTTGAGGACTGATACAAGGGTTAAAATGAAGTAAAACAAAAAATTTTCAAAACGCACAAACACGGAAGCAATTTTAAAATGATGAGCAAGTACCTAAGAGCCCGTAGAAAACTACGGATAGAAAGGGTGCTAATACCTTCCCTTTCTATAATCTACCCCCCGTACTCAAAATCTCAAAAAAGGAATTTTTCTGTGCTTTTGTCCTTTCCAGTTGGATAAAATAAAAGTCAGCGGCGACTCTTACTTACCGCGACATTTTGCAAACACAAACGCAAAACGCAAACCAGCCTTTCCTAAAACAATCAGTTCTCCCACCGTATCACAGAACTGGCGACTCTGCTGGGGAGAAATAAGTGGGATATACCTTAGGATCTAGTTCATCATAAATTGCTTCTCTTGTTTGTTTTGGTTGCTTTACTTTTAAGGGTTTTGTTTGGGAGTTACTATAGATCCTAACTCGGATCTGGGGACACCTTTTAGGTAAGTAGCAATAAACAGTGAGGGAACTGTACGGCGTAGACCGATACGGTTGAAGCAATAGCTACGTTGATGTGGCACATTGGTTGGTACCGGTATCCCTTGTGGAGAAACAAGGAGAATACGGGGCCGCTATGTGTGTCGTTAAGCATCAACTGACCTTAAAACCCTTAATTTACCAACTTGGCCAGTAGGAAGTATCGAGATAGTCGGTCTCGGTATAAAGTTGGGAACTTGTTGATACTCGATGCTACACTCATTGAGACCATACTCTCGAGATACTTCCTGCTGCAAGAAAATATTGCGTGAGCTGAAGCCATGACCGATGGAGGATGGTTAGTGATATTGGGATCCCCTTGAACCCGGTTACTATTGCTAGGACAGGTTAAAACCAACTGAACTTCAAGAGGGTAATACCTAGACCCCATGCAAGCCTGAAACTTAAGGGCTCTTGTGTGACTTGTTTGCCGTTACCATGTTTGTTATCTGCTATACCTGTTGTGTGTTTTATCATGACATCATGCATCATAACATAGAATGCATGCTTCATTATACTAACCATTTCAAAGACCTAGGGGATTTATCTTTGTTCTATTTTGTAGATTATGGCTTCCGTGCGCAGAAACACCATTCGAGTTAACTTTGTATAAATACCTGCTCAACTCAAAGATTTATCCTCGAGAGTTTCTGATACTTCTACATTCATTAGAAGACATGGTCAGCTTCTTAGCTTGGTTACCTCAAAGTTTGATGAGCAAATGATGAATGTGCTCTTCCAGTTCTTCGATCCGGTGCATCATTGCTTCACTTTCCCGGATTATCAGCTAGTTCCTACTATGGAAGAGTTTTCTCACTTATTAGGCATATCCATCCTCGAGCAGATGCCCTTCACCGGCATGGAAAAGACTCCTAGGCCAGAAGACATTGCTTCAGCTCTATATTTGAAATGGGTTGATGTAGTATCTAACTGGGAGACACGAAGCAGGGTTGAAGGTTTCTTGGCCAAGTTTATGATGGATCAAGCTCAGCTATTCTGGGACAACTTGGACTTTCAGGCTTTTGAAGATATCTTGGCTCTCCTTATCTACAGTTTGGTTCTTTTCCCGAATCCATATTCCTTCATAGATGTGAATGCGGTTAAGATCTTCCTGTCTCCAATCCTGTTCCTACTCTATTAGGTGATATCTTGCATGCCCTCTACACTCGTACTGTGCGGAGAAGAGGGACCCTTATGTGTTGCATGCCGCTGCTGGCGAGGTGGTTTATTTCGCACCTCCCCAAGTCCGTGTTGAAGAATGAGGAAGGTTTGGGATGGTCTTACAGGATAATGTCCCTTGCCCATACATACATTCTTTGGAGTTCTAAGGCTATGGAAAGCAATGCTGTAATTGATCGTTGTTGGGGATACTGTGATACGGTGGGAGAACTGACTATGTGTTTTGCGTTTGTATTCGCACTTGTTCGGTTGAGCAAGAGTCGCCACCGACTTTTTATTTTATCCTAAAGGAAATGTTAAAAAAGCACAGCAAAAACCTTTTGAGATATTTCGTGGGTCCGGGGGGTAGATTATGAAAAGGGAAGGTATTAGCACCCTTTTCATCCATGGTTATCCATGGGCTCTTAGTTACTTGGTTTTTTAGATCACTTGCCTTGATTTTCGATTGCTTGAAATTGTGGTGTGTGTGTGTGTTTTGAAAATGTTTTTGAAGAGATGCCTTGTCTTAGGCGACCAATGTATTCGACTCGTGTTTGAGTGTTTTACAAAAGTGTGTATCTTTTCGAAAAGATGTTTCAAATGTTTTTGAGAGTTTGTTTGAAAGTATGTGGTTTTTGAAAAGAAGGCAAGCGTTTTTGTAAGTTGATCTCAAGTAACTAAGAGTTTTGTCTACCCTATTGTACTCAAAGGTTTTCTCTATGTTTTCAACCCTTTTTAACAATTTTGTTCCACCATTGAATTTGGTGGATAATCTTGCGTTTAGGAAATTTAACGGGACGGGCGCGGGTCATCGTATGGACCATGAATGCAATGGTGCCAAGCGTCTTTGGCAATTTGCTTTGAAGGGACTATAATCATTTGAATTAGGCAACTTTCGAAAGCGTCATCGAGGGACTTATGATCATTTGAATTTGTTTTGCCAAAGAAACTCGACGTGCAAGCATGGCCCATTTTGGAAGGCAACATGTGGGATTACCCTAGAGGGTGCAAGTGTGATTGTGTATTGACTTCATGTATTTGTCTTTTATTAGGTTATCTAGCGTTTGATTTTATGTACATGCAAACCCTAGGTCTAACCATAGTATAATTGAAAGCGGTAAATTGCAAGAATTTAAAGTCTACGCTATTACAAAATAAGTATCCGGGAGTGGGGGTACAAATTTACGAATGGGGATGAGACTTAGGAATGTAGTGTCCAATAGATTACAACCAAATCGAATCGATCAAATGTAAATGTAACGAATATACAAATATAAGCAAATGTATAATGTATCAAATGCAAGTATATTGTGTAAGTGTACGTGTATATGTGTATGTATATTTACAGGTTAGGAAAATGTGAATTTAAGAGAGTATTATTAAGTATTATTTAACTTAAAGAAATAAATTAAAATATTTGTTTAATTAATCTTTTGTAATCTTGTATATTCTTAATATGTACAAAAAGAATGTTTTAATTAGATGTTTTAAATTCTAATAAAATTACATATATAAAAAGGGTATTTTGTCTTGATTATGTATAAACATTTCTAAGAAAGGAAAATGTATTTATTTTAAAAAAGAATTTATGTACAAATTAGAATAAGTTTTAATAATGAAAAAAAAAGAAGTGTTTTAAACAAACATATTTTTAGGTATTTTATGTATTAATGTACAAAGTTTCTTTTATTGAAAGAAAGTTCTTTAATATATTGTGTTCAAAAAATTATGAATATGTTATAAAAAGAAAAATTTAATATAATAAAACTCATGTTAATTTTGTAAAAGAATATAGATAGTTTTTTTTTTAAATGGTTTTTAGAAAGAAATTAGAAATGGGCCAAGGGAGATTATGCTGGCCCAAAACAAGAGAGCAACGGATGGGGGGTGTTAACTGGAAATTCATTGGGCTTCAGGAATTTCAGAAAGGGGCAAGGCCCAAGTTTTACACAAAAAATGTTTTAGGGTTTTTGATTGTTGTGTTCATTTGAAACGCGTAGGGTTTGTGAGCAGCGGCGACGTTCGTCTTCTATCCTCTTCGTCTTCGTTCAACTTTCGCCATGGATTTCTGAATACAACTCCTTCACCTAAGGCCAACAGGCGCCATCATCCCCCTTTCACCCTCCGTAGACCACCCAGACCACGTTACAAGGTATGATTTCGATCTCAAACGCATTAGGGTTTCATTCCTATTTTGATTTTTTAATTTAAATTTGGGCTTTGACTTATGTTTTCTTTCGTTATTGACATGCATGTAAGGAGGTATAAGAGCACTACCTTTTGGAGATGGAGGAAGAGGGATTTTGGAGGCGTTGAGGCTCGACGGTGAAGGAATTGCACGATGAGCTCAGCTTCGCAAGGACTCCTGGTATTTCTATACTCTTCTCTAAGCTTTATGATGTTCGCCTGAAAGCTTTGATACACATGTCTTCTTTTCTTCTTCTCCTTCTTGTGTTGCCTTCTGTTTATGTTGCCTTGAGATGCCTCTGAACGTTTGTTGCCTTTGAGTTGCCTTTGAACGTTTGTTGCCTTTTTGATTTGCTTTCTTTTACTGCCTCGATACCTCTGTATTCTTGCCTTTTAATTGCCCTGTGATGACCCCTCTGAGGGCCTGGGTTTGCCACTGAGTTGCCTTTTCCGTCGCTACGTGTTGGATGCCTGTGTTGCCTCAGTATTTCTTTATCTCTTCCTTCTATTGCCTTGAATGTTTGCCCCTTTTTTACTGCCCAATGATGAGTTTTCTGAGGGCTTAAAGGATTTGGCTTTGGATGCTTTGTATGTGAGTTGAATGCTATGCTTGAATTTGATTTGGATGGTGTTGAAAGATATGTTTGAGCAGGTTCTGGGGCTTGACAGGTTAACTTCTTTTGGGATTGGTTGTTTTGAATGTGATGATAGGCAGGTTTTGATACTTGACAGAGGTTTTATTAGGATGGTACAGGTTTCATGCTTGTTGGTAAGGCTTATGCTTCTTCTGGTTTTGGTTCTTTGACAATGGTTTAAGGCTTTGACAGTGGTTTAAGGCTCTTTAGGCTTTTACAGTTCATGCTCTTTTTTTGTGTTTTGATTGAATGGTAAGAGTTTTTGAAGGGTTTTCCGGTTAATGCTGGCTTATGGTTTGGAGATTTCTAGCAGGTTAATGGCCTTGAGGCTCAGGCTTCAGGTTAGGCCTTTGACAGGTTCTGCTTAGGCAGGTCTTGTGCAGGTTAACTGGTTTATGGCTTATGCTTGTTGGGTTGTTATGGTTTGAAAGCTTACAGGTTATGTGTTTTCAGATTGTTGGTTTTTTTTGTGAGACTTGAAGGCTTATGCTTTTGTATATCTTTTGGTGTATTGGTTTGCTCTCCTCTTTACTGTACTGTGTTTAGTTCTTTATATTTTCTTCCTTCCTGCCTAAAGCCTAAACCTGCTTTCTTTTTCTCTTCTTCTTCTCTCTCCAGTACAGTTTTGCATTAAGATATTATTTATGCTTTGTACTTTCTGAAAGGGCCACTTGGGAAATGATGAAAGTGAGATAGTTGCTTGCATATCAATTTTTCTCTGCATTCTTGTCTCTTTTCTTCCAGATTTTTTGCTTTTGACATCTTTCCAAATCTTTTGAATAACTTTGTGACAGTAACTTGTACTTTGACAGTTTTTGGATGGTTTGAAAATTGTGATTCAGTTTGGACTTTGTAGTTTTGAGATTTGAACTTATGCAGTTTGGACAATTTTTGAATTGTGCAATTTTGACTTTTGTGCATTCATTTTTAGCAAATAAATATCCGTCCCTCTTTGTGAACCGGGAGAAATCCCGTGATTTGCAGAGAGGGTTAACTTATCCCAATCAGTGGCCCTTAATGATGAATTTTATATCTGTCTCTTTTATTTATCTGCTATTGACTTTTCCTCCTTTCTTTTTGCAGATAAAAAATTGAGTGGAGAGGGTTATCACTAAATGAAAAATGAAGAATTTTGGACTTAGGAATATTTAGAAAAATAGGATAGTTTTATTTTCAATTTAATCATTGTAACTATTATTATTATAAATACCTCGTAAATGAATACTTGTATCTAAATAATAATTGTAACAAATATTTAAATATGAAATAAAAATTCTATTGATCCAGTTAATTCTTTTTATCCCTTTTCAATTATTTATTTATTACTTATAGTTCTTTAAATTAAAATCACTGAAAATTAAATTCCAGCTATTTAATCTTTAGAATAATAAATAATTAACTAAACATTGATTCAACGTTGATCAAATAATAAACTCGGCGCTTCCAACATCCAAAGCAAAGCACAGTCAAACACAATAACTGATCAGATGCATTCCTTTTTTTACTGATTTCTTACCAAACACTGTAAATCCAAACTGAATGTATCCTTTGACTGGTTCAATCAAACAAACGTGAATTCAATCCAAATGCATTCTTTTACTGATTAAGTCAAACAACGCGAATTCAAACCCAAATCTCCGAATAACTTGCAAAGCATCGTAGAATTAAATCTTTTAGAGGAACCGCGCACGAAAACCCTAATTCCTGATTAAATGCCAAAGAGCGTTCGCCTGATCAAAGTTGAGCCAAAGTCAACCAAAACCCTAAGCCAACTGTGTGAAATATTCCAGAGCCCTGAAAATCAATGAAACCCTAATTGTGTCCTGATTGACGAGAAAAGTCTGTTTGACCGATTCTTGAGCCAGTTTGAAAAATCAGGAAACGCCTAAAGCTGCGATTTCTAGTGGAAAAATGCGAGGGCAAATTTTGGGGTACAACAGTTGCCCCTGTTCAATCTTCTTGAACCTGAAGAGTTAGATTGGCAAGTTTGCCTTTCGTGACTCGAAGGTAAAAGGAGATTGGACACTAAAGTGCCCAGAAAATTTGCACTCGGCGATGTGATGGTAGAGGTGAATGGGCTTAAAGATGCCATTTGGTGATGGGCTTAAAGATGCCATCTGATGCGATAGGATCTTGTCGAGGGATGGGCTTAGAGATGCCATCTGGGAATGGGCTTAAAGATGCCATCAGGGAATAGGCTTAAAGATGCCATTTGGCGACTACTGGTAGGAGGATGGGCTTAAAGATGCCATCTGGAAATGGGCTTAAAGATGCCATTTGAAAATGTTGAACTGTATGTCAATGGTGAGTATCAGAAAGGCACCCATGTTTTGGAACATCTCTGAATTGGGGGTCCGAATAAGCAATAGATTGACATCCACGTTTTGGAGAATCCGTAAACTACTTTCAGGAGTTGAGATTGAATAAGCAATAGAGCAGCGTCCGTTGTTGGGAAGCGTTCGTAAAATGTTTTAAAAAAAATGCATATGAACAAGTTGATAGATTAACATCCGTTGTCGGGAAGAATCCGTAAACTGTTTTCAGAAGTCTTGAGAAGAATCTGAACAAGCAATAGGTTAACATCCGTTACTGGAGAACCCGTGAACTGTTTTCAGAAGTCTTGAAGTGGAAGAGGAACCGGTGTAGGGCTTATTGATGATGTGCTCGTATAAAACTGCATCTGGATGGATCTGGAATAAGTATCAGAATGTCGCCGTGTCCGGGTCACATCTGAACTATTTCTGGATGAATCTTGGGAGATGATCTTTGTCTGTTGACTGATCTTACCTGAAAAGGCAAAGGGTTAGTTGTATGCAATGTTATGATGCATGATGCAATGTATCTGACATCAATGTTTATGACATGAATGTGATGAATGCGCATGTAAGCTGATGAGATATCTTGCTGAGGATAAATGAATCTTGGACGGCTGAAGATAAAAGAATCTTGACTGCTGCTGGGAAAAAAAATCCTTGGCTGTTGTTGGGGAAGAGAATTCCTGATGACCTCTACTGGGGAGTTCCAATCTAATTGACTCATGCTGGGGAGGTAAGACTGAGAATCTCCAGTTTGGCGGGAAGTAACTCTGTGGGGAGAAGGTTCACTAGTCTGGCTCTACTGGAGATTGATAATTTGAAGTTTTAGCTTCGCTGGGGATAATGAGACTTGATTCTGAGGGGAGTTAGCCTCTGGAAGGTTCTCTGGCTGGGGATTGCGAGAGTCCTCTGATTGCTGCAGGTGAAGGCTTGGAATCTGAACAAGCGATAGATTGACATCCGTTACTGGAGAATCCGTAAACTGTTTTCAGAATGTTGAGAAGTGTCTGAACAAGCGATAGGTTAACATCCGTTACCGGAGAACCCGTGAACTGTTTTCAGAAGTCTTGAAGTTGAATAAGCAATAGAGCAGCATCCATTGTTGGGAAGCGCCCGTAAACTGTTTTCAAAAATTGCATCTGAACAAGTTGGTAGATTAACATCCGTTGTTGGGAAGAATCCGTAAACTGTTTTCAGAAGTCTTGAGAAGAATCTGAACAAGTGATAGGTTAACATCCGTTACTTGGAGAACCCGTGAACTGTTTTCAGAAGTCTTGAAGTTGAATAAGCAATAGAGCAGCATCCGTTGTTGGGAAGCGTCCGTAAACTGTTTTCAAAAATTGCATCTGAACAAGTTGATAGATTAACATCCGTTGTTGGGAAGAATCCATAAACTGTTTTCAGAAGTCTTGAGAAGAAACTGAACAAGCGATAGGTTAACATCCGTTACTTGGAGAACCCGTAAACTGTTTTCAGAAGTCTTGAAGTTGAATAAGCAATAGAGCAGCATCCATTGTTGGGAAGCGTCCGTAAACTGTTTTCAAAAATTACATCTGAACAAGTTGATAGATTAACATCCGTTGTTGGGAAGAATCCATAAACTGTTTTCAGAAGTCTTGAGAAGAAACTGAACAAGCGATAGGTTAACATCCGTTACTTGGAGAACCCGTAAACTGTTTTCAGAAATCTTGAAGTTTTGAGGAGGAACCGGTGTAGGGTTTCCTGATGATGAGCTCGTGTAAAAACTGCATCTGGAATAAGCATTAGAATGTTGCCATGTCTGGGTCACATCTTGAACTATATCAATCTTCTTCGGTGATGAAGGAATTGTTGGACACTTTTGACATTCGAATGCCCCAGGTGATGATGAAGGAGTCTTGAATCAGATTACTCTGCGAATTGAGAGATTTCTTGAAATCTTGACTGGACTGCTCCAGGTTAATTGAATTTTGAAAGATCTGTTGGACCTTGACTGGACTGCCCCAGGTTAATTGGATGGTGCTATGTCATGCCTCTTGTTGATAGGGGATTTGTAAAGGAAGTGTCGTCCTTTTGAAGTGATTTGGCTCACTGAGAGAGTTTTCGTTCCTCCGAACATTCACTGTATGAATTTCTTCGCTGTCAAACAAAAAGCCAAATGCAGACAGTGATATTCAAATAATGAAAAGTTAATGTTTGTCTCGAAGTTTTGAAAAAATGTGTTTTTAGCAGAAAACTTTTTATAAGACAGATCAACACAAGATTTAGAGCAAAGCCTTACAGGAGTCAGGATACCTTTTGTAACAGTATGCTTTCGAACTAACCCATGCTTCAATTAGTACTTTTGAAGGGTTGTAACGTGGTTTGGTTCACGGTTTAAGAAACAAAGGATAAATGCTCAAAGTATATTTGTACCCACCCGCTCTTCGTGATGTTCTTCAACCTAAGCTCGGTTAATTGTGCGTCACACTCTGTTTTGAGTTTGGAACGACTTTTGGGCGATGGTTCACCGGTTGAATTTGGGGAGACAGTCATCATCTCCTCTTTTCTTTTTCAACATTTTTCATGTTGTTGAGGATTTTGTAATGACCTCACTATTTTGATTTTGATTTGTTATCCCTAACTTTTGCCTGAATGTTCCCATTTTCGAGATTACAGTCTGCGGGATGCCCCAGCTTTCTTAAGCCTCCTTTATAGGTTTTGGCTCAGTGGGCTTTTTCTCTTTTGAGAGATTGACTGTCTATGTGATAGGGAACCACCCTTGTCTTTTGATTCCAAAGGAATGCTTTTCTTGTCATTCGTCGTTCGTTGTGTTACAAACTTGAGTTTGCAACTTCAATGCGCATTTTCTCTTGAATTAACTGAGAGACTACCCTGCCCCAGGTTTATATCAAAGGTTTTGATTGTTTAGAACAGAAAACTCCTACTTCTTTGGCTCGAAGGGGTTGACTAGGGATTATCTTCCTTATAACTCCAGTGTTTGGGATTTGAAAGAAATGCCTGTACATCATCAACAAGGTTTGTTCAAAAGCATACTGTATAAGATTATGGAATTGTTTCGTCATCCTCCCTCTAAAGGCTTATAGCTTTTTATCAAGAGTCAAATATCATAAAGAAAAGCATAAGAGTAGTGAAACGAATGGATGAATTCAAGACAAACATATGCAATGCATTAATGAAAACAGAGTTTAACATCAACAGATAATTGTTTGACAGCAAAAGAAATTACAACTTTGAAAATTCAAAAAGAAGCAAAAGTCTTTCAGCTTGAGCTTCGTCACTTCAAGTGGAGAACCCTTTAACGGAAGATTTTCATCTCGCCGCCTGGCATGAATTCCAGCACCCCAATGTCGATCAGATCTTGAATCTTGTTCTTCAAGGCCCAACAGTCATTGGTGTCGTGTCCCGGGTTGTAGGAATGGTAAACACAAAATGCGTCGGGACGATAGTTAGGAGAGGAGGTATTGAGCTTCTGAGGAGGATCCCTTAGGGTGAGCAAGTTGACCTCCAACAGGCGCTTCAGTATGAAGAATGATGTTATTTCAGTCTCCGTGAACTGTCTTCCCGACGTTTCTTGCTTACGTCGATTACCCCGTTGACGCTGGCGAGGTTGTTGATGGGCTTGTGACCCTGAAGCAAGCGAAGGAGCCTTCCCCTTGTCTTCTTGAGTGGATGGAGGCTGAGCGGTGACTTGCTCTTCAACCTCAGATGTTTGCCCCAATTGGTTACTTGGAAGCAGTTGACGGACAAGAACTCTGAGTTCCTCTTGTCTTTGAGATAGGTCTTAGATGAGAGCCATCTGGCCCACCAACTGTCCCATCACTTGGGTCCTCAAGGTTGTCAGATCAAACTGCAGCTCCGTAAGCTGATCACTCCTGGAATTGTTGGAATTCTCCAAGCCCTTTGTGAGGAGAGCTTTCATCTCTTCTTGCCCCAGAGACAAGTTCAGGAACATCTCCTGCAGCTGAGCAGTCTGGTCTTGGATGTCTTTGACAGACCTTTCTAGAACCATCTCTTACTGAAATAAACAGCAGGAGAGTAAGGAAACCTGAAAAAGGAGAGACTGTCAAAATGCAATGCATGATATGTGGATGCATGCTTTCAAGGATCTCTTGGGGTAAACACAAGAAAATGTTAGAGGTTGAACTTTGCTCTTGGATTGGAGATCTCTGCACCGACGGATGTCTTTCCACGAGAATCAAGCTCACCATGTCAAGTGGGTCATCGCCACTGATTCAAGTTGTTGCGCTTGATCTTTGATTGGAGGGCTTTGTATCGGTGGATGTCTTTCCACGAGAATCAAGCTCACCATGTCGAGTGGGTCATAGCCACTGATTCAAGTTGTTGTACTTGATCTTTGATGGCATTTGTTTAGAGGAGAAACCTCTTGCCCCTTGGTAGATGTCTGGTTCAACGTAACACTGCATCAAAAGAACCCTCGAGATCCTTGAAATGGTTATTGAAAATGCTATGGTATGATGTCATGATGTCATGTACATGTATGCGAAAAACAAGTGAGTGTATATACAGGAAAACATATTCACACAAAGCAAACAAGTCCTTAGGTTTAGGCTTGCATGGGGTTCAGGTACTACCCTCTTTCAGTTTCGTTGGTTAAAACCTGTCCTATCAAAAGTAACCGGGTTCTAGAGGATCTCAAATCATTGGCTACCCTCGATCGGTCATAACTCCAACATCGCTATCTTTTCTTGCGGCCGGAACCATCGCGAGAGTTTAGCCTCAATGAGCGTAGCATACTGCTACTGTTCTAATGGCCAAGTTGGGTCAATTTAGGGTTCTAAGGTCGGTTGGTGCTTAATGACTCCTTGGAAGACCCATATTCTCCCTGTTTCAACACGAGGGATATCGGTACAGACCAAGGCGCCACACCAACGTAGCCACTGCTTCACCCATGTCGGTATACGCCGGACAGGTCCCTCACAGATTATGCTACCTAAAAGGGTATTCCCCAGATCCGGGTTAGGATCTATGAAACTCCGATACAAAGCCCACAAATGTAAAAGCAAACAAAGAAATCAATTGAAAACAAAGGTGATATAAACCCTAAGGTAACCCCACTTTGAGTAGTAATTCCCCAGCAGAGTCGCCAGTTCTGTGATACGGTGGGAGAACTGACTATGTGTTTTTGTTTGTATTCGCACTTGTTCGGTTGAGCAAGAGTCGCCACCGACTTTTTATTTTATCCTAAAGGAAAGGTTAAAAAAGCACAGCAAAAACCTTTTGAGATATTTCGTGGGTCCGGGGGGTAGATTATGAAAAGGGAAGGTATTAGCACCCTTTTCATCCATGGTTATCCATGGGCTCTTAGTTACTTGGTTTTTTAGATCACTTGCCTTGATTTTCGATTGCTTGAAATTGTGGTGTGTGTGTGTGTTTTGAAAATGTTTTTGAAGAGATGCCTTGTCTTAGGCGACCAATGTATTCGAATCGTGTTTGAGTGTTTTACAAAAGTGTGTATCTTTTCGAAAAGATGTTTCAAATGTTTTTGAGAGTTTGTTTGAAAGTATGTGGTTTTTGAAAAGAAGGCAAGCGTTTTTGCAAGTTGATCTCAAGTAACTAAGAGTTTTGTCTACCCTATTGTACTCAAAGGTTTTCTCTATGTTTTCAACCCTTTTTAACAATTTTGTTCCACCATTGAATTTGGTGGACAATCTTGCGTTTAGGAAATTTAACGGGATGGGCGCGGGTCATCGTATGGACCATGAATGCAATGGTGCCAAGCGTCTCTGGCAATTTGCTTTGAAGGGACTATGATCATTTGAATTAGGCAACTTTCGAAAGCGTCATCGAGGGACTTATGATCATTTGAATTTGTTTTGCCAAAGAAACTCGACGTACAAGCATGGCCCATTTTGGAAGGCAACATGTGGGATTACCCTAGAGGGTGCAAGTGAGATTGTGTATTGACTTCATGTATTTGTCTTGTATTAGGTTATCTAGCGTTTGATTTTATGTACATACAAACCCTAGGTCTAACCATAGTATAATTGAAAGCGGTAAATTGCAAGAATTTAAAGTCTACGCTATTACAAAATAAGTATCCGGGAGTGGGGGTACAAATTTACGAATGGGGATGAGACTTAGGAATATAGTGTCCAATAGATTACAACCAAATCGAATCGATCAAATGTAAATGTAACGAATATACAAATATAAGCAAATGTATAATGTATCAAATGCAAGTATATTGTGTAAGTGTGCGTGTATATGTGTATGTATATTTACAGGTTAGGAAAATGTGAATTTAAGAGAGTTTTATTAAGTATTATTTAACTTAAAGAAATAAATTAAAATATTTGTTTAATTAATCTTTTGTAATCTTGTATATTCTTAATATGTACAAAAAGAATGTTTTAATTAGATGTTTTAAATTCTAATAAAATTACATATATAAAAAGGGTATTTTGTCTTGATTATGTATAAACATTTCTAAGAAAGGAAAATGTATTTATTTTAAAAAAGAATTTATGTACAAATTAGAATAAGTTTTAATAATGAAAAAAAAAAAAGAAGTGTTTTAAACAAACATATTTTTAGGTATTTTATGTATTAATGTACAAAGTTTCTTTTATTGAAAGAAAGTTCTTTAATATATTGTGTTCAAAAAATTATGAATATGTTATAAAAAGAAAATTTTAATATAATAAAACTCATGTTAATTTTGTAAAAGAATATAGATAGTTTTTTTTTTAAAATGGTTTTTAGAAAGAAATTAGAAATGGGCCTGAAGGGGTGAAAAACACAAGAAGGGGGGGTTGAATTGTAAAACGAAATCTAAAGCAAATGACAAGATATTTTTATCCTGGTTCGTTTGATCTCAAACTACTCCAGTCCCCCCGTCAAGGTGATTTCGCCTCTCTCCAACGAGGTCTTAATTCACTATATTCAACTGAATATTACAGACTGCTTTAACAACTGCTAAAGCCTTCTTGATTCAAACCACAACCCGGTTTGTCAAGGCAACACTTTCTTACAAAGGTATAAAACAATGTGTGTGAATGTTTTCTACAAAACTTTATCACAACTGTGATGTATACACAAAATGAAGCTTAGAAACTAGATTGCTAAACAATATTGGAGTATCAGAGTTTGTGGTTTAGCAAAACTGGTAGAATGAAGATTATGGTTCAGCTTTGTGCGTGTAGAGAGTTGGAGAGCATTAGCCATTATAATCTTCAAAGCCTTGTTTATATAGCACTTGAGAAGATGAACGTTGAATGCAATATTCTTGATTCAATGCTAATAACAAGCTTTCCTTTTTGAGCAGATCTTGTCTAGAATGAGGCCGTTGGAATTAATTAGCTTTCAATGCACAGTACCGTTGCTTCTTCAATGCACGTTCTGGCTTGGCTCATTCTGATTCTGCTTCGCTGCTGATGAACTATTGTGTTTCTGTATCAGAGTGTTTGAGCGCAGTTCTGTTCATCAAGCTTCAGCATGTACGTGAGTTGATTATCTGATCTTGACGTTCTGATGTAGCAACTTCTGATGCTGGTGTATGAAATCAAATTCTGATGCTGAAAAGACGTGATCTTGCTTATACCAATCAGAGTATCTGCAAGTCAGAACATAATAATTTTAGGCAGCATATAGTTCATTCATGAAACTTATAAATACTATATCTTTTCACTTTGTTATCATCAAAACTTAAATATAGGGTAGTAGATTCAAACATTGTTCTAACAGGGCCAAGGGAGATTATGCTGGCCCAAAACAAGAGAGCAACGGATGGGGGGTGTTAACTGGAAATTCATTGGGCTTCAGGCATTTCAGAAAGGGGCAAGGCCCAAGTTTTACACAAAAAACGTTTTAGGGTTTTTGATTGTTGTGTTCATTTGAAACGCGTAGGGTTTGTGAGCAGCGGCGGCGTTCGTCTTCTATCCTCTTCGTCTTCGTTCAACTTTTGCCATGGATTTCTGAATACAACTCCTTCACGCACGGCCAACAGACGCCATCATCCCCCTTTCACCCTCCGTAGACCACCCAGACCACGTTACAAGGTATGATTTCGATCTCAAACGCATTAGGGTTTCATTCCTATTTTGATTTTTTAATTTAAAATTGGGCTTTGACTTATGTTTTCTTTCGTTATTGACATGCATGTAAGGAGGTATAAGAGCACTACCTTTTGGAGATGGAGGAAGAGGGATTTTGGAGGCGTTGAGGCTCGACGGTGAAGGAATTGCACGATGAGCTCAGCTTCGCAAGGACTCCTGGTATTTCTATACTCTTCTCTAAGCTTTATGATGTTCGCCTGAAAGCTTTGATACACATGTCTTCTTTTCTTCTTCTCCTTCTTGTGTTGCCTTCTGTTTATGTTGCCTTGAGATGCCTCTGAACGTTTGTTGCCTTTGAGTTGCCTTTGAACGTTTGTTGCCTTTTTGATTTGCTTCCTTTTACTGCCTCGATACCTCTGTATTCTTGCCTTTTAATTGCCCTGTGATGACCCCTCTGAGGGCCTGGGTTTTCCACTGAGTTGCCTTTTCCGTCGCTACGTGTTGGATGCCTGTGTTGCCTCAGTATTTCTTTATCTCTTCCTTCTATTGCCTTGAATGTTTGCCCCTTTTTTACTGCCCAATGATGAGTTTTCTGAGGGCTTAGAGGATTTGGCTTTGGATGCTTTGTATGTGAGTTGAATGCTATGCTTGAATTTGATTTGGATGGTGTTGAAAGATATGTTTGAGCAGGTTCTGGGGCTTGACAGGTTAACTTCTTTTGGGATTGGTTGTTTTGAATGTGATGATAGGCAGGTTTTGATACTTGACAGAGGTTTTATTAGGATGGTACAGGTTTCATGCTTGTTGGTAAGGCTTATGCTTCTTCTGGTTTTGGTTCTTTGACAATGGTTTAAGGCTTTGACAGTGGTTTAAGGCTCTTTAGGCTTTTACAGTTCATGCTCTTTTTTGTGTTTTGATTGAATGGTAAGAGTTTTTGAAGGGTTTTCCGGTTAATGCTGGCTTATGGTTTGGAGATTTCTAGCAGGTTAATGGCCTTGAGGCTCAGGCTTCAGGTTAGGCCTTTGACAGGTTCTGCTTAGGCAGGTCTTGTGCAGGTTAACTGGTTTATGGCTTATGCTTGTTGGGTTGTTATGGTTTGAAAGCTTACAGGTTATGTGTTTTCAGATTGTTGGTTTTTTTTGTGAGACTTGAAGGCTTATGCTTTTGTATATCTTTTGGTGTATTGGTTTGCTCTCCTCTTTACTGTACTGTGTTTAGTTCTTTATATTTTCTTCCTTCCTGCCTAAAGCCTAAACCTGCTTTCTTTTTCTCTTCTTCTTCTCTCTCCAGTACAGTTTTGCATTAAGATATTATTTATGCTTTGTACTTTCTGAAAGGGCCACTTGGGAAATGATGAAAGTGAGATAGTTGCTTGCATATCAATTTTTCTCTGCATTCTTGTCTCTTTTCTTCCAGATTTTGTGCTTTTGACATCTTTCCAAATCTTTTGAATAGCTTTGTGACAGTAACTTGTACTTTGACAGTTTTTGGATGGTTTGAAAATTGTGATTCAGTTTGGACTTTGTAGTTTTGAGATTTGAACTTATGCAGTTTGGACAATTTTTGAATTGTGCAATTTTGACTTTTGTGCATTCATTTTTAGCAAATAAATATCCGTCCCTCTTTGTGAACCGGGAGAAATCCCGTGATTTGCAGAGAGGGTTAACTGATCCCAATCAGTGGCCCTTAATGATGAATTTTATATCTGTCTCTTTTATTTATCTGCTATTGACTTTTCCTCCTTTCTTTTTGCAGATAAAAAATTGAGTGGAGAGGGGTATCACTAAATGAAAAATGAAGAATTGGGGACTTAGGAATATTTAGAAAAATAGGATAGTTTTATTTTCAATTTAATCATTGTAACTATTATTATTATAAATACCTCGTAAATGAATACTTGTATCTAAATAATAATTGTAACAAATATTTAAATATGAAATAAAAATTCTATTGATCCAGTTAATTCTTTTTATCCCTTTTCAATTATTTATTTATTACTTATAGTTCTTTAAATTAAAATCACTGAAAATTAAATTCCAGCTATTTAATCTTTAGAATAATAAATAATTAACTAAACATTGATTCAACGTTGATCAAATAATAAACTCGGCGCTTCCAACATCCAAAGCAAAGCACAGTCAAACACAATAACTGATCAGACGCATTCCTTTTTTTTACTGATTTCTTACAAACACTGTAAATCCAAACTGAATGTATCCTTTGACTGGTTCAATCAAACAAACGTGAATTCAATCCAAATGCATTCTTTTACTGATTAAGTCAAACAACGCGAATTCAAACCCAAATCTCGGAATAACTTGCAAAGCATCGTAGAATTAAATCTTTCTGAGGAACCGCGCACGAAAACCCTAATTCCTGATTAAATGCCAAAGAGCGTTCGCCTGATCAAAGTTGAGCCAAAGTCAACCAAAACCCTAAGCCAACTGTGTGAAACATTCCAGAGCCCTGAAAATCAATGAAACCCTAATTGTGTCCTGATTGACGAGAAAAGTCTGTTTGACCGATTCTTGAGCCAGTTTGAAAAATCAGGAAACACCTGAAGCTGCGATTTCTTGTGGAAAAATGCGAGGGCAAATTTTGGGGTACAACAGATACCCTAATGTCCCGCTGCTTGGAATCAGGGGGGGTATAACCTACAGTCATTGTTTAGCTTTACGACAGTTTGGTCGTGCTCGTAGAGATGGTCCTCACGAGTTACTTCTTACAAATATTGCATTTGACTACAAGGAGGACGTTGACGAGCATCGCTGAAGGTTTATACGAGCTTGGGGCATGGTGAACAGATCTGACCCTTAAGAGCCAGGACCAAGGACTTTTCTCCCTATGCAACCTTATCTCCAGTGGGTCCGAGCTCGTTCTCAGAAGCTTGGGATGCCTTATGAAGCTGTGTTGCCAGTAATTGTGGAGCCTACCAATGAAGAGGGCATTCCTTATACAGTCCTTTATCCCTACATGCCCACTTATCTTGGGAAATTGAAGAGATCCTGGATTCAGCTGAAGGAGGAGAGGGATACCTATCGGGAAAAGTACCATGAGCAAGAAAGGAAGATCTTGAAGTTCACCAGACAACTTGAGAATGAAAGAACAATTAATGACTACGTCAGCACGAAGGGGAAGCGTCCATGGGATTTCTGATTTTGTTTTTTTCTAGTTTAGATGTGTTTTCCATTTATTTCTTTGTAAACGCCTTAAAGGCATTGTTGAACCTTTTTACAAGTTTAATCTAATAAAGTTTGTTCATTTCTTGTTTTGCAAATTTAAATCTCCCAAAATCTTTGAAATCATTACATACGCATCCCATTATCATGCACATCATTACAGGTACCATTACAGGTTTCACATCTTCTTCGCTGTTTATTTCTGCAATTATGTCTTCTGATCAAGCAATCAAAGATCTTCAGGCACAAAATGCCCAATTCGAAGAGATGTTCTTGAGCTTGGCTAAAGGGCAAGAGGATTTGAAAGCTCACATCCTAAAAGAGAAAGAGAAAGAGAAGAAGTAGAAGAAGAAGGTTGTTCTTTTGAGTATGGGTAAAAGGTTTGGGGATAGGCTGAAACAACAAGTTGATATGTCCCTTTCATCCAAAGGAGAGGAGGACCAAGAAGAAGAAAAGGGCCCCAGTCCTACAGTTTCTGATAATGATACAAATTATGATGAAGAACAGTATCCTCCTACTGAGGATAAGTATAAATAAGTAGAAGACCGTCTGAGTGCTATGGAGATTCAAAGGATCCCCGGTCTGGATTTTGGAGAGTTGGGATTAGTATCAGGAGTGGTGATTCCTCATAAGTTCAAAGCTCCGGTTTTTGCTAAGTACGATGGAATGTCTTATCCTAAACACCATCTCCACTCGTATGTCCGAAAAATCCAACCTTACACTGCTGATAGAAATTTATGGATACATTTCTTTCAAGATAGTCTGTCAGGGACTCAACTTGAATGGTTTTACCAATTGGAAGGAGCCAATGCCCGAAATTGGGAAGACCTTGCTGCTTCTTTTTACAAGCAGTATCAGTATAACACCGACCTTGCTCTCACTCGTACTCAGCTTCAGGGTATGTCTATAGGTGCAAGTGAAGGTTTTAAGGACTATGCTCAAAAGTGGAGAGATTTGGCTGGAAGAGTCTAACTCCCTTTGTCTGTTAGGGAGTTGGTTGATATGTTTCTAGGGACGTTATCGGGTCCATTTTTCAATCATCTGATTGGTAGTTCGTCATCTGGGTTTACTGAGTTGATTTTGACTGGGGAGAGAGTATAAGCTGGTATCCGAAGTGGTAAGATACAGAAAGGTACTTCATCAAGTGCAGAAAAGAAGCCTTTCACCGGTAAGAAAGAAGCTAGTGCAGTCTACGGCTCGAGGAGCCAAAGCAGACTTGAACATTGTCAAGTAGTAAATGCGGTAGTAATATCAAGACCCACCGTTGCCCCACAATGCAACAATCAGAAAAGAATGGAGAGACCACAGAGACAGTACACTCGGCTTAATATGACCTTGTCTCAAATTCTACCACAATTATTGAAGACCAACCTAATAACTCTGAGGGAAGCCCCGAAGAATCCCAGCACCACATCTTCGCTGTATAATCCGAACGCCCACTGCGCCTATCACTCCGATAGCCGAGGTCATGATACAAACAACTGTTGGGCCTTGAAGAATAAGGTACAAGATTTGATCGAAGCTAAAGAAATTGAGTTTGACGCTCCGGAGAAGCCCAACTTCATGGCTGCTCCCATGCCCAAACACGATCATGGAGTAAATGCTATAGACGATGATTTATTTGTGACCTTCGTGGAAGAAATTTCTACTCCTTTAATGACAGTTAAGTAGAATCTCTTGTTGGCCGGTGTATTTCCGGGCTGTGGCGAAGGTTGCCACTTGTGTTCATTTCTACCTGCTGGTTGCCACTTATTAAAATTAGGTGTTCAGCGCCTGATGGATAACAAAGAAGTCCTGTTCGAGAAGACTATAATTCCGTTAATTCCAATTGAAGATGTTGCCATCATAACCATTTCCTCCAATCCTTCCAAGGATTCCTCGAGAAAGCCTGTTAGGATTACATCTGTTCCAAGAATTGCTCTGTTAATCATTACTATCCCAGGTCATATCCCATACATTTCGGATAAGGTTGTCCCTTGGCACTATGGGGCCCATTTGTATTACCATGGAGTTAAGTAAGACTTAAATATTGAAGAAGTTGATGCTGATGTCAGCAGTATTGTCGGGGATAACAAGGTCACCAGAAGTGGAACACTCTTCTCTCCTGAGATTTCCCCTCCGACTGTTCACAAACCTATTGTCATTCCATCTGCTAGTACATCAGCTACCGTCCCAGTGCATATTCCAGTTATCACCCCTGTCGCCGAGCCATCTGGCACTCGGGGCAAAGAAATCACAAGTGAGCCTGCCCAGACGGAGGCACCTAAGAAGATCATTGTAGAAACCTCTAAGCAGGAGATAGAGGAAATTCTGAAGATTATCAAGAAGAGTGACTACAACATAGTCGAGAAACTGGGGAAAACCCCATCAAAAATTTCCATGTTATCCTTGTTATTGTGTTCGGAAGCCCATGCAAAGGATTTAATTGCTTTCCTCAAAACTGTGCATGTGCCGTAGAAAAATTCTATCGATCAATTCAAGGATTGTGTAGCTAGCTTGACTGCCGACAAATGGTTGGGTTTCTCAGACGCAGATCTGACTGCTAAAGGAAGAAATCATAATGACGCTTTGCACGTCTCGATCGAGTGCAGGGGCACTACTATGGCCCATGTACTAGTGGATACCGGTTCCTCATTGAACGTTCTGCCAAAGAAAGCATTAGACTGTCTGGACTGTGAAGGTTTGATCCTGAAGTCAAGCAATATTGTGGTCTGGGCTTTCGACGAGTCAAAAAGGATGGTGCACGGGGAGGTGGATGTCCCGGTTAAAGTTGGCTCTCAGACTTTTGCATCTACTTTCTACGTGATGGATATTAGGCCATCATATTCTTGTTTGCTGGGTCATCCATGGATTCATAAGGTTGGGGAAGTGACTTCTACGCTCCATCAAATGTTGAAATATCCAGTAAAGGGGAAGATTATCACGGTAGAAGGAGAAGAGGAGTACATGGTGAGTCATCTTAGCTCCTTTCTCTATGTGGAGATCGATGGGGAATTCATCGAAACCCCTTGTCAGAACTTTAAAGAGGTCCCCCAGACTCTGGCGTCGACTGAAGTTGATATTGACAAACCTCCAATGAAGATGGCTTCCCTCAAAGATGCTAGGGCTATAATTGAAAAAGGTGGGTGTGCAAATTGGGGTCAGCTCCCAGATTTCACACACAAGACTGACAAGTTTGGTTTGGGCTTTACTGCAGAGGCTCAGAGGGTTGTTCGGCGCGAGCGGATTGGAAGACCTCCTCTGCACATCAGTAATCAGGGAGTGAATGCAATTGAGGATGATGAAGAAGAGTCAGATATTGACAGCTGGATCTACCCGAATGCCAATGGTGGATTGAACAACTGGACGGCGAAGGACTTCGTGCCCGTTTCTTTTATTACACAGGAATAGACTTTTTGAGATTGTAATAAACAATTTAAATATTTACGGCCCGATGCCTTGCCCGAGGCACCTTGGCTTTGTTTGTGAGGGCTTATTATGTGTCATTTTCATATATCATCAATAAAGCATTGGACGTTCTCTTGCATTACAAATTTTACGCTCCTTGTTTTTCTTTTCTATCTCGCACTTTATCAAAACAGCTATTGTCTTACACACACTCACATATCATAATGCAGATCCACATCCACTCTGGATCCCATTGATAACAACTATGCTACTACCGGTTATGACTTCGAGAACCCGATCAACCAAGGTGAGGATGATTGTGAAGTGCCTGGGGAACTTGCTAGACTGTTACTACAGGAAGAAAGGGCCATACAACCTCATGAAGAGCCATTGGAATCAGTGAATTTGGGTACAGTGGAAGACAGGAAAGAGGTCAATATAGGTGCGAATCTGGAGCCTAGTGTCAAACAACAGTTGATACAGATACTACGCAACTATGTTGAGATCTTCGCTTGGTCTTATAAAGATATGCCTGGTTTGGACACTGATATCGTGGTACACCGCTTGCCAACTAAAGAAGACTGCCCTCTGGTAAAACAGAAGGTTCGCCGTATGCGCCCTGAGATGTCTGAGAAAATCAAAGCTGAGGTCATGAAACAGTTTGATGCCGATTTTCTAGCTGTCACTTCTTACCTGCAGTGGGTCACCAACGTTGTTCCAGTACCTAAGAAGGATGGTAAGGTACGGATGTGTATGGATTATAGAGATCTGAATAGGGCAAGCCCCAAAGATGACTTCCCACTCCCTCACATCGATGTTCTGGTCGACAACACCGCACAACATAAGATCTTCTCCTTTATGGATAGTTTTTCTGGTTACAATCAGATTAAGATGGCTCCTGAAGACATGGAGAAGACGACCTTCGTTACACAGTGGGGCACCTTTTGCTACAAGGTCATGCCGTTCGGATTGAAGAATGCTGGGGCAACGTATCAGCGCGCCATGGTTGCTTTGTTCCACAACATGATTCACCATGAGATTGAGGTTTACGTTGATGACATGATCGCAAAGTCCCAGACTGAGGAAGAACACCTTGACCATCTCCAAATACTGTTCGACAGGCTGAAGATGTATAAGCTAAGGTTGAACCCGAACAAGTGCACCTTTGGGGTAAGGTCTGGTAAGCTGCTGGGTTTCGTTGTTAGTGATAAGGGTATTCAGGTGGATCCTGCCAAGGTAAAGGCTATACAAGAGATGCCAGCTCCCCGCACATAAAAATAAGTCAGAGGCTTTTTGGGACGTCTGAACTACATTGCCCGATTCGTTTCACATCTGACTGCTACTTGTGAGCCAATCTTCAAGCTGCTGAAGAAAGATCAAGTGGTAAAATGGAATGATGAATGTCAGGCCGCTTTCAAAAGGATCAAGGAATATCCCCAAGAGCCACCTATTGTGATGCCTCCAGTTGAAGAAAGACCTTTGATATTATACTTGACAGTACTCGACAATTCAATGGGGTGCGTGTTGGGGTAGCATGACGAGTCTGGCCGAAAAGAGCATGCTATTTACTACCTTAGCAAAATTTTTACCGACTACGAGACCCGATACTCGTTGCTCGAGAAAACTTGCTGCGCTTTGGCATGGGCTACTCGCCGGCTGAGACAGTATATGTTGACTCACACTACCCTATTGATATCAAAGATGGATCCAATCAAATATATCTTCGAAAAGCCTGATTTGTCCGGAAGAATAGCAAGATGGCAGATGATCTTAACCGAGTATGACATCCAAAACACAACTCAAAAAGAAATCAAGGGGAGTATGTTGGCGGATCATTTGGCGCATCAGGCCGTAGATGACTACCAATCCATGAATTTCCAGTTCCCGAATGAGAATATCATGTTGGTGACTGACTGTGAAAAACCTGGACCAGATGAAGGACCTGAGGAAGGATCCCGATGGTCTATGTATTTCGATGGAGCTTCAAACGCATTGGGTAATGGAATTGGTGTTGTGATTATATCCCCTGAAGGCTGTCATACTCCATTCACCGCCTGATTATGTTTCAATTGCACTAACAATATGGCGGAGTATGAAGCGTGCATCATGGGTCTTCGAGCAGCTATTGACCTAAGAATTAAGTTCTTGGGTGTGTTTGGAGATCTCGCTTTAGTGATCAGTCAGATCAAAGGCGAGTGGGATACGAAGCACCCAAATCTTATTCCTTACAAAGAGTATGTATTGGCGCTGCTCCCGCACTTCGAGGAGATAACCTTTGAACATTTTCCAAGAGAGGAGAACCAGCTGGCGGACGCGCTAGCTACCATGTCTTCTATGTTCAAAGTCAGGTGGGATAATGAAGCTCCCCGGATTACCATCGAGAGGTTGGATGAGGTAAAGAGGTATCTTAAGGCTCAAGAATACCCCGAGGGTGCATCTGTTAATGACAAGAAGTTCTTGAGAAGGTTTGCTACAAAATTCTTCATCAGCAATGGCATCCTCTATAAGCGTAACCATGATTCAACCTTACTGCGATGTGTGGACAAAAGCAAGGTAGAAAGGATCATGACAGAGTTACATGAAGGCACCTTCGGAATTCATTCCAGTGGACATACCATGGCAAAGAAAATCCTACGGGAAGGATACTACTGGTCCACTATGGAAGCCGATTGTTATCAACATTCTCGAACCTGTCACAAGTGCCAAGTCTATGCTGATAAGGTGCATGTACCTCCAGTTCCTCTGAATGTTTTGACAGCTCCTTGGCCTTTTGCAATGTGGCACATCGACATGATCGGCAAGATCAGACCTACTGCGTCCAATGTGCATCGTTTCATTCTGGTAGGTATTGATTACTTTACGAAGTAGGTTGAGGCAACTTCCTTTTCTACAGTAACCAAGAACATCGTGGCACGGTCCGACATAATTTAATCTATTGATACGGTGTACCTGAGAGGATCATTATGGATAACTGTACAAATCTCAACAATACAATAATCACCGAGCTCTGCAAACAGTTTAAGATTCAGCATCACAACTCTTCTCCCTACCGGCTGAAGATGAATGGGGCTGTTGAAGCAGCTGATAAGAATATCAAGAAGATTGTGCAGAAGATGAAGGTGACATACAAAGACTGGCACGAGATGTTACCATTCGTTCTTCATGGGTACCGTACCTCAGCGCGGACTTCGACGGGGGCAACCCCCTAATCTTTGGTGTATGGTATGGAAGCGGTCTTACCCATTGAGGTCCATACACCCTCTCTCTGGATTATGAAGGATGCAGGTTTGAGTAAGGACGATTGGATCCAAACCCAACTTGATCAGCTGAACTTAATCGACAAAAAGAGACTTACTGCTATTTGTCATGGTCAGACATATCAAAAGCGAATGATCCAGGCATTTAACAATAAAGTCATACGATAAGAGTATCAAGTTACGGATTTGGTGATCAAACGCATCATACTGCCACAAGGTGATCCCAGGGGCAAATGGACCCCTACGTACGAAGGGCCATTTGTGGTTAAGAACATTTTCTCGGGAGGAGCTATGATTCTAACCACCATGGATGGTGACGACCTTCCTCACCCCGTCAATGCAGACATAGTGAAAAAATACTATGCATAATCAAGGACCCACTAGGTTGATTGGCCTAGGAAAATTAAGGGCTTCCTGGCGAACCAAAAGGGTTCGGGAAAAAGTAAGGGATGAAAATGGAAAAAACTGTACACCCGGCAAGTCGAAAACCTAAAAAGGAGGCTTGGGCAAAAAAGGGTATCCCGGGGGACTGAAAACCCGGAAGGGTGGTCCGGGAAAAAATTAGGGATTAAAGCGTAAAACTATGTCTCATTGGATCATCTTGAAACCAAACTTCGGTATCGACTATCAAGTTCAGACGGTGCCAATCAATTTGATCTACCTTCAACCAAGTAGCAAAGTGATTAGATGCTTGAAGACATAAGGGCCATAGCAGAGTTGGAACCCAATGGGATCGTTTCACATGGTTGTTTTTCTTTCTTTTACACAAATTGTATAAATTCTGATTGTTCGGCGGTGTTCTCTTACTAGGACGTCAACCTCTTGTACAAAACGCCTATTACATGCAAACTTCAAGAATCAATACAATTCATTTTCACAAAGAAATTTCAAAATTGTTTTTCTTTTTCTGTTTTGTTTTGCAAGAACGTCCAACGATTCATTTTTGATATATGCATTTGAAAATAATTGTTACCCATAAATATTTACATGCGAAACAAAAGACGATTACTCGTAATTTCAGAAACAGGGGCAAACAGAAATGCCCAAACCTCACAGTTGCTCTACCCACCATGTACAGGGACATAGCCATCCTGAGACTGTGACTAAAAGTGCATACACTCCCCGCAGAGTAAGAAATACCCAAAAACAGTGGAGTTAATTCTCCCCAAGTAGAGTTTATCTGTCGCCAGCAATAGAAGATTATCCCCAGTGGAGTTTATTTCTTCCACAGACAGAAACTCAATCCCCAACATGGTTCATTATCGCCAGCAACGGTAATTCATCCCCAGCTGAGGATATTTCTCTAAATCAACAGATCTTCTAGCAAAGCCTCTCTCTTCCCCACAGAGTCATTCTCTCGCCAGTTTATTCTCCAGCCGAGTTATTCTCCCGCCAATTTATTCCCAAATCATCTTCGATCATTATCCTAGCGAGAACGAGGAACTTATCTCCTTGTACACTCAAGTAGCAATGCGGGATTTATTTTCCCCAGTTAGAAAACATCACGAGAACATTGCATATCCATACATCATGGCATGCGCATACGCATCATACAACACAATATCATTTATTTTGAGAGCATCATTACTCGATACATGTCATATATCATGACATTACATATGACTAACTCTTTACCTTTCAGGGAAAGATACAATCAAATTCTCACAAGTTTCTCTGGTTCAGTCAAACCAATGCTAAGATTTCTATTCCAATTCAAGCTATGAAGCCTGGATCCGACCGGATAATATCTTGATCTCTCCATCATACTGCGAAGCCCAGAGAACGACTGGATAACAGTACCAAAATACCGCGAAGCCTGGAATCAAATAGATAGTGGTTTATCTTAAATTCAAGCTATGAAGCCTTGAAGTCGACCGGAAAATAGTGGAATCCCTAACAAATTATTGTGAAGCCTGGACTCGACCAGATAACAATGCAAGTTACTGTGAAGCCTGGAACTCAACCAGATAGCAGTACAAGACACCATGAAGCCTGGAATCGACCAGATAATGGTATGTCATAAACACAAGATGTAAAGCCCAGAAACCGACCGGATAACAACTTAACCCTCAGCAAGTTAATGTGAAGCCTGGATTATGACCAGATAGCAATACAAGATACCATGAAGCCTGAACTCGACCAGATAATGGAATAAGACGTTGTGAAGCCTGGATTACGACCAGATAACAGCAAAAAAAATACTATGAAGCCTGGAGTCGACCAGATAGTGGTATATCTTTAATATAAGTTATGAAGCCCGAATTCGACCGGATAATATCTTGATTTCTCCAAACGCCATGAAGCCTGGACTCGACCAGATAATGGTATAGGAAACTGTGAAGAGTGGATTACGACCGGATAGCGACAAAAGACACTAAAGCCTGGGACTACGACCAGATAACAGTAAGGGACACTGCGAAGCTTGAATTTCGACCAAATAGCAGTTTACCCGGCCAATTACTAAGAAGTCTGGAATCGACCGGATATTAGTATTGCCTTAAATTCAAGTCGAAGCCCGGGCACAATTGGATAACAACTTAATTCCTTCTGAAGCCTGGAAATCGACCAGATAAGAAGTGATAAATTGTGAATCCTGGATTACGACCGGATAGCAAGTTTAATTTTATCCCCCAGTAAGTCGCTGTGAAGCCTGGAGCACGACCAGATAGCAGTCGGTCTTAGTTTCCTCAGCAAATCACTGTGAAGCCTGGAACACGACCAAATAGCAGTTCGTTTTCACCTCCTTGACTAAAATATGATTCCCCAGTAGAATAACGGACGATTGATGCTCCTAAAATTCTATTTCTCTCAAGATAGAGACCAATATTCCCCAGCGAAGTCCTCCTTAACAACAGGTATACCGGCTCTCGCAGAGGAATCTCTTATGCGATCGACACTCCTTCAGATGGCATCTTTAATCCCATTTCCGACATCGCAAGACTAGTGCCACTTCATGCGAGTGCACATTTCTGGGCACTCTAGTGTTCAATCATCTTCTACCTTCAGATCACGAAAGGCAGACAAGCCAATCTACATCCTCAGGTTTAAGAAGATTGAAAAGGGGCAGCTGTTGTACCCCAAAATTTGCCCTCCCATATTTCTTAATACATCCCAAGTAAGGTCCTCAAATTGCTCAAAGAAGTCCAAGGGTTGACCAGACAAACTCTCTCCTAAGGAAGTCTACCTCAAATTAGGGTTTCAGTTTGCATCAAGATATTTGAACCAAAAGGGTTCCAAATTATCATCATTGTCCTAATATGTCCACAAGATCATCCATGTCAAGTTTCAAGCCGTGCAGAGAAAGTTTGCTCAGTCAATTGCTCAAATGCCTGAAAATCGACTATGCTAGGGCAAAAGTCAAATGTGTCCTACATAAAGTCAAACTTCAAGATTTTTGGTCAACATTCTCATTTTGAAGCATTATTCATAATTTGATCAAGGGTTGATCATGATTCATCAAGGATTGCTCACAATTCATCAAAACCCAAAAGTAGCTAAATTAGGGTTTTGTAGGAAAAGTCAACTCAACTTTGACCAAGCATAACTTTCTCATACTTTATCAAAAATGACCCATCCAAAGATCATTTTGAAGAGGATACAATTCCCTACAATTCATCTTCAGCACCCAAGTCCATAATGTGCACTCATAAAAAGATATGAATTTTGACATTATAGGTCCTTTTAAAAAGTCAACAAAAACACCTTTTTTGTCAAATCTTCATACATGAACATGGAAGACTCAATTGAGATGAGACCAAACGTTTTGCTTATAGGACATCTTGAGAGTTTTAAAAAGTCCAAGAACACATCTCTAGGTTCAAAATTGAAGGAGTTATGCATTGGTGAAGTTGACCCATTTTGCGAAATTGGCAAAAGTCAAAAGTGGTCAAAATTGCAATTTTTGTCAAATGGGCCCAACATTTTGTGTTTGTATTGAGTTGGTAACATGATCCACGCCCCATGATCCTTCCCACTTGTCTTTATTTTATTTTTGTCATTTATTTTGATTTTTATTTCAATTAAATCAAATTAAATCAAAATAAAATCATGAAAATATCAAAACTAATCAAAGCTTGAGATTTTGTGCATGTTTAGGTCTCTTATATAGCTGGGAAGAGAATCAAATCGTGCAAGGGTCATTTGGATACAAAAAGATTGAGTTTTTCTTGATTTATAAAGATTTGAATAAGGATCAAATCATGATTCAATCACCTTAATTGAAAAAGATTTGAAGCAAATTTGTAACCCTAATCCATTCAAGGGTACATATAGAACATGTGCAGACCAAAAAAGAGAGGATGAGAGGCGTGAGAAAGTGAAAGCAAACTTGCAAAAACTTAACAAAAGTTGTGAATAAAATTCCAACTTCCAGGCCATCTCAAGCCTTCCCAGCTATCTCAATCGCTTGCTGGATTTCTCTGGGGCATATTGCGGTCATTAACAAGCTTCATAACATCCCAAAACACGCTGTAATACCCCACGACATTCATACTTTTTTGAAATCGTAATTCATAATTCTGGCATTGTTAGCATAGTTTATGGATATATTCTAAACCTTTGAAACATTTGCAAGCTAATGTTAATAATTAATTGCATTTTTGCTAACCATACATAAAGTTTCCATGATTAGGGTTTAGGTTTCGTTTTTAGGGATTTTTCTTGCAGGAACAATTGGCCATGGAAAGTGGTACCATGATGCTCGTGAAGTTGCCACGAGTTGATTGGTACCACTGGAATTGATTTATGATGCTTACAGTGAATTTTGGAAGATCACAGGGTTGTACCTACGCCTAGAAAACCGTAGGTAAAAGTGTTGGACTTTTGCCAATGGAGGGAGGAAGAAGAAGGGTGGCGTGGCACCCCCTGATTGGCCCATTCAAAAATTTGTGCGTTTTCATATATTGATTTGCTTTTCCAATATAATATTTTATTGTTATTCCATATGCAAATGAACATGCTAGCTCAGTTGGTCAGTGGGCGAAGGAAATTGCCAAAGGGCCTGGGTTCGATCCCCAGGTCCCCATATTTGCCAATGCTATTTTCTTTTACATCATCAGGTACACGTGCATGCATTGAGTCCATCATATGCCATCATCCTTCAACCACCAGATCTCTAGAATTCCAGATCTAACGCTCATCCTTGGGAAGTCCATGATGCACCCTAGTCAAGCCAATGCACAAGATCTAGAAAGTCAACGTGGGCCAAGGATTATTGGGCTCAGAATTGTTATTGGCACCCCCCATTTTGCTTTGATACCAGGCCCTTTTCTTTATTCTTCTTATATTTTCTTTTATTTATTTATTTTTGTTTAAATTATTTACTAACATAAAATTAATTCTTTTTACAAAAAACTCATAAAATCAATTTTCAACAATTTAGATTTAGGTTTTATTTTTATCAAATTTAATTCAACAATTAGTTTAATTTAATTTTAGAGTAATTTTAACCCTTTTGTAAATAATTTAAAATAAATTAGAAAATTAGGGTTTGTTTGATTTAATTTTTATTTTCTTTTCTTGAAATAACAAACATGCAAAAATGGGTTAAATTAATTATTTTTCCTATTTTAAATTAATTAGTAATTAGGTTTGTGTTTATTCAAATAAAACCTGATTTTCTCAAAATAATAAAAAACACAAAAAATAATTTTTCTTTCAATTAGGTTTAGACGGGGTCAAAACCTTAATCTTCCTCGTTCTCGATTCATCACGCACATTTATTATTTTTTACAATATTAATGTAACTGCTCATGGTATATAATAGTTTAATTAGGACTTTTCATTTATTTATCACTTTACGGGTTTTTTTGGCTATGTAATTAATCCCCTCCCCGAAGCCTTGTAATAGCGTAGTTTTATTTCTCGCATTTTAATTTTCGCAAACATTAACTGTTAGATGTATGATAATAGGATTGCATGACAAGACTGTATGTTAATTTTAAAATGGTTAGAAAACCCTAAATGTGAAAAGATAATAACTGAAATCGAATCACTCAGACATGCGCACTCTTAGGGTATACTCTCACTTTGGCTGCCTTTGGTAAACGATCATTAAGTATAGGGTGTTTTAGTGGTTGCCCTCCTGTCTAACAAAGATCAAAAGTCCCGTTCGGAAATGTTGCCTCGGAAATGTTGCCTCGAATATGATCTTAAGACACTAGGGTTATTACTAAGACGTCCTAACATTACTTTAGTGATCGTACGTCCCTTTCGAATTGACCCTTACAACTCCAACAACGGTGCTACCTACTCATTAATAGTGGGATAGCGCTGTCTAAAGGAAACAAGAACATAAACGATCCTTTTTTTGAGTAGGTAGATGCTAGTAGGTACTTGCTCAAAAACAAACTTTTCCACACTTACACTTTTTTCAAACAAAGTTTTCAAAAACACTTCGTAACACTCTTGAGGACTGATACAAGGGTTAAAACGAAGTAAAACAAAAAATTTTCAAAACACACAAACACGAAAGCAATTTTAAAATGATGAGCAAGTACCTAAGAGCCCGTAGAAAACTACGGATATAAAGGGTGCTAATACCTTCTGTTTCTATAATCTACCCCCCGTACTCAAAATCTCGAAAAAGGAATTTTTCTGTGCTTTTGTCCTTTCCAGTTGGATAAAATAAAAGTCGGTGGCGACTCTTGCTTACCGCGACATTTTGCGAACACAAACACAAAACGCAAACCAACATTTCCTAAAACAGTCAGTTCTCCCACCGTATCACACCTTTTTTTCCCAAGTCACCTTCTCAGGTTTTCGACTTACCGGGTGTATAATATTTTATATATATCCATAATTTTTACCTGAACCCTTTTGGTTCGCCGGGATGCCCTTATTTTTGCGTAGGTCAGTCAACCTAGCGGGTCACTTTTTCATGCGTAGTATTTTTTGACTATGTCCGCGTTCATAGGGCACGGGAAATCTTCCACGTCCACGGTGGTTTGTATCATGGCACCGCCTAAAAATATCTTCTTGACTACAAATGCCTCTTCATAATTGGGAGTCCATTTGCCCCTGGGATCACCCTGTGGTAGGATGATGCTCTTTATTACCAAGTCACCAGCCTGATATACCTGATGCTTGATTTTGTTGTTGAATTCCTCGATCATACGCTTTTGATGCATCTGACTGTGACAGACAACTGCAAGCCTTTTCTCGTCAATTAAATTTAACTGATCCAACCTAGTTTGAATCCACTCGTCTTCTTCTAAGTCTGCATATTTCATAATTCTCAGAGAAGGAATCTGAACTTTGATAGGTAGGACGACTTCCATACCGTAAACCAGAGAGAATGGGGTTTCCCCAGTTATTGTTCGAGCTGAAGTGCGATAGCCATGGAGAGTAAACAGTAACATCTCGTGCACGTATTTGTAGGTCACAACCATATTTTGCACAATCTTCTTTATGTTCTTATTGGAAGCTTCCACTGTGCCATTCATCTTTGGTCGATATGGAGAAGAGTTGTGGTGCTTGATCTTAAACTGCATGCATAGTTCAGTGATCATACTATTATTGAGGTTAGTACAGTTGTCTGTGATGATTCTCTCGGGGATTCCATACCGGCAGATAAGTTTATGCCAGATGAATCGGGCCACGACATTCTTGGTAAAATAAGTGAACGAGGCTTCTTCAACCCACTTTGTGAAGTAATCAATGGCGACGAGGATGAAGCAGTGTCCGTTAGAAGTAGTAGGCTTAATCTCTCCAATCATATCAACACCCCACATCGCAAACGGCCAAGGAGCAGTCAAAAAATTTAGAGGTATTGGAGGAACTTGTACTTTATCAGCATAGATCTGGCACTTGTGGCAGGTTCTTGAATGGTAGTGACAGTCGGTTTCCATAGTCGACCAATATTAACCTGCTCTCAGAATCCTCTTGGCCATAGTATGCCCGATGGAGTGAGTACCAAAGATTCCTTCGTGCATATCTTCTATAATTTTCTCTGCTTATTTCTTGTCCACACAACGAAGCATAGTCTAATTATGATTGCATTTGTATAAAATTTTGTTGCTCAATAAGAATTTAGTTGAGAACCTTCATAGGAATTTCTGGTCATTGATCGATGCTTCTTCACGATATTCTTGAGTCTCAAGTTACCTTTTCACTTCATAAAACCAAGGTTTTTCTTCTACTTTCTTAGTATACACTTTGTAACAGTGTGTTGGTTTATCTAATCTTTCGATAGTGATTCGAGGAGCTTCGTTATCCCATCCGACCTTGAACATAGATGACATCGTAGCCAACGCGTCTTCCAACTGATTCTCTTCTCGCGGGAATGATCAAAAGTGATTTACTCAAAATATGGGATTAGTGTTAACACATACTCTTTATAAGGAATGAGATTCGGGGCTTCGTATCCCATTCTCCCTTGATCTAACTTATTACCAGGGATGAGTCCCCATATACATCCAAGAAATTGATTCTTAGGTCAATATAAACTTTAATAGCCATGATGCATGCTTCGTATTCGGCCATGTTATTCAATCAAAGCATAATATGGCGGTGAAGGGCATATGGCAACCCCGAGGAGAGATAATTACAGCACCAATTTCGTTGCCAAGTGCGTTGGAAGCTCCATCGAAAAACATAGTCCATCGGGATCTTGGCTCAAGTCCTTCATACGGTCTAGGTTCTTCATAATACGTAACTAGCATAATGTTCTCATCCTTGAATTCGAAATTCATAGACTTATTGCCGTCCACGGCCTGATGTGCAAAATGATCTTCCAGTACACTTCACTTGATTGCCTTTTGAGTGGTGTACTGAATATCATATTCTGTCAAGTCCATTTGCCATCGGGCAATTCTTACAGAGAGAGATGGCTTCTCGAATATATACTTGATGGGATCCATTTTAGAAATCAATAGATTAGTATGAATCGAAATGTGATGTCTTAGTCGGCGAGAAGCCCATGCTAAAGCACAATAAGTTTTCTTGAGCAGTGAATATCTTGTTTCACAGTCGGTAAACTTTTTGCTATGGTAGTATATTGCATACTCTTTTCGACCAAACTCGTCATACTTCCCGAGTACATACCCCATTGAGTTCTCTAGCATTGTTAGGTACATGATTAGAGGTCTTCCTTCAACTGGTAGTATCAGAATCGGAGGTTATTGCAGGTACTCCTTAATTTTATCAAAAGCTACTTGGAAATCGTTGTTCCACTTTACTACTTGATCTTTCTTCAGCAACTTGAAGATTGGCTCACAAGTAGCAGTCAAACGAGAAATGAATCAGGCAATGTAATTCAGTCGTCCTAAGAAACCTATGGCTTCCTTCTCGATACGAGGAGTCAGAATTTCTTGAATGGATTTAACTTTTGCGGGATTAACTTCAATACCTTTACTGCTGAGGATGAAACCTAGGAGTTTACCAGATCTCACCCCAAAGGTGCACTTGTTCGAATTTAACCTTAACTTATACTTCTTTAGTCTTTCAAACATTTTATGTAAATCATCAAGATGCTCTTCTTAAGTTTGTGATCTTGCTATCATGTCATCCACGTAGACCTCTATCTCGTGATGAATCATGTCATGGAATAAAGCTACCATGGCACGCTGATAAGTTATGCCGGCATTATTCAACCCAAAAGGCATAACCTTGTAGAAGAAAGTTCCCCACTGTGTGATGAAGGTAGATTTCTCCGTATATTCAGGCGCCATCTTGATCTGATTATAACCTGAGAAGCCATCCATGAAAGAGAATACCTTATGCTTAGCGATGTTTTCGACCAGAACATTGATATGTGGAAGTGGGAAGTCATCTTTGAGGCTTACCCTGTTCAGATCCCTGTAGTCTCCAGACATACGCAATTTACCATCTTTCTTTGGTACCAGAACAATATTAGAAACCCATTTAGGATATGATGTCACTACTAAGAAGCCTGCGTTGAATTGCTTCATAACCTCAACTTTGATCTTCTCTGACATCTCAGGACGCATGCGACGAACCTTTTGCTTAATCGGAGAATAACCCTCTTTCATTGGCAGACGATGGACTACAATATCAATATTGAGCCCTGACATATCTTCGTACAACCAAGCAAAGATCTCAACATATACATGCAACATCTGAATTAACATGTTCTTGTCACTACTCTCTAAATTGGCACCTATCTTAACTTCTTTCCGGTTTGTCTCGGTACCCAAGTTTATAACTTCGACTGGTTCTTCATGTGGTTAGATAGCATTTTATTCTTGTATTAAGAGTCTGGAAAGTTCTCCAGGTATTTAACAATCTTCCTCACCTTCGTCCTTGGCTTGGTAGATCAGATTTTCAAAGTCATGAGTGACAATAGCAGAATCAATATCGAGGAGATCCAAAGTGGATGTGGATCAGCAATGTAATGTGTGGGTTCATGTAAGAAACACATAGCTATATTTGAAAGCGATAAAGTGATGAAAAGACCGAGAGCAAAAAATTTGATTGCAAAAACTTCCAATGTTTTATTAGATGAGCATATGTGGATGAAAGATAACAACCCCAACAAGCAGACCGTTGTGCCCCGGGTAAGGCACAAGGCCTAAAGTTATTATTTAAAATTACATATCCCAAAAACTTGAAAGAAATAAAACAGGAAATAACAATTACTCCTGACTAAATAAGATTGGTATAAAGTCTTTAGCCTTCCAATTGTTGAGTCCATCGCCAGTAGTAGGGAATATCTAGTTGTCTAAATTACAATCACTATCAGTGTCTTCTATAACATTGACTTCATTATTGCTGATGCGGAAAGGTGGTCTCCCAGCACAAGCATGACGAACCCTATCTGAGTCTCTGAGGTGAAACCCAAACCAAATTTGTTGGACTTGTAAGGAATATCGGGAAGCTAACCCCAAATAGTGCAACCACCTTCTTATACCACAACCATAGCATCTTTCAGAGAAACCATTCTTAGGGGATCCTTGGTAACCATAGGAGTAGCTTTAGCAACGATAATTGTCGAAAAAATTACTTCAAAGGTTTGGCATGGAGATTCAATGAATTCACCATCCATCTCAACATATTTGAATGAATTCAAATGGCTTACCATATACTCTTCTTCTCCACAAACCGTAACAATTTTCCCTTTCACCGGATACTTCATTTTTTATGCAAGGTAGAGGTAATAGCACATGCCCCGTGAATCTAGGGGCGTCCAAGCAAACAGGAATAGGCTAGACGAATATCCATTACATAGAAGGTGGAGTCGAAGACCTGAGATCCCACCTTGATCGGAAGATCAACCTATCTGTGTATCATTCTCCTTGACCAATCAAAGGCTATTACCACAATGTCACTGGGTTTCAGCATGACCCTTTTATAGTCTAGTCTATCTAGAGAACCTTTTGGTAATACATTTAGTGAGGAACCTGTATTCACTAACACATGCGCCAATGTAGTTCCCCTACATTCAATAGAGATGTGCAGGGCCTTGTTATGATTCTTTCCTACTGGAGTTAAGTCAGCATCAGAAAAGCCTAACCCATTATCAGCTGTTAGGCTTGCTACACAATTCTCAAACTGATCGGCAGAGGTCTCTTGAGGTACATGAGCAGTCTTCAAACATTTTACCAAAGCCCGGGCATGGGCTTCGGAGCATAATGACAAGGATAACATGGATATCTTGAAGGGAGTCTTCCCCAACTGTTCAACGATATTGTAGTCACTTTTGCGGATGATTTTCAGTATTCCCTCCATCTCTTATTTGAAGGTATATTTAACAGTAACATCTTCTGATGGTGCCTTCGTCTGGGTAGGCTCAATCATCTTCTCTTTTCCCTGAGTGTCAGTAGTCGACTCAGTAGCGGGGATACGAACAGGTGTTGTGATAGTCTTTGGAGGAGAGATCTTTAGAGAGAAGACCCTTCCTGTTTTGGTAACTTTACTAGTACCGACAATATTTTTGACATTGAGGTTGGTAACTTCAGAATCTTCATCCTTGGAAATCCATGGTTCTTTCCTAACACCATGGTAATAAACTTCAACTCCATGATTCTAGGGAACAACCTTGTCAGAGGAATAAGGGACTGGCCCCGGTGTAGTAATGATCAGGGGAGCCGCCCTAGGCTCGACAAGAATCCTTATAGGACCTTTAGAGGTGATCCTTACAAGAGTATTGGAAACTGTAATTATAGAAACATCTTCAAGTCTCAGCTCTTGAGACATACTTTCTTGCAAACTCTTCACGAACGAAGTCTTCTCAAACAGAATTTCACGGCTATCAATCAAATGTTGAATACCCTTCTTCAGCCACATACAACCATCAGATTGGGACGCACAATGGTAAAAACTTTCCAGGAAACATGGAAATAAACCGGCTTGCAACATATTCTTTTTAATGATTATCAAGGGAGTGGTGAAGTCACTTACGGTGAAGACATAAGAAAAATCATCGATAGCATTAACACCTTTATTATGACTGGGCATAGGTGCACTAATCACATTAGGGGTCTTGGGAGGGTCAAATTCAATTTATTTTGCGTTAATGATATCCTGGGTTTTGTTCTTCAGGGACCGACAGTTGTTGGTGTCGTGCCCATGACTGTTAGAATGATAGGCTTACTTCACATTCAGATTTTACTTAGGAGAGGAGGTGTTGGAATTCTGAGGAGGATCCCATAGTGTTATTAAATATGCTTTTAACAAATGTTGAAATGCTTGAGACAATGGCATATTAATTTTGGTGAACTGCCTCCTTGGAGCGTCTAACCTATGTGATTCCCCCATTGTTGTTGTTGTTGAACATGTGCAGGATTAGAAATAAACACTGCTCCTACAGACTAATGATGATCATTCTTACCACGGCCCTTCTGGCCATAGACATCATTGGTTTCCTTCTTATTATTGAACGCCTTATTTACAACATTAGAAGATGCAGCCACCAGAATCTTCCCGCTCTTGATACCGCTTTCAACTTGTTCCCCAGTAAGAATTAGCTCAGTAAAACAAGATGACGAACTCCCAATTAGAGGATTAAAGAATGGACCTGTCAGAGTGCCCATGAACATATCAGTTAGCTCCCGATCATACAAGGGAGTTGCACCCTTCCAGCTAATTCTCTCCACTTCTAGGCGTATTCTTTGAAACCCTCGTTTGAGCCCGTAGACATGTTGAGTCGGTTCCAGGTCAACATTATATTGATACTGCTTGTAAAAAGTAGCAGCCAAGTCTTCCCAAGTGTGAATGTTGGTTCCTTCCAGCTGATAGAACCATTCTAATTGCGTCCCTGACAAGATTTCTTGGAAGAAATGCACCCATAATTTTCTATCAACAGTATGGGGTTAGATTTTTTAGACATTAGACCGCAGATGAAGCTTAGGACAAGACACACTGTCGTATTTTGAAAATACGGAGGCCTTGAACTTGTGAGGGATAACAACCCCTGAGATGAGACCCAACTCTTCCAAATCCAACCCAGGAACTCCCTGGATCTCCATAGCATCAAGATAGTCTTCTAGTCGATTGTACTTGTCATCAACTGGAGGATATTATTCATCTGAATAGTTCGCTTCTTCTTCATCAGAACCCTGGTTGTCAGCCTTCATACTTTTATCATCTTCCTCTTGGTTATCATTTTCTTCTTCAAACTCCAAAGCTCGCTTGACTAGACCTTTGAGCCTCCTACCCATGTTGAGGATGCCAGTTGGTTTCTTGATTTTCTCTTTCCTCTCTTTAGTGACGAGGGAATTCAACTCTTGCTACCCCCTGGCTAGGGATAGGAACAATTGCTGGAACTGTGCGTTATGAGCTTGGAGATCCTTAACTGTTTGTTCAAGAGCCATTCTTTCTGCTGAAATAAACAGAAAAAAGATAAGAAACCTATCTTGAAGCACCTGTCATGTAGTGATATGCATGATATGTATACGTAATGTTTTCAAGGACCTTATGAGATTTAAATTTGTTACCAAAAAATGAAACAGAAATAAAGATTTTTATTAATAACTTTATGTGAATATAAAAGATTTCAAAGGAATAAATTTAAAAAAAACTCCTAAAATTTTAAGTTTCTCATTGACGCCTCTTCTTCGTGTTGATATATGCGTTAAGACTCTGCTCCTCTTGAAGTTACTTCGTGAGTTCCAACACTTTCTTCTCACATGCATATAGTTGAGTCTCAAACGTGTCCCATTCTTCCTTGAATTTAAACCAGGACTTCTAAAATTCTTCAAGGTCAATGGGCATGTCTGGATGGAGGATGGTGCGAGAAACGTCTCCTTCAATAATAGGCTCCATGATTACTAGTAGGTCAACAAGATATAGCATCATAAGGTTTTGAGATTGGGCTCATGCCCATTTGAGATATGGCTCCAGGGGGATGGAATTCTTCTGTCTTAAAGTCCTACTATCAATCTTGTTCACTATGCCCCAAGCATGTTTAAAACTTTGACGATAACCTTGAGGATCGTTCTTGTAATCGAATACAATCCTCTGGATAAGCGTGTCATGAGGACCGTCTCTTCGAGCATAACCAAATTGACGTAGAGCTAGAGAAGGGTTGTAAGCAATACCTCCCCTAATGCCAAGGAGTGGAACATTAAGCAATTCCCCACAACGGTTAATGATAGTGATATCCTCGTGAGATCGGGAATACCAGTAGATGTCTGTATGAGAGAGTGACATTATCCTTTGAGACCACCTCAAACCTTGTTCATTATTTATTATCAAGCAGGGAAGGTGCGAAATAAACCACATGGATAACAGAGGTATACAACACATGAGAGTTCTTCTCCTCTTCATAGTACGAGTGTGAAGAGAATGCAAAATATCTCCAAGCAAGGTAGGCACATTATTATGAGCAAGAAATATTTTGATGGCATTCACATCTATGAGTTGGTCTGTATTTGGGAATAGTACCAATGCATAGATTAACAGAGCCAAGATCTCCTCAAAAGCCTGAAAACTCATAACATCCAGAAATAGTTGAGCCTTTTTTATCACAAATATAGCAAGAAATCCCTTGACTCCACTTCTTGTTTCCCAATTAGATACAATATCGGACCACTACAGATGTAAGGCTGCTGCAATATCTTTTGGTTTTGGAGCTTCCTCTAAACTGGTGAAGGGTGTCTGATCAAGAACAAGTACTCCTATTAGTTTAGAGAACTCTTTCATTGTAGGTACCAACTGATAATGTGGAAAGGTGAAACAGTGATGTGCAGGGTCAAAGAACTGGAATAGAACACTTACCATGTCTTCTTTAAAACCTGAGGTAACCAGACTGAGTAGTCGACCATGCCTTCTGATGAATTGAGAACTTTCGGGAATCCTTGAGACTAACTCTTAAGTTGAGAAGGTATTCTTAAAAAGTTGATTTGGGGAGTGTTTCTAAGAGCGGCTGCTATAACCTACAATAAAGAACAAAGATAAATCCCTCAGTCCTTGAAATGGTTAGTGAAAATGATATGGTATGATGTCATGATGTTATGATGTCTTGTTCGAACAAATAATCATACACAAACAAAACACACAAGGCCTTATGTTCAAGCTTGCATGAAGTCTGTAGGTAAGTATCCTCTTGAGTTTTAGTTGGCTCAACCGGTCCCAAAAGAAGTAACCGGGTTCTAAGAGTCTCAGTATCACCAATCTTTCTCTCAGGCATTGTTTCAGCATAGCATCTGATTTGCGACTGAAATATCCCGAGAGTCTGATCTCAATGAGCGTAGTATCGAGTATCGACCAACTTCAGTCTGCACCAAAGCCGACCATCTCACTACTTTCTAATGGCTAAGTTGTGTCAACTAAGGTTCTATGGTCAGTTAGTGCTTATGACACCACGCGGCAGCCTAGTATGCTCCTCTACTGACTCGAGGGATACTAGTAAAAACTAATGTGTCACACTAATGTAGCCATCTCTTTAATCATATTGGTATATGCCATATAGTTTTCACTATCTATTGCTACTTACCTAAAATGCCCCCAGATCTGGGTATAGGATCTTTACAAAAAATAAACCCTAGCAAAACCTCGAAATGTAAAGCATACAAATCAAGCAAGTAAAGCATTTTAAATATGATCTATCTCTAATGTAATCCCACTTTTAGTTCTCACCAGAAGAGTCGACAGTTCTATAATTCGGTGGGAGAACTGACTTTTGGTTTTGCGTTTTATCGCAAATGTTACGGGTAGCAAGAGTCGCCACTGACTCTTCTTTTATCCAATAAAGGAAAGGGTGAAAAGAACAAGAAAGACCTTTGAGAATTTTCTGAGTAAGGGGGGTATGTTATGAAAAGGGAAGGTGTTGGAACCCTTTTTATCTGTAGTTATCTATGGGCTCTTAATCTCTAACTCACTTTTCTGAAAATGCTTTGTGTTTGTGTGTTTTTGAAAATATTTTGAAAAATGCCTAAGTGAGGCAAACTTTGTAATGATTCATGTATCATTGAGAACGCATAAAATATGTTTGTTTTGAAAATATTTTAGAACAGAAGTGTATTGTGTGAAAAATGTTTTTGAAATGTTCGCGAGAAAGCGATTAAGAACTATCTACCTACTCAAAAGTCTTTTGTTCTTTTCCTCTTACTTTAGATATTGTTATCCTACCATTGGTTAGTAGGAAGCCCTATCGTTGGATGTTTGAGGGATAGGCTCGGGTCATCGTACAACCATAAAGGAAACATATAGGGATACCTTTAGCAATTTAAAGGGACTATCATCATGTATTCATAGGCAACATCGAGGGACAAGATCATTTACCGAAGGAAGCATCGATGGGTCATCGAAGGACTATGATCTTTATGATGAGTTTTAACCGAGGGTCTTTGCTAATGGTATCCCTATGTTCGAGGGGTATAACTGTTTTCTAAAGGCAACAAGTGGAGTCACCCTAGAGATGCGTGTGTGAAAAGTGATTTGTTTTTATTTAATTTGTCTTGATTAGGTTTTCTAGCATTTTTGTTTTAAATATTGTCATACAAACCCTATTAGCATACATCTAGCAATTATAAGGAAAGCGATAGAATGCAAAAAAGAAATCTAAACTATTGCAGAGCATCATGAAAGGGGGTACAAACCATAAACAAATGGGGGGGGGGGGGGGGGAAATAGTAAATCCTAGTTTAATTTATTACAACCATCAACAAATACATAATTTATAAAAACAAACTAATGCGAAAATAAAAGAGCGCGCAGAGATTGTAAAAGTAAAGAGAAATGGGGAAAATGTTTAATGGAAAATAATCGATGATCTATCCTAATGATTAATTGATTTTAATTGAGAAAAATGGAATTAATTAAAACCTAAAGCAAAAAACCCTAAATTATTTAATTGAAAAGAAGTTTAATGATAAAAACTTAAAGAAACTAATTTAATTAATTCATTTAATTTAATTTAAAAAAAGGTTAAGTTAATTTAATTAAAAAAAGTCAAGTTGATTTAATCAAAGAAAAACCCTAAATCTAAATTAATTTTAATTAATTAAAAACAAGTTAATTATATTAAAAAAGAAATTGAAATAAAAAAAGTGATGGGCCTGAATAAGTGATTCTAGGGATGTGAGAAAGTAATCCACTAGGCCCAAAGAGACAAGGCCTAGGGCGCTTGTGCTGGATCTGGTGAGGATGGCTTCAAGGATCTCATGATGCACCTTCAAATCTGGGGTGCTAGATCAGATCTATTGAGACCTGATGGTTGTGATGTGAGAGTGCATGGTGTGTGAGTGGAGGATGTCTGTGTTGGATCTGTAAGAATTACACAACATAAAAAATGTCACGCGCCTGGATCGAACCCAGGTATAGGAATATGAGTGTCTTAAGGGAAAGTGTTCTACCACTGGGGGTAGTCTTTACTTTCGTTAGCATAATCAAATAATAAAAATATAACATATAAACAAATATGATGACCGGAGAAGCACCGAAGACCTAGCTTCGATCGTCTTCTCCAGCGACCTGCATGACCCGAAACCTGCAAAAATCAAACATTAGTGATCCAAAAAATTATGTCCCCCCTAATTCGACACTCTTGGATCCAAACATGGACTTAGTTTTGGCTATAAACCTTTGGATCATGAGGCTCGAATCAAACAAAACCGATCGGAGCAAATATGGTGTTTTGTAAACCAGCGTGCATGGGAACACAATACTTATTTAAACCTGTTCAAGCATGTCTCAGAAACTTGTTAGAAGCATCAATTCAATTTAAAACAAGACAAAATTGAAGATACAATTTTTCATAAAAATGCAAATCGGTTATGCCATGTTATACAGTTTCGTGTGCTTAGGATTATGGAAACCGATCCAAACCTACCCTTCAGTGTTCCTGAGAGTGATTGGAGTGGATATTTGGAATGAGAGGGCTTAAGTTTTTGGAACTCAAGGGTTTTTAAGAAATTTGAGAATTTTGGCAAGCTTTTAGAGGCAAGGATGCATGGTCCTTTGCATCTAGTCTTGTTGTGCTTATATAGGGGGAGGATTAAGGTACACAAATATGGGAAGAAACAAATGCAATCATGGCCAAATGGGACAAGAATCAAACATATTTAAAAACTTCCATTTTGAGATATTCCTTGCCATTTTCAAGTTCATACGGTTTTTCATGGTTGTCAAATGATTCTTGGGCCTCCATGTGATTGAAACAAAAAGCCCATGCGCCTTATACCATTATATCATATTTTATTTAATTTAATTTGCTTTTTAAATGAATAAAAATTAAAATAAAAGAAATAAAAATCATAAAAATATGTAAATGGATTTAGAGGTCCTTTAACACACTGTGAACATGTTTGAACATCAAAATTTAGGTCCGCTAGTTCAAATTTTCAAGTTTGCTCATTTTGCACTTCATGCATTTTCTCAAAATTTTCCAACTCGCACTAGTCATAAATATCTCAATTTTAATCTCTTGAAGGTGATCTTGGACTTTTTGGAGAGCTCAAGATGTCCTCTACAATTTATGTTTTGATAATTTTTGCATTTGGAGAATTTATCTTGATGTAAGTTGTCTTGACAAAAAGTGTCTTTTTGTTGACTTTTGAAATGACCTATAATGTATGGGCTCATATCTCTCAAATGAAGCACTTTTTGGACTTGATCATACAGATACAAAGTTGTATAGAATTGAACTTCCTTAAAAATGGGCTTTGGTTGGGGAAAAGATGATGAAGCATGTGAAAGATATGCTTGGTAAAGTTCAGTTGAGTTCTCCTAAGGAAACCCTAATTTAACAACTTTTGACTTTTGATGATTTAAGGGCTTTCCTCGAGGAATCATGATCAAACCTTGATCAAATTATGAATATCACTTAAAAATGTTTATGTTGACCAAAAATCTTTATGTTTGACTGTAGGTTGACCATAGTTGACTTTTTACCCAATATAGTTGATTTTCAATCATCTGAGTTATTGACTGAGCAAACTTGTGATGCAAGTCTTGAAACTTGACATGAACATTGTTGAAGACCTATGTAGAACCATGGAAATTACTCGATACCTTTGCAACCCAAACTTCCTTGAAAAAAACAAAACCCTATTTATGGACCCGTTGTACCCCAAAATTTGCCCTCTCATTTCTCAAAGGATCACCCTGGACCCTCAGGTTTGCTTCTATCGAGTTTCAAGTCTTGAATTATAACTTTTCAAGAAAATCATTCACAAGGGAAAAATTGTCAAAAGCACACTAAAAAGTTAAACTTTGACTTTTAGATCAAAAATCAAGTTTCAAGAATTATATTTCATCAAGACATGAAATTGGTTCATCCAAAATCAGAAGTCAGAAATTACTTTGAAAAAAAATCAAATTTCTAAACATTTAGAAAATTTTCTAAGTGTTAAGAGAATATGATACTTCAGAACTTCTGAGCCAGCCTCCATGCAAGTGCAGTCAGAATTTGCAAACATGGTTCAGAACATGACTCTTCAACATATGCTTTGATCAGAGCATTACCCTTCAAGTTTCACTCTGGTCTTCTTTGATCAGAACATCACAAAGCCCCAAAACCTTGTTTGAGCAGCCTATTGCATTGCTATAGCACAATCATGCAACCAACTGCCACAACACTCCAAATTACTGCTGATCTAGTCCACGCCTGCATTTTTCTCAAACCCTATATTTGCACCAAATTAGCATACAAAAACTGTGATTAAAAAGAAATGGAACAGTATACCAAAAGGGTTTAAATCCCATTTGATTTTCCCCCAAAACCACAGCAAACCCATCTATAAATAAGTTGCTCCATCACACGTTCAAGGGGCTGGCTTTTGGAGAGGGAGAGAATTATAAAAGAGAGAAAAGGAAACAGCAAAAAAACCTTCGCAAATTAAAAACAAAACCTTTGTTCTTCTCTTTGAATCAAAGAACATAACTGTTGTTCCGTTGCTCTCACTAACTCCAGAACATCTAAAGGTAGCAGCTCAAGTTCCAAGCACACACTTTAGATTCAAGGTAAGCCTTTCTGACTTTGCATATTTTCATTTAGAACATCCTTAAATATGTAAATATCATAGTGTTGATGCTGGCCATATTGTTGCATGAGTAGAAGAAACTATGGATCAGAACTTCTTGAATAAAGCTAGGCACAAAATTAGAATTAGAACTTCTATAAACTGTTGTGCTTTTGTCCTTCTGATTTGCTATTAAGAACTGAATAAACTGCTGATATGCTGATTAATATGAGGAAAGAGTTGAAATGTGGCACTGAACCTCTGATTTTTCACTGACTATTTTAGCATAACACATAACTTCTGAGTTCTCCTTACTATTAAACACACAGAACTTCTAATGTTCACTCACTGTCTTAGTACAATACAGAACTTCTTAGTTCCCCCCATTGTTTTAACACGTACAGAGCTTCTAAGACTTTCTCACTGTTCTAACACTCAAAAGTTCAACACATTGCGATCCAGAACTTCTGTATCTTTCCCTCTAACGTCTGTTGCAGGACCTAAGAGTGTATCAATCCAGAACTTCTGATTCCCACTGATGTTTCTTTCTGAGTCACAGCGCGCCTGGCATCAGAACTTCTGATCCCTTTTGTTCTGCTTGCAGCAGCACACTGATTCTATCTCTCATTATTTTATGTTTTTATCATTTTCAATATTAATAACCTTTTTATTAATATAAAAAAGGCATAAAAATATTTTCTTTTTTTATTAACTAATTTATTTCTTTTTTGATTCATTAAGACAAAAAAATCATTTTCAAAATAAGTCCTTTTATATTGTACATTTCAATATGGTTGTAATAGTTAATTAGGATTTACATTCTTGAAACCCTCCATTTGTAAATTTGTACCCCGGTCCCTAAATGATGTACTAGGGTAGGAACTTTACATTTCCGCAATTTATTGCTTTAAAATATAAATGCTAGTAATTAGGGTGTGTATGGAAAGACATGAAATCAACAAATAGATAACCCTAATCAAGACTAAATGCATGTAAATCAAACACACTTGCACACTAGCACCCTTAAGGTAATCCCATTTTGTTTCCTATAAAAAAAATAGTCATGTCCCTCGAATATGAGCGTTTTAGCAAAGACCCTCGATAAAAAATCATAGTCCCTCGATGACCCTCAATGTTTCCTTCGGTAAATGATCTAGCCCCTAAAACGATATTGCTAAAACGTCTGATAAGTTGCCTTCTATGACTATACAAAAACGTCCCATCCTCGTGCCTTCACATCCAATGATGGGGCTTCTTACCAAAACAATGGTGAGATAGCAACATCTAAAGGAGGAAGAAAAGAACATTTAAGACCCTTTTGAGTAGGTATATTCTCTTTTAGTTGCTCGTTTGCTCACAACAAAAACAAACACCTACACTTTCAAAACACCTTTCAAACTGGAAAACATTTTCAAAAGATCAAACATCTTTGTATACATTCTTATGAACAATAATCATTATAAATTTTGCCTAAACAATGGCCTCTTTTCAAAAATACTTTCAAAATCCATGCAAAGCATATTTTCAAACAAAAAAGCAAGTGATCTAGCAAGCAACTAAGAGCCCATGGAAAACCATGGATGAAAAGGGTGTTAATACCTTCCTTTTTCATAATCTACCCCCAGAGCTCAAGAAAACATCTCTAAAGGTCTTTCCTGTTCTTTTCAGCCTTTCCTTATTGGATAAAAGAAAAGTCATTGGTGACTCTTTCTATCCGCAACATTTGTGATTAAACGCGAAATAACCAAGTCAGTTCTCCCACCGTATCACAGAACTGGCGACTCTGCTGGGGATATATTTTAAAGTGGGGATACCTTAGGGTTAGATCACATTCATTTGCTTTCAATGTTTGACCTGTATGCTTTACATTTTGGTTCTTTGTTTGGGTTTGAATCCTCTACCCGGATTTGGGATACCTTGTAGGTAAGTAGCAATACATTGTGGAAACTGTGCGGGGTATACCGACATGGTCTAAGCAATAGCTACGTTAGTGTGACATATTTGTGGGTACCAGTAGCCCTTGAGTAGTCAAGGAGAATACGGGGCCGCTGAGTGATGTCATGAAGCACTAATAAACTTTTAGAACCTTTACTTGACCAACTTGGCCTTTAGGACGTAGTGAGATGACCGGCTTTGGTGCAGTCCGAAGTTAGTAGATACTCGATACTACACTCATTGAGGTTTGGTTTTTTGGGATATTTCGATCCCCATTAAAGAGGCTTGCGCTGAAACAATTCCCGAGAAAACAAACCAGTGATATTGAGCTCCTTAGAACCCGAATACTATTACTAGGACAGGTCTGAGTCAACTAAACTTCAAGAGGGTACTTACCTATGAGACTCCATTTAAACCTAAACCTAAGGACTTGTTTGCTTTGTTTGTATATATTTACTTGTACATAACATCATGAACATCATGAACATCATAACATCATACTCATACTCACTAACCATTTCAAGGATTTTTGGGATTTATCTTTGTTTCTGTTTTGTAGGACATGGATTCTATTAGCAGAAAAACCATTCAAGTCAACCTCGTAAGGATTCCTCCTTAACTCAAAGAGTTAGAATCAAGGATTCCTGAGAATTCTCCATTTACCGAAAGACATGGTCGCCTCCTAAACTTGCTTACCTCCAAAACTGATAAAGATATGATGAAGGTGCTCTTTCAATTCTTTGATCCTCTACACCATTGCTTCACATTTCCTGATTATCAACTTGTGCCAACTTTGGAAGAATTCTCCCAACTCTTGAGGATTCTCATTCTTAATCAACTACATTTCAACGGTACGGAAAGAGATCCAAAGCCCGAAGAGATTTCTCAAGCTATACACTTGCAACCATCTGATATCACAACTAATTGGGAGACAAGGAGTAATGTCAAGGGTTTCCTAGAAAAGTTATTCTTTGAGAAAGACCAAAACTGTTGGAAATCTTTAGATTTGCAAGCTTTTGAGGAAATTGTGGCTCTCTTTATCTATGGGATGGTTTTGTTTCCAAATCCTGACCAACTCATAGATGTGAACACCGTCAAAATCTTCATGTCTCGTAACCCGATGCCTACTTTGCTTGGAGACATCCTACATTCCTTTCACACTTGCACCATGAGGAAAATAGGTATCCTTATGTGTTGCACTCCTCTCTTGACAAGATGGTTTATTTCGCATCTTCCCCAATATGTATTGAAGAACGAGCAAGGTGCAAGGTGGTCACAAAGGTTGATGTCGCTCAAACATTCAGACATCCATTGGTGTTCCCGGTCTATAGAGAATGATATTATCATCGATCGTTGTAGATAATTCCCTAATGTCCCCTTACTTGGCATTAGGGGAGGTATCACCTATAACCCCTGCTTTGCTTTCAGACAATTTGGTTATGCCCGATGGGATGGTCCACATGAGATGCTGATTCAAGGGTTAGTATTTGACTACGAGAGTGACAATCAAGGTCATCGCCAGAGGTTTATCCAAGCTTGGAGGATGTTGAACAAGGTAGATAGCAAGACATTGGGGCACAAGAATTCCATCCCTCTTGAGCCTTACCTCAAATGGGTATGAACTCGTGCTCAAAGTCTTATGATGCCTTACTCCTCCATTCTCCCAGTGATCATAGAGCCTGTTGTGAAAGGAGATGTTCCATACAATATCCTACATCCTGACATGACCGCCTCTCTTGAAGACTTACAAAGGGATTGGATACAACTTAAGGGGGAACGAGACACTTTCGAGGCCCAATTCTATGCCAGCGAGAAGAAGAAACTAGAGCTCACCAAACAGCTTCATGAGGAGCGGACTCTAAACGCCTACATCGCACCAAAGAGGATGCGTACAACCTTTTCATCTTAGAGTTTTTGTATTTATTTGTAAGCCCAAATAGGCATGATGTACTTAAGCTTTAATTTATTAATATAACGTGTGTTCCCTTTTTGTCTAAAGCAAATTTGAATCTCTAATTTCCTTGAAATCATTTCATATACATATCATCCATAACATTGCATAAGAAGGTACCATTTCAGGTTTCTCATCTTCTTCGCTATTTATTTCAGCAAAAATGTCTTCTGAAGAAAGCATCAAAGAACTTCAGGCACAAAATGCCCAATTTAAACAGATGTTCATAACTTTGGAAAAAGGGAAGGAGGATCTGAAGGCCCTCATCCTGAAAGAGAAGAAGAAGAAGAAGAAGAAGCCCGCCGGTGCCCTCAATATGGGCATAAGATTTAGGGGGCCGCTAAGGAAACCAGTCGATCTGACCTCCTCATCTAAAGAATGGGAAATCGAGAGAGATAAACAAGGTAGGAGAACCCTAGTCCTGAAGTCTCTGAAAATGATACAAACTACAATAATGAGCAGTATCCTCCCACTGAGGATAGGTACAAGCAGTTAGAGGATCGGTTAAGCGCTATGGAGATCCAGAGAATACCAGGGATGTATTTTGAAGAGCTGGGATTGGTGTTTGGGGTAGTCATCCCACAAAAATTTAAAGCTTCAGTTTTCGCAAGGTGTGATGGGGTGTCTTGTCCCAAGCTTCATCTCTGTTCCTATATAAGTAAGATCTAGCCCCACACTGTTGATAGAAACTTGTGGGTTCACTTCTTTCAAGATAGTCTGTCAAGGACTCAGCTTTAATGGTTATACCAACTGGAGGGAACCAATGTCTGAAACTGGGAGGATTTGGTTGTTGCTTTTATAAGCAGTATCAATACAATGCCAACCATTCCCATACTCGTACTCAACTCCAAAGTATGTCCATGGGTGCGGGTGAAGGCTTTAAGGATTATGCCAAAAGTTGAGAGACTTGGCTGGGAGAGTCCAACCCCCTTTAACTGACAGGGAGTTGGTTGACATGTTTCTCGGGACATTGTCTGGTCCATTCTTTAATCATTTGATTGGCAGCTCGTCAGCTGGTTTCACTGAGCTGATATTAACTGGAGAAAGGGTAGAAATTGGGATCCGGAGTGGCAAAATACAGAAAGACACCTCCTCAAGTTCAGTAAAGAAGCCCTTCGCTGGTAAGAAGGAAGCCAATGCTATCTATAGCCCAAGAGGTCAGAGCAGAGTTGAACACCGTCTGACGGTAAGTTCTATAATGAAACCTAGGCCTGCGGCTGCTTCACAATGCAACAATCAACAAAGGGTAGAAAGACCACAAAGGCAGTTTACCCGAATTAACATGATATTGACAGAGGTTCTACCCCATCTGCTAAGATCCAACTTGGAAACCTTGAAAGAGGATCCCAAGAATCCTAATACCACTTCTCCTCGGTACAATCCAAACACTCAGTGTGCCTACCATTCTGAGAGTCCTGGTCACGATACAAGTGACTGCTGGGCTCTAAGTAATAAAGTACAAGATTTGATTGAAGCCAAGGAGATTGAGTTTGATGCTCCAGAAAATACCAATATCATAATTGCTCCCATGCCTAAGCACAACTGTGGAGTTAATGTCGTTGATACCGATCTATTTGTTACCTTAGTTGATGAAGTTTCTACTCCCCTTATGACTGTTAAGAAGAATTTGTTGCTGGCTGTTTTATTTCCGGGTTGTGGTGAAGGTTGCCACATGTGTTCATCTCTACTTTCTTGTTGCTATTTGCTGAAGACAGGTGTCCAGCGCCTGATGGACAACATATATATTTTGTTAAAGAAAAATTTGATTCCAGCTGTTTCGTTCGAAGATGTTGTTATTATAACCATTTCCGCCAATCCTTCCAAGGTCTCCTCGAGAAGACCTGTTAGGATTACACCCGCTCTGAGAGTTGCTCTGTTAATAATCACCTTTCCTGGTTCTGTCCCGTACGCCTCGGACAAAGCTGTCCTTTGGCATTATGGCACCGATATTTACTATCATGGTGTTAAACAAGATCTGAAGAATGAAGAGGTTGATCCCGATGTCAGTAACATTGTCGGGACCAGTAAGATTACCAGAAGTGGAAGGGTTTTCTCTCCCGAGATTTCCCTGAAGAATGTCAATAAGCCTGTTGTTATTTCACCTGCTATTCCTACCGGTACTTTAACTACTACTCCTGTTCTTACTCCAATTATTACTTCTGCCGTTGATTCATCTGGGATCCGAGGCAAAGAAGCTATAGGTGAGCCTGCCTGGACGGAGGCACCTAGAAAGATTGTCGTAGAAGCCTATAAGCAAGAGATAGAGGAAATATTAAAAATAATCAAAAAGAGCAACTACAATGTGGTCGAGAAACTGGGGCATACCCCCTCGAAAATATCAATGTTTTCTTTGTTGTTGTGTTCCGAAGCCCATGCAAAGGCTTTGATTGCATTCCTCATGACTGCATATGTGCCACAGGAAACGTCAACCGATCAATTCAAAGACTGTGTAGCCATCTTGACTGTTGACAATGGGCTGGGTTTTTTAGATGCCGACTTGACACCGAAAGGGAGGAAGCATAGTGATGCTCTTCATGTCTTGATCGAATGCAGAGGCACTTCTATGGATCATGTGCTGGTGGATACTGGGTCTTCACTGAATATTCTTCCTAAGAAGGCCCTTGATCGATTGGATTGTGAAGGCTTGACCTTAAAGCCCGGTAACATTGTGGTAAGGGTTTTTGACGGGTCGAAGAGAATGGTGCATGAAGAGGTGGACATCCCTGTCAAGGTAGGCTCTCATGCCTTTGAATCCACCTTCTATGTGATAGACATCAGGCCGTCATACTCTTGTTTGTTGGGTCGTCCTTGGATCCATGAAGTTGGAGCTGTTACTTCTACACTGCACTAAATGCTGAAGTATCCGGTGAAGGGGAAGATTGTCACTGTTGGTGGCGAAGAGGAGTATATGGTGAGCCACCTGAACTCCTTCAGGTACGTGGATATGGACGGGGAATTCATAGAGACCCCTCGTCAAAACTTTGAAGAAGTTCCCCAAGTTTTGGCGTCAACTGAGACTACTACCGGCACCAAACCTCCTCTGAAGATGGCTTCTCTCAAAGACGCCAGAGCAGTGGTTGAAGAAGGTGGGTGTACCAACTGGGGACAACTCCATGATTTTACTCACAAAACTGACAAATTTGGTTTGGGCTTTACTTCAAGAGCTCAAAGGGCTGTTCGAAGCGCTCAAGGTGGAGGGCCTCCCTTATGCATCAGCAATCGCGAGGGTGAATGCTATTGAAGACAATGAGGAAGACTCTAACATTGATAGCTGGATATACCTGAATACCAACGGTGGAATGAGTAATTGGACGGCCAGAGATTTTATTCCAGTTTCTTTCATTCCACATTAATTGTATTACTTGTGTTCTGAATTTGTAATAAACAATTTAAACTTTATGGCCTTGTGTCTTACCCGAGGCACAATGTTTCTATCTGCGAGGGTTATTATATGTCATTTCATATGTCATCAATAAAGCATTGGACGTTCCTTGCATACAAATTTTACGCTCTCTGTTTTTATTTTTTGTTTTTACTTTATCAATACAACTATGCTCTTACACACACTCACATATCAAACTGAAGATCCATATCCACTCTGGATCCCATTAATAATAATTCTGCTACTGCCAGCTATGATTTCGAAAATCTAATCAACCAAACCGAGAACAAAGGTGAGGACGATTGTGAGGTGCCTGGAGAATTGGCTAGACTGTTACAACAGGAAGAGAGGGTTGTACAACCTCATGAAGAGCCAGTTGAGACAATAAACTTGGGCACAGAGATGGACAGAAAGGAAGTCAAGATCGACGCAAATCTGGAAGCTAAGATCAAACAACGGTTGATGCAGATGTCGCACGACTACGTCGAGATCTTCGCCTGGTCATATGAAGACATGCCTGGTTTAGACACTGACATCATGGTACACCGTATTCCGAATAAAGAGGATTATTCTCCAGTTAAACAGAAGGTCCTCTGTATGCACCCTGAAATGTCAGAGAAGATCAAAAGAGATGGTTATGAAACATTTTAACGCTGGGTTCTTGGCCGTCACCTCCTATCCACAGTGGGTCGCCAACATTGTTCCGGTACCTAAAAAGGATGGTAATGTAAGGATGTGTGTAGACTACAGAGACCTGAACAGGGTAAGCCCCAAGGATGACTTCCCGCTTCCCCACATTGATGTTCTGGTTGGCAACACCGCACAACACAAAATTTTCTCCTTCATGGATGGTTTCTTTGGCTATAACCAGATCAAGATGGCTCCTGAAGACATGGAGAAGACAACCTTCGTCACACAGTGGGGCACCTTCTGTTACAAGGTGATTCCTTTTGGGTTGAAGAATGCTAGGGCAACTTATCAGCGAGCCATGGTCGCTTTGTTCCATGATATGATTCACCGTGAGATCGAGGTTTATGTTGATGGCATGATAGCCAGGTCTCAAACTGAAGAAGAGAACTTTGACCATCTACAAAAGCTGTTTGACAGGTTGAAGACATACAAGCTGAGGCTAAATCTGAATAAGTGCACCTTCGAGGTAAGGCCTGGTAAACTTCCGGGGTTCCTCGTCAGTGACAAGGGTATTCAGGTAGACCCCGCAAAGGTAAAGGCCATACAAGATATGCCAGCTCCCCGCATAGAGAAGGAGGTTAGAGGTTTCTTAGGACGCCTAAATTATATCTCCGGGTTCATTTCACATCTAACTGCTACTTGTGAGCCCATCTTAAAGCTTCTGAAGAAAGATCAAGTGGTAAAGTGGAATGAAGAATTCCATACTGCTTTCGAAAGAATCAAGGAATACCTTCAGAAACTACCAATTCTGATGCCTCTGGTTGAAGGAAGACCTTTGATATTGTACTTAACAGTGCTAGACAATTCAATGGGGTGTGTGCTGGGGCAGCATGACGAGTCTGGTTGAAAAGAGCATGCAATATACTACCTTAGCAAAAAGTTTACCGACTGTGAGGAAAGATACTCATTGCTCGAGAAAAATTTCTACACTTTGGCATGGGCTGCTCGCCGACTAAGACAGTACATGCTGACTTACACTACTTTGTTGATATCTAATATGGATCCAATCAAGTACATCTTCGAGAAGCCCGCTCTCTCTGGAAGAATAGCGAGATGGGAGACGATCTTAACTGAATATGATATACAATATAAAACCCAGAAAGCAATCAAGGGAAGTATATTGGCTGATCATTTGGCTCATCAGGCCGTGGATGACTACCAGTCCATGAATTTTGAGTTCTCGGATGAGAACATTATACTGGTGATTGACTATGAAGAATCTAGACCGGATGAAGGACCCGAGGAGGGATCCCGATGGACTATAGTTTTTGACGGAGCTTTGAACGCACTCCGTAATGGCATTGGCACCATAATCATATCTCCTGAGGGCTGTCATACTCCCTTCACTGCCCGATTATGTTTCAACTGCACTAACAACATGGCGGAGTATGAAGCCTGCATCATGGGTCTCAAAGCTGCTATCGACCTCAGTATCAAGTTCTTAAATGTCTTCGGGGATTCAACTTTAGTGATAAGTCAGATCAAAGGCGAATGAGATACAAAACATCTGAATCTTATCCCATACAAAGAGCACGTATTGACATTGCTCCCACACTTTGAGGAGGTAACCTTTAAACATTTCCCGCGAGAGGAGAATCAGTTAGCAGATGCACTAGCTACCATGTCTTCTATGTTTAAAGTTAGATGGGACAACGAAGCTCCCCGAATCACCATTGAAAGGTTAGATGAACCAGCACACTGTTGTGAGATTGATATTGAAGAGGTAACAGACAAACCATTGTTTCATGAAGTGAAGAAGCACCTAGAGACTCAAGAGTATTCCGAAGGGGCCTATGTAAATGATAAGAAGTTTCTGAGAAGGTTCGCTGCGAAATTCTTCCTCAGTAATGGAATCCTCTACAAGCGCAACCATGACTCTACCTTACTGCGGTGTGTAGACAAGAGCGAAGCAGAGAGGATCATGACAAATCTACATGAAGGTACCTTCGGAACCCATTCCATTGGACATACCATGGCTAAGAAGATCCTACGGGCAGGATACTTCTGGTCCAATATGAAAGCAGATTGTTATCAGCACTCCCGAACTTGTCATAAGTGCCAAATTCATGCTGATAAGGTGCATGTGCCTCTGGTTCCTTTAAATGTCTTGACAGCTCCGTGGCCCTTTGTAATGTGGGGCATTGACAAGATCGAAGAAATCGGGCCTACCGCTTCCAATGGGCATCGATTCATCCTAGTTCCCATTGATTACTTCACGAAATAGGTTGAGGCGGCCTCATTTGATACCGTTACCAAGAATGTTGTGGCGCGGTTTATCAAGCATAACCTGATCTGTCGGTATGGTGTGCCATAGAGAATTATCACCGACAACAGTATGAATCTCAATAACACGATGATCATCGAGCTTTGTAAACAATTCAAGATACAACATCATAACTCCTCTCCCTACCGGCCGAAGATGAATGGAGTTGTTGAAACGGCTAACAAGAACATCAAAAAGATCATACAGAAGATGACTGTGACATACAAAGACTGGAATGAAATGTTACCATTCGCTCTTCATGGGTACCGTACCTCAACATGGACGTCAACAAAGGCAACACCCTACTCTCTAGTATATGGCATGGAGGCAGTCCTACCCATCGAGGTCCAGATTCCTTCTTTAAGGATTGTGAAAGATGCGTGTTTAAACGAAGACGAATCGATCCAGACTCGACTTGATTAACTAAATCTGATTGACAAAAAGAGACTTACTGCTGTCTGTCATGGCCAGGCGTATCAAAAGCGGATGATCAAAGCTTTCAACAAATAAGTTAGACGTCAGGAATATCAAGTCGGGGATCTGGTGATCAAGCGCATCATATTGCCGCAAGGTGATCCCAGGGGCAAATGGACTCCCACATACAAAGGGCCATTTGTGATTAAAAACATTTTCTCGGGTGGAGCCATGATTCTAACCACCATGGATGATGACGACCTCCCTCACCCTGTTAATGCAGACATAGTGAAAAGATACTACGCATGATAAAAGACCCGCTAGGTTGACTGGCCTAGGAAAAAATAAGGGCTTCCCGACAAACCAAAAGGGTTCGGGAAAAAATAAGAGATGAAAATGAAAAAAATCTATACACCCGGCAAGCCTAAAACTTGAAAAGGCGGCTTGGGAAAAAAAGGGTATCCCGGTGGACTGAAAACCCGAAAGGGCAGTCCAGGAAAAAGTTAGGGATGAAAAGCGTTTCACTATGTCCCATTGGATCACCCTGGGATCAGACCTCAATATCAACTGTCAAGCTCGAACGACATCGATCAACCTAATCAACTTCGGACAAGCAGCAAAGTGATGAGATGCTCGAAGACATAGGGGAAATAATAGAGCTGGAACCCAATGGGATTGTTGCACATAGCTGTTTTCTTTTTACATAAATATTGTATAGCTCATATTTTTACGATGGCGTTCTCTTACTAGAGCATCAGTCTCCTTATACAAAAACGCCTACTACAGGACAACTTCGAAAAATCAATACAAATCATTTTTACAAAAAAAACTATGAGTTTTTTTTCCTTTTCTGTTTTGTTTTGCAAAAACGTCTAATGATTTATTCTTAACATATGCATTGAATATGGTTACTTCTCATAAATATTTACATAAGAAACGGAAAGACAATTGCTCGTAACTTAAGAAACAAGGGCAAAAAACCAGAAATGTCAAAACCCAACAGTGACTCTGTCCAGCCGATACCGAGGCAGAGACAGCTTTAAAACATAATCATCAGCGCATACGACTTCGTAGCATCTGTATTCCCCACAGAGTAAAGGTAACCAAAGCATTGATATCAATTCTCTCAAAACAGGAAGTAATCTCCCTAGCCAGGTTCGTCCAGAAACCTGACATCTATATCCCCAAGCCGAATTTCATAATCGCGAGCGGATCATCATAAATTTTTATCTCCCCAAGTAGAGTTTATTTCTATGGATACATAAGCTCAATCCCCAACAAAGCTTATTACTTTAGCTACAGAAGTCGACCTTCCAACAGAGTCATTCCCCCGTAAAGCTATTCTCATACAGAGTCTCTCCCTGACAGAATATTCACAAACAACAAAGAGAAAATCTCCGGCACAGTCATTTCTGTTCACCATCCCCAACAGAAGTAGAAGAACCACAATTCTCTACAACAATCAGGAATGCTATACTCTCCAGAAGCAGTCAGGGATTTATTTTCCCAGACTCAGACATGTCATAATATAATTTTGTGTTCATACATCATGACGTGCACATACATATTGCATACACCATAATCTCATTTATTTTGAGAACATCATCACACAACGCATTTCATGCATCGCATATAATTAATCTTGTACCTTTTCAAGAAAGATGGTTATCATCAACAATTCCAACAGTTCAAGATTAAACCCATTGAAGCTATACATGTCATAGCCCTACTATCCAGGCTTTCATTTCGAAGTAACCCTTAGATCCAGGTTCCTTTTGATAGCCCTACTATCCAGGCTTTCATTTTGAAGTAACCCTACTATCCAGGTTCCTTTCCATAAGCCCTACTATCCAGGCTTTCATTTCGAATTAACCCTATGATCCAGGTTCCTTCTGATAGCCCTACTATCCAGGCTTTCATTTCGAAGTAACCCTACTATCCAGGCTCCTTCTGATATACCTACTATCCAGGCTTTCATTTCGAAGTAACCCTACTACCTAGGTTCATTCTCATAGCCCTACTGTTGTAACCCAAAATTTGCCCTCCCATATTTCATAGAGGACACAACCCTAGGGTTGCTCAGATATTCAAGTTGGCTCAGAAATCGACCAGACAGATTCTCTTCTGGGGCAGTAAACCAACAATTACGGTTTTTTGCAATTCTCAAAAGAAAATGAGTTTTCAAAGATCCAATTGGCCTTCATAGGTATTCATGCTTCCTCAAGGTTGTATTTATGATTTCTTCAAGCTACAAGATTTTGAGACGATTATGTCTGTTCATGGTCACATGTGATGTCGCTCACGGGTTTATCTTCAAAGAATCGGAAGAAATTTGAGTTTGGAAAACTTTAAAATTATCAAATCATCACAAGGTATTTGATTGATTTTTGAATTTTCTTAAACACAGTTTACTGAAAAGATAATGTTTGTTCTCAGAGCATGATTTGTTTGGGACAAGAGATGGAGGTAAAGACTGTCATTTAGGACACTCATGATTTTGGGATCCAGGTTGACCAGATGATTTACATCCTTAAAACATTTGTTTGGTTAGGAAATGGAATATACAGTGCGTGTTTGTTTGAAATGCAGTTACAAAGTTATTGGGATTACTTGGAATTTAAGTTACCAGACTGGAGCGTTTTATTTCAAATATCCTGATTGGGAATTTCAAAAAAAATCAATTAGGATGCGAAGAGAAATTACAAGTTGTTGTTGATAAAGGATTTCAAGTTTTAAAATGACACCAGAATACTTCATGCTACAACTCATGATTTTCTCCAATTTCACACACACTGTCCAAGATTATTCCAAAAAACAATTTATTTCTTTTAATACTTTATGTTTTACAACTTATTTTATTTAAAAATAAATTGTTACAACTATTGGATACAATACATCAAAATACAAGAATGATCTTTCTAAGTTACAAAGAAAATCCAAATGAATGTTTGGCCTATGATAATTAATCTATGTCTAAGTTGTTTGAAGATTGAAGTCGTATCAGGTTCCTTTGCTTATCTCCAAGACTTCCATGCTTGCCACAGATTTTTTTGCATTCTTTGCTTTGTCATCTCCAATTTTGCTCACATGAAAACAAGAGAAAAAAAACATGATTAGTACAAAATTATATGGGCATGAACAAGAACTTTTCCAAAAGGTATTCATCATTAAGGTTTGCAATATGGAATCAGAATGCTAATTAATGCATCACAATCTATTTCCCCTAATTGCAAATCACAAGAAGTTTACCTTCTTGGTTCACAAAAAGAAAGAAGAAGAGAAATTCGTGAACATGCTACAATAACAAAATGCTACAAATAGTCCAAATAAACAGCATTATAAACTGGACAAGCAACAACAACATTACAAACCGGATAAACAACAAACAACATCACAAACTGAACCAAACAACAAACAACATTACAACAATCCAAACCAACAGCATCAACAAAAGCTAAAACGAGGCAGCAGTGTGGCAAGTATGACAAATAGCTAGATGCTAAATCAAACAAAACTTGCTCAAGAGAGGAGATATCAACATTTTCCAAACTGCAAACCTTTCAGATTAGTAAAAAAAGGCAAAAGAGAAAATTGCTTTATTTTATTATCATTGAGAGATAAGAGAGGAAAGAAGTCACCTAGGCTATTAGAATTACCCAATGCACATCCTGCAAAAGCTCTGTTGCAAAATGAAGAGCTGCTGTAAACCCAAGAATCATCAAAACTGCTAAAAACAAAACCAAGCAAAACCTGTTGTAAACCCCAGAATCATCAAAACTGCTAAAAAACAAAACCAAGCAAAACCTGTTGTATGCAAAAAAAACCTGAAGAGACCAAAGGCGAAGAGGCCACAAGATAAGAGGAGGTCAATATAACAGAAGCAGGGCAATACAAAAACAAGGAGAGAGCAAAGAGAACAAAAAACCAGTAGCAAAGCCTCAAACCCAAAACCTGTCAACCATCACTGAAAAATACCAAAACCATTAACCATATCAAACTAAAAAAAAAACCCAGTAGCAAAGCCTCAAACCCAAAACCTGTCAACCATCACTGAAAAATCTCAAAACCTGCAACAAAGCCTCAAAACTCAAAAACCTGTGTAACAAAAGCATCAAACTCAAAAAACCAGAGAAAGCATCAAACTCAAAAACCTGGAACAAAGCAGAAAAAACTCAAAAAAACCTGTGAACAAAATTCAACCACAAAAACTCAGAATCAAGTAATAACCATCATCAAACTCATACACAATAACAAACCCTCAAAATCCCAAACAGCAACCAGCATGAAACTCATCAAAAAGTAACATGCCTCAAAGTCCCAAACTGTTAACCATTGTCAAGAACAACATAATCAAAAAACCATCACCACAAAAATCCCAAAAACTGTTAACTCAGAATCAAAAAGCCATCACCCAAAACATATAAATAACACCATCATTATTCAACAAAGAAGACAGGAAAGTTACCAACAAGCCAGAAAATCCACGCTCTCATCCTCATCTCTTCCCCTCATGAAACTTCTGCCACCACTGGAATACCGTCCTCAGTCTCGCCTCTCCCTTTCTATTTCGCAAGAGAGAAATTGTAAAGCTCCAACAGGTATGAGTTCTTCCTCTTTCTCATACTTCCAGAAGCATGTTTTCTGCATCTAAAAGAGCAAGGGTTTAGTTAAAGGAAAACGCAACAAAGATAGGAAGATTTTCGAAAATCCGTAAGCTTTTTGAAAATAACAGAATCTTACCTTTTTTTTTCAAAAAAATCGCTAAAGCTTGATTAGGGAGACAAGAGGGTTGTGTTCCGGTAACAGAGAGTTTTAGAGAGGTCAAGGATGAGGCAGTTTCGAGTCTTTTGGGTTTAAATCCGAATTCAAAGAGAAGGGTTTCAAAAATTGTAAATCGCGTAAAGACAAAGAGGCAGTATGTTACTGGAAAGAGCGATTCGTTCACGAAATGAGATAGGGATGGGTTAGTTAGTGAGGATAGAAGGTTTTAGCAAATGGAAGAGATGAACAGAGGAACATCGCCGCATGAATGAGAAAGATGAACCAAGCCCTAATTTTTTAGGTTAGCCCTTAATCCATGAATAAATTTGGATTAGAAACTTGGGCTTGGGTTTGCTGATTTGTTGTTAGATAACCCATTACCTTTGCCCCATTAAGCCCAATCCGTTTACTGGCCTCACCCCCCATTTTACTTGATTTTTGTAAACAACCATTTTCATTGGGCCTCCGCCCCAAATCGAAAGCCCAATTAGATTTTATGAACCATGCACCCATACTATACTGAATTCTAGCCCATTTAACAATTAGTTTATTTTCTTTTTATATTTTTTTTGTGTTATACAAAATACTATTAAACTTAAAATATACTTTTTTTTATAATTAATTTGATTTAGACTTTGTGAATAATTTTTATCAATTTCTTTTTCTTTCTTTAATAAACTTTGTTTTAGATTTAATTTACATATAATAAAACACCAAAAAATAATGATAGAATTTAGTTTTATCCTTCTTTAATTTTTTGTTACTTACATAATTAAAAACACAAAAAGATAATGCATACAATTTTAATTCTTTTTAGTCAATTATTTCATTTGTTAGAATAGGTTTTACTTTCTTCCCTTCAAGTAAATACTTAAAATTTCATTTCCATATTTTGTTGATTTTATTTTCATGGATTATCATAGCTTTAATTAATCGCGCAAAATTCGATTTGGTTGTATTGCTTGTTATTTGGATCTTGCTATCACATTTGATTCATCCCCATTTGTAAACATTGTACCCCCATTCCCGAATACTTTGTAATAGCGTAGAATTTCAATTCCCGCAATTTATTGTTTTCCTTATACTGTATAGTAATTAGGCGTGTATGGCAAGATTCAAAAATCAATCGCTAGATAACCTAATCAAAGAATAAAATAACTTGAAACCAACACACCTTTTCACACGCGCACCTCTAGGGTAACCTCGCTCGTTGCCTCGGAAATACAATCATGTCCCTCGAATATGGGACGCTTTAGCAATGACCCTTCGATAAAAAAGATCGTAGTCCCTCGATGAACCTCGACGTTGCCTTCGATTAAAATGATCTCGTCCCTTACAAAAATTGCTAAAGCGTCTCATAAGTTGCTTTCGATGACTGTAAAATTGACCCGCGCTTGTCCCTTCACATCCAACGATGGGGCTTCTTACCAAATAAATTGTAAGATAACACCATTAAAATGAGGAAGAAAAGAAGAATTTAAGACCTTTCGAGTAGATAGATTCGCTCCTAGTTACTCGCTTGCTCACGATAAAAACTTTTTACACTTACACTTTCATTTAAAAAAATTTTCAAAAAGATAAAATGTTTTGTATACGTTCTTATAGAGACGAGAACCATGGCAAAACATCTTTTCAAAACACTTTCTGAAACACCATTCACAAACACATCTTTGAGCCACTTTTTGAAACAAAACTTGGTACGCGTTCTTATAGAAACGAGAACCATTACAAAGAGATTTTTCAAAATACTTTCAAAGACCACACCACAAGCACATTGTCAAATGAAAGCAAGTGATCTAAACGAGTAACTAAGAGCCCATGGAAAAGCATTGATGAAAAGGGTGCTAATACCTTCTCTTTTCATAATCTACCCCCCGAACCCGAGAAATAATCTCGAAAGGTCTTTCCTGTGCTTTTTTACCTTTCCTTTTGGATTAAAGAAAAGTCGGTGGCGACTCTTGCTATCCGCACAAATGCGATCGAAACGCAAAACATCAAGTCAGTTCTCCCACCGTATCACAAAACTGGCAACTCTGCTGGGGAAAAGAAAAGAAAAGTGGGGTTACCTTAGGGATAAATCACCTTTACTTGATTTCATTATTTGATTTGTGTGCTTTATATTTAGTTCTTTGTATTGGGCTTGCTTTGATCCTCCACCCGGATTTAGGGCACCTTTTTAGGTAAATAGCAACAGATTGTGGAGACTTTACGGTGTAGACCGATATGGTTGAGACAATGGCTATGTTAGTGTGACGCATTTGTGGGTACCACTATCCCTCGTGGTGAATCTGGAGAATACGGGGCCGCTGAGTGGCGTCATGAAGCACTAATTAACCTTAGAACCTTAATTAAACAAACTTGGCCATTAGGACGTAGTGAGGTAGCCGGTTTTGGTGTAAAGCTGAAAATTGGTTGACACTCGATACTACACTCATTGAGGCTAGACTTTTGGGATATCTCGGCCGCAAGAAAAGACTGTTGTGCTGAGACAATGCCTAAGAGAAAGGTCGGTGATATTGAGATCCTTTAGAACCCGATCATTATTTCTAGGACAGGTTGAGCCAACTAAAACTTCAAAAGGGTACTTACCTACAAACTCATGCAAGCCTAAAACATAAGGATCTGTTTGTTGTGTGTGTATATGTTTGCTTGTACATAAACATCATAAACATCATCAACATCATATGCATGCTCACTAAACATTTCTAGGATTTAGAAATTTATCTTTGTTTTTGTTTTGTAGGATATGAATTCTCTCTGAAGAAAAACCATCCGAATCAGCTTTGTAAAATCACATCCTCAACTTCAAGATCTAGCTTCAACAATTCCTGGGGATTCTCCTTTTACCAAGAAGTATGGTCGACTCCTCAGTTTGGCTACATCCAACTTCCAAGAAGAGATGATGTGTGTACTATTCCAATTCTTTGATCCTGTACATCATTGTTTCACTTTCCCGGACTATCAGTTGGTACCTACACTAGAAGAGTTCTCTCTACTCTGAGGGGTGCTCGTGCTTAATCAGATACTGTTCACCGGTCTAGAAGGGATTCCAAAACCTGAAGTCATCGCCGAAGCTTTACATGTGAAAAAGGCCGACGCCATAGCCAATTGGAAAAAGCTCGTTCATTCTGGGATGAAATAGATTTCCAAGCTTTCAAAGACGTGCTAGCTCTCCTCATTTAGGGTTTGGTTCTGTTTCCTAATTCAGACCAATTCATAGACGTTAATGCTATCAAAGTCTTTCTCTCTCGCAATCCTATACCCACCTTGCTAGGAGACATCTTGCATTGCCTTCATACCTGTACCATGAAGAAAAGAGGTACCCTTTTGTGTTGTATACCCGTACTCGCTAAGTGGTTCACTTCACACCTTCCTCCGTCAGCATTGAAGAACGAACAAAGATTGACTTGGTCTCAAAGGATGATGTCTCTTTCCCACACTGATATCCGTTGGTGCTCAAGATCCTTGGAAGATATTTCTATCATTGACCGTTGTGGGGAGTTCCCTAATGTACCTCTGCTAGGTATTAGGGGAGGTATCACCTACAACCCATGCTTAGCTCTTTGGCAGTTTGGGTATGCCCGAAGGGACGACCCTCATGAGATGCTCATCTGAGGTCTGGTGTTCGACTACGACAAAGAAGACCAAGGTTAGCGCCAGAGGTTTACACGTGCTTGGGGAATGGTGAACAAGGTGGACAGTAGGAATTTAGGACATAAAAACTCTATCCCTCTTGAGCCTTACCTTAAGAGGGTACGGGCTCGTGCTCAGAATCTCTTGATGCCTTACCCTTCCATCCTTCCTGTCATCATCGAGCCTATTATTGAAGGAGACATCCCATACACCATTCTTCATCCGGACATGCCCACCTCTCTCAAAGACCTGCAGAAAGCTTGGGTTCAGTTAAAGGAAGAAAGAGACACCTTTGAAACCCAGTATTACGCCAGTGAGAAAAAGGTTCTAGAGCTCACCAAACTGCTTCACGAAGAGAAAAATCTGAATACCTATATTGCTCCAAAGAGGATGCGTTCGGTCTTTTTGTCTTAAGAATTTTTGCTGTATTTTGTTTCTTTCTTTGTAAGCCCAAGGAGGCATAATGTATTCAAACTTGGTTTTATTTAATATGACGTGTGTTCTTTTTTGGTTTGGAAAAGTTTAAATCTTCTAAATTTCCTTGAAATCATTTGCATATTGCATCTTCATTCATCATAACATCATACAGGTTTCTCATAACAGGTCGCCTTATCCTTCTACTGTTTATTTCAGTGAGATGGATGTTGAACAGATTGTGAAAGATCTTCAGGCGCAGAACGCCCAGTTTCAACAAATGCTCATAACTCTGACAAAAGGGAAAGAGGAGTTGAAGACTCTGCTAGCCAAAGAGAAGAAGAAGAAAACGAAGAAACCAACCGAAGTTGTGATCATGGGAAGAAGGTTTAAAGGATAGACCAGGCGAACCTTGGACTTTGCAACATCATCGGGTGAAGGAGATAACCAAGGGGCTGAGACCCAGGAAGTGAACAACGACCCAGCATCCGAAGTAGAGGAAGAGCCTGATTAGTCTAAGGTGCAATATCCTTCTGCTGATGATAAATACAAACAGCTAGAGGATCGTTTGAACGCCATGGAGATTCAGAGAGTACCTGGTTTGGACTTTGAAGAATTAGGACTCATCTCAGGGGTTGTCATCCCACAGAAATTCAAGGTCCCAACTTTTTCCAAGTATGATGGTATCTCTTGCCAAAAACTACATATGAGATCATATGTCAGAAAGATTCAACCCCATACGGCTGACAAGAATCTGTGGGTGCATTTCTTCCAGGAGAGCTTATCGGGGACTCAGTTGGATTGGTTCTACCAATTAGAAGGGTCCAATGTCCGTAACTGGGAAGAGTTGGCTGCCGCTTTCTACAAACAATATCAGTATAATGCTGATTTGGCTCCGACTAGGACACAGTTACAGAATATGTCTATGGGAACAGATGAGGGTTTCAAAAACTATGCTCAAATATGGAGGGATCTCGCAGGAAGAGTCTATCCCCCTCTATCCGACATAGAATTAGTGGATATGTTCCTTGGCACCTTGTCAGGACTATTTTTCAATCACCTGATTGGGAGTTCTTCATTTGGGTTTACCGAATTAATCATGACTGGTGAGCGGGTCGAAGCCGGTATAAAAAGTGGCAAAATTCAAAGAGACGCGTCCTCAAGTTTAGTGAAGAAACCTTTTATTGGAAACAAGGAGGTCAGTGTTGCGTATGACCATAGGAATCAAAACAAAATCGATCGTCGTCCGGAAGTAGGGGTTGTCATGATCTCTAATCCTGTGCCAAACCAGCAGCGAAATTATCAGCGCAAACCAAAAGCGCCCATGAGACGATTTACCCGGATTAACATGACCATGTCTCAAGTTTTGCCACACCTTCTAAGGACCAATCTGGCAATTTTTAAGGAAGCTCCCAAGAATCCCAATACTGCTTCTCCTCGCTTCAACCTGAACGCCCGATGTGCCTATCATTCTGGAAGCCCGGGGCATGATACAAATGACTGTTGGGCCTTAAAGAATAAGGTGCAAGACCTTATTGACGTGAAGGAGCTTGAATTTGAGTCCCCAGAAACGCCTAATGTAATAACGGCACCAATGCCCAGACATGGCCAAGGTATCAACGCCATTGATGATGATCATTTTGTTTCCTCCGTGAATGACTTGGTTACTCCTCTATTGACCATTAAACAAAATCTACTGCAAGCCGGCTTGTTCCCAGGTTACGATGAAAATTGCCACCTTTGCAAATCTCTGTCGAACGGTTGTTTGTTACTAAAGATAGGTGTCCAGCGCCTGATGACTAGTAAAGAAATCCTATTTGAAAAGCTACCTCTTATCAAAAGCTCTTATCAAGATGTTTCGATAATCACCATTTTCGACAATCCTCCCAGGGTCTCCACCAAAAGACCCGTCAGGATTACATCTTCTCCCAGATTTGCACCATTGATCATCACTATGCCAAGACCAATACCATACTCCTCAAATAAAGCTGTTCCCTGGAGTTATGAGGCTGACCTTTATTACTACAGCGTCAACAAGATCAGTTGGCTGTCACAAATGAAGTTGCGAGAGATATTGATCCTGATATCGGTAACGTCACTAGAACCAGCAAAATAACAAGAAGTGGAAGAGTCTTCTCACCTGAGATTTCTCCAAAGACTATTGTTACTCCTGTGATCATCACTAATGCCACTCCTACCGACACCGGCAGTGATACTCCTGCTGTTAACCCTAATACCGATGCCAGGGGCAAAGAGGCTTTGGTTGAGCCTGCCCAAGCAAGAGAACGTCCTGAAGTCATCCTTGAAGCTTCTAGAAAATAAATAGAAGAAATCCTGAAGATAATCAAGAAAAGTGACTACAACATTGTAGAACAATTGGGGCAGACCCCCTCGAAGATATCATTGTTGTCCTTACTTTTGTGCTCTGAAACTCACGCCAAAACCTTGGTAAAGTTTCTTAAGACCGCTCACGTGCCCCAGGAGACCTCCATCGACCAATTTGAAGACTGTGTGGCCAGTCTAACTACTGATAACAGATTGGGCTTTTCCGATGCTGATTTAACCTCTAAGGGAAGGAAGCACAACAATGCCTTGCATATTTCCATTGAATGCAGGGGCACCACACTTGCCCATGTTTTGGTGGATACCGGTTCATCATTGAATGTCTTGCCCAAAAATTCCCTCGATCGGCTGGATTGTGAGGGGCTCATCTTGAAACCTAGCAACATCATAGTAAGGGCCTTTGATGGTTCCAAGAGGACAGTGCACGGAGAAGTTAGTATCCCCATAAAAATTGGGACTCAGACCTTTGACTTAATTTTCTATGTGATGGGCATCCGCCCTTTGTACTCTTATCTGTTGGGTCGACCTTGGATCCATGGTGTTGGTGCCGTCACTTCCACTCTACACCAAATGCTAAAATACCCGATCAGAGGGAAGATTGTCACAGTTCACGGAGAAGAGGAATACATGGTTAGCCATTTGAACTCTTTCAGGTATGTTGAAATGGATGGCGAATTCATAGAGACTCCCTGTTAGAACTTTGAGGAGGTTCCAACAACGGTTACAGCAACCAAGTATACTCCAAAGGTCCCGAAGATTACCAGACCTCCGCTAAAGATGGCTTCATTGAAAGACGCTTGAGCAGTAGTTGAAGAGGGAGGATGTACTATCTGGGGTCAGCTTCCGGATATTCCCTACAAGTCCGACGAATTTGGGTTGGGGTTCACTTTAGAGGCTCAGAAAACTGTCCGACGTTCTCGCGCAGGGGGACCACCTCTGCGTATCAGCAATCAAGGAGTCAATGCAATAGAAGATAGGGATGGAAGTTGTGACATGGATGAATGGATTTTTCCAACTATCGGCGGAGGGCTTAATAATTGGGAGGCGAAGGATTTCATTCCTACTACTTTTTATCAAGAGTAATTGTCTTTTAATATTTTCAGGCATGTAATATTTAAACAATTCAGACTTTTTAAAACCTTGTGTCTTACCCGAGGCACAATGGTCCATCTGTAAGGGTTGTCACTTCATTCTCATATGTCATTAATGAATCGTGGACGTTTTTGCATCAAATTTTGTTTTCTTTGTCTTTTCTTTCTTACATTTTTATTTCTTTCAAAGGTAGCTGTGCTCTTACACACACTCACATATTGAAAATGCAGATCTACGTCCACTCAGGATCCCAGGGGTAACAATTCTGCTATGGCCAATTGTGACTTTGAAAATCCGATCTACCAAGCCGATGACGAAGGTGAGGAAGATTTTGAAGTGCCAGGAGAGTTGGCCAGGTTGTTGCAACAAGAAGACAGAGCTATTCAGCCTCATGAGGAACCATTGGATACAATCAACTTGGGTACCAAGGAAGATAAAAAGGAAATCAAGGTGGGTGCCAACTTGGAACCTAATGTCAAGGAGCGTCTGATTCAGTTATTGCACGATTATGTTGAGATATTCTCCTGGTCATACGAAGACATGCCAGGACTGGATGCAGACATTGTGGTACATCGTCTTCCTACAAAGGAAGATTGTCCCCCATTAAAACAGAAGGTTCGTCGTATGAGGCCCGACATGTCGAAAAAGATCAAAGCAGAAGTTATGAAGCAGTTCAATGCTGGATTTTTGGCTGTCACCTCTTATCCCCAATGGGTGGCCAATGTTGTCCCTGTACCCAAGAAAGATGGTAAAGTGCGGATGTGTGTGGACTATAGAGACTTAAAAAGGGCAAGCCCCAAAGATGATTTCCCACTTCCCGACATCGACATCCTGGTGGATAATACGGCACAACACAAAGTGTTTTCCTTCATGGATGGATTCTCGGGCTATAACCAAATCGAAATGGCGCCTGAGGATATGGAGAAAACGACTTTTGTTACACAGTGGGGAACTTTCTGTTATAAGGTCTTGCCATTCGGAATGAAGAATGCTGGGGAAACCTATCAATGCGTTATGGTAGCTTTATTTCATGACATGATACACCATGAGATAGAAGTCTACGTAGACGATATGATAGCCAGATCGCAGACGGAAGAAGAGCACCTGGATCATCTACATAAACTGTTCGAGAGGCTGAAGAAGTACAAGTTGAGATTGAATCCAAACAAGTGTACATTCGGAGTACGGTCTGGTAAACTCCTGGGTTTTTTCGTCAGCAACAAGGGTATCGAAGTTGATCCTGCCAAGGTTAAAGTGATACAAGAAATTCGATATCCTCGTACTGAGAAACAAGTCATAGGATTCTTGGGACATCTGAATTACATAGCCAGGTTTATTTCTCACCTGACAGCTACTTGTGAACCAATCTTCAAACTCTTGAAGAAAGATCAAGTAGTCATATGGAACAACGAATGCCAAGTTACTTTTGACAAAATCAAGTAATACCTGCAAGAACCTCCTGTATTATTGCCACCTGTCGAAGGAAGACCATTGATCTTATATCTAACTGTTTTAGAAAACTCAATAGGGTGTATGCTGGGGAAGCATGACGAGTCTGGCCGAAAAGAGCATGCTATTTATTACCTGAGAAAAAAGTTTACCGACTGTGAAACAAGATATTCACTGCTCGAGAAAACTTGCCACTCTGGCATGGGCTGCTTGCCGACTGAGACAGTATATGCTGACCCACACTACTTTGTTGATATCTAAAATGGATCCGATAAAGTACATCTTTGAGAAGCTTGCTCTTTCTGGGAGAATAGCAAGATGGCAGATGATCCTGACAGAATACGACATACAATATACTACCCAGAAAGCTATAAAGGGCAGTGTATTGGCTGATCATCTTTCTCACCAAGCTGTAGAAGACTATCAGTCCATGAAGTTTGAATTCCCAGACGAAGACATCATGATGTTGGACAACTGTGAAGAGATCATGCCATATGACAGACCTGAACAAAGATCCCGATGGACCCTGTTGTTTGATGGGGCATCCAATGCACTTGGCAATGGTATCGGCGCCGTACTCATATCTCCATAAGGATGTCATACTCCCTTTACTGCCAGAATTTGCTTCAATTGTACAAACAACATGGCAGAATATGAAGCGTGCATCTTTGGTCTCAAGGCTGCCATAGACTTGGGAATCAAACACTTGGATGTATTTGGAGATTCAACCTTGGTCATCAGTCAGATCAAAGGGGAATGGGACACCAAGCACCCCAATCTTATCCCTTATAAAGAACATGTGTTGACATTGTTGCCGCATTTCGAGAAGATTACCTTTCGAGCATTTCCCGCGAGAAGAAAATCAGCTAGCAGACGCATTAGCTACAATGTCATCTATGTTTAAACTTAATTGGGATAACGAGGCTCCTCAAATCACCATTGAGTGGATGAATGAACCAGCCTACTGTCACGAGATTAATACCAAAGAAGTAGTGGACCAACCTTGGTTTCATGAAGTCAAGAGGTATCACGAGTCTCAGGAATATCCAGAAGGAGCTTCGGTGAATGACAAGAAATTCCTGAGAAGGTTCTCGGCTAAATTCTTTCTTAGTAACAGCATTTTGTACAAATGCAGTCATGACTCTGTATTACTTTGGTGCGTAGACAAGGCTGAGGCTGAAAGGATCATGGGTGAGCTACACGAAGGCACTTTTGGTACACATTCCAGTGGGCATACAATGGAAAAGAAAATCCTACGGTCAGGCTATTATTGGTCTACCATGGAGGCAGATTGCTACCAATACTCTCGGACTTGCCATAAGTGCCAAATCTATGCTGACAAAGTGCATGTACCTCCGGTTCCTCTGAATGTCTTGACGGCTCCTTGTACATTTGCTATGTGGGGAATCGATATGATCGGGGAAATCAAGCCAACAGCCTCCAATGGATATCGCTTTATCTTAGTGGCCATCGACTATTTTACAAAGTGGGTTGAGGAAACTTCCTTTGCTTCCGTTACTAAGAATGTGGTCGCCCGGTTCATCAAGCAGAATCTCATATTTCGGTACGGTATCCCAGAGAGAATCCTCACTGATAATGGTACAAATATGAATAATACTATGATCACCGCCTTATGCGAGCAATTCAAGATTCAGCATCACAATTCTTCCCCTTACCGGCCAAAGATGAATGGTGTTGTAGAAGCTGCTAACAAAAACATTAAGAAGATCATACATAAAATGACAGTCACATACAAAGACTGGCACGAGATGCTACCGTTCACTCTCCATGGGTATCGTACCACAGCTCGCACATCAACTGGGGCAACACCTTTTTCTCTCGTATACGGCATGGAAGCTGTCTTGCCTATTGAGGTTCAGATCCCCTCTCTGAGAATCATGAAAGATGCTGGTTTGAATGAAGAAGATTGGATTCATACTCGGTTTGACCAACTAAACTTGATTGATGAGAAGAGGCTTACAGCTATCTGTCATGGTCAGATGTACCAAAAATGCATGATCAAAGCTTTTAATAAAAAGGTCAAACGTCAGGTATGTCGGATCAGTGACTTGGTAATCAAGCGTATCATTTTTCCACAAGGCGATCCCAGGGGCAAATGGACCCCTACATATGAAGGGCCATTTGTAATCAAAAGCATTTTCTCTGGTGGAGCAATGATCTTGACTACTATGGATGGCGACGACCTCCCGCACCCTGTAAATACAGACATAGTTAAAAGATACTACACATGATCAAAGACCCGCTAGGTTGACTTGCCTAGGCAAAAATAAGGGCTTCCCGGAGAACCAAAAGGGTTCAGGGAAAAATAAGGGATGAAAATAATAAAAAAATTGTACACCCGGCAAGTCGAAAACCCGAAAGGGCGGCTTGGGAAAAAAAGGGTATCCCAGTGGACTGAAAACCCGAGAGGGCGGTCCAGGAAAAAGTTAGGGATTAAAAGCGTATGACTATGTCCCGTTGGATCATCTAGAAAACAACCTTCAGCATCAACCAATCAACTCAATTGGCTCTAAATCAATCCAATCGACTTTGCCGAGGCGACCAGCGGACAAGACATTCAGAGACATGAAGGCTATATTAGAACGGGAACCCCATGGGATTATTTCACATAGCTACCTTTTCTTTGTATAAATTTTCATTTTTTTTACGAAGACATTCTCTTTCCAGAATGCTTTGTCTCATTGTACAAAAAAAACTTGTTCCAGTTAATACAAAGATATCCTTTTTGAAAGTGCAAAACCATCGGTTTTTCTTTATTTTCTATGTTTTATTTACAAAAACGTCCAATGATTTATTTTTGAACATATGAATTTGAACGTGATTACTGTTACAAATAAATAAATAAAAACAGAAAAACAATCACTAATGACTTTAAGAAATAGAATAATATCTGTAAGCCATTCCATAAAACCCCCGCAGGTACTTTCTCCATCCAGAGTAAAAATTTCCAACCACTGGTCCAAAGTGTCCCCAGCAAGTTGCCCAACTTCTCAGATTTCCCCAGCAAGATATCACAAGAAATGTCTGGCTTTTCCCTTCTGCAACAGAGATTTTACCTGGAAATTCACCCATTAGTACTTCAGAGGGGATTTATTTTCCCCACTTCCAGCAACGCTACGACATAAACAATCTTTACTTTTCATACATACGTCATAACATTGGCAACTCAAGTGCATACAGTGCAATCTCATTTATTTTGAGAGGCAAACATCACACCATGTATCACATACATCATAGCATTGCATACAATTAATTCTTCACCTTTTATAGGAAAGAGCCTTTGGACAGTTATTATCAACAAACTTCCAACAGACACAAATCTTCAACAAGTCAAATACAGATCAGTTTCCGAGAAAAGGATGATTTTTACTAATTCAGATAAATCTCTCAACGGTTTATTCTGATTCATCTCCAGATTTTTACTGGTTTAGATAAATCTCTCAACGGTTTATTCTGATTCATCTCCAGATTTTTACTGGTTCAGATAAATCTCTCAACGGTTTATTCTGATTCATCTCCATATTTTACTGGTTCAGATAAATCTCTCAACAGTTTATTCTGATTCGTCTCCAGATTTCACTGGTTCAGATAAATCTCTCAACGGTTTATTCTGATTCATCTCTAGATTTTTACTGTTTCAGATAAATCTCTAAACGGTTTATTCTGATTCGTCTCCATATTTTTAGTGGTTCAGATAAATCTCTCAACGGTTTATTCTGATTCATTTCCAGATTTCATTGGTTCAGATAAATCTCTCAACTGTTTATTCTGATTCGTCTCCAGATTTCACTAGTTCAGATAAACATCTCAACGGTTTATTCTGATTCATTTCCATATTTTTACTAATTCAGATAAATCTCTCAACGATTTATTCTGATTCATCTCCAGACTTTCATTGGTTCAGATAAATCTCTCAACAGTTTATTCTGATTCATCTCTAAACTTTCACTGGTTCAGATAAATCTCTCAACGGTTTATTCTGATTCGTCTCCAGATTTCACTGGTTGAGATAAATCTCTCAATGGTTTATTATGATTCATCTCCAGATTATTTCACTGGTTCAAATAAATCTCTCAACGGTTTATTCTGATTCATCTCCAGATTTTTACTGTTTCAGATAAATCTCTCAACGGTTTATTCTGATTCGTCTCCAGATTTTTACTGGTTCAGATAAATCTCTCAATGGTTTATTCTAATTCATTTCCAGATTTTACTGGTTCAGATAAATCTCTCAATGGTTTATTCTGATTCATTTCCAGATTTTCACTGTTTCAGATAAACCTCTCAACGGTTTATTCTGATTCATTTCCAGATTTTTACTGGTTCAGATAAATCTCTCAATGTTTTATTCAGTTTCGTCTCCAGATTTTTACTGGTTCAGATAAATCTCTCAACGGTTTATTTTGATTCATTTCCAGATTTTACTGGTTCAGATAAATATCTCAACGGTTTATTCTGATTTGTCTCCAGATTTCACTGGTTCAGATAAATCCCTCAACAGTTTATTCAGATTCATTTCCATATTTTTACTGGTTCAGATAAATCTCTCAACGTTTTATTCTGATTCATCTCCATATTTTTACTGGTTCAGATAAATCTCTCAACGGTTTATTCTGATTCATTTCCAGATTTTACTGTTTCAAATAAATCTCTCAACGGTTTATTCTGATTCATTTCCATATTTTACTGTTTCAGATAAATCTCTCAATGGTTTATTCTGATTCGTTCTCTTTTCAGATCCAGTTCAAACTTTCCGCCAACAATTACCTTTGGATGGCATCTATAAGCCCATCTCCGATAATTCTCCTCTGTTTCTCCAAATGGCATCTATAAGCCCATTTCCACACACAATCAAACCAGCGCGTCATCGAATGCAAATTTCTGGGCACTCTAGTGTTCAATCATCTTCTACTTTCAAGCCACAAAAAACAAACATGTCTATCTCGCTTTTCAAATTTAAGAAGATTGAACAGGGGCAGCTGTTGTACCCTAAAATTTGCCCTCCCATATTTCATAGAGGACACAACCCTAGGGTTGCTCGGATATTCAAGTTGGCTTAGAAATCGACCAGACAGATTCTCTTCTGGGGCAGTAAACTAGCAATTAGGGTTTTTTGCAATTCTCAAAAGAAAATGAGTTTCAAAGATCCAATTGGCCTTCATAGGTCTTCATGCTTCCTCAAGGTTGTATTTATGATTTCTTCAAGCTACAATATTTTGAGATGATTATGTCTGTTCATGGTCACGTGTGATGTCGCTCACGGGTTTATCTTCAAAGAATCAGAAGAAATTTGAGTTTGGAAAACTTTAAAATTATCAAATCATCACAAGGCATTTGATTGATTTTTGAATTTTCTTAAACACAGTTTACTGAAAAGATAATGTTTATTCTCAGAGCATGATTTGTTTGGGACAAGAGATGGAGGTTAAGACTGTCATTTAGGACACTCATGATTTTGGGATCCAGGTTGACCAGATGATTTACGTCCTTAAAACATTTGTTTGGTTAGGAAATGGAATATACAGTGCGTGTTTGTTTGAAATGCGGTTACAAAGTTATTGGGATTACTTGGAATTTAAGTTACCAGACTGGAGCATTTTATTTCAAATATCCTGATTGGGAATTTCAAAAAAATCAATTAGGATGCGAAGAGAAATTACAAGTTGTTGTTGATAAAGGATTTTAAGTTATAAAATGACACCAGAATACTTCATGCTACAACTCAAGATTTTCTCCAATTTCACACACACTGTCCAAGATTGTTACAAAAAACAATTTATTTATTTTAATAATTTATGTTTTACAACTTATTGTATTTAAAAGATAAATTGTTACAACTATTGGATACAATACATCAAAATACACGAATGATCTTTCTAAGTTACAAAGAAAATCCAAATGAATGTTTGGCCTAGGATAATTAATCTATGTCTAAGTTGTTTGAAGATTGAAGTCGTATGAGATTCCTTTGCTTATCTCCAAGACTTCCATGCTTGCCACGGATTTTTTGTGTTCTTTGCTTTGTCATCTCCAATTTTGCTCACATGAAAACAAGAGAAAGAAAACATGATTACTACAAAATTATATGGGCATGAACAAGAAATTTTCCAAAAGGTATTCATCATTAAGGTTTGCAATGTGGAATCAGAATGCTATTTAATTCATCACAATCTATTTCCCCTAATTGCAAATCACAAGAAGGTTACCCTTCTTGGTTCACAAAAAGAAAGAAGAAGAGAAATTCGCGAACATGCTACAATAATAAAATGCTACAAACAGTCCAAACAAACAACATCACAAACTGGACAAGTAATAACAACATTACAAACCGGATAAACAACAAACAACATCACAAACTGACCAAACAAATAACATCACAAACTGAACCAAACAACAAACAACATCACAAACTGACCAAACAAACAACATTACAATAGTCCAAACCAACAACATCAACAAAAGCTAAAACGAGGCAACAGTGTGGCAAGTATGATAAATAGCTAGATGCTAAATCAAACAAAACATGCTCAAGAGAGGAGATATCATCATTTTCCAAACTGCAAACCTTTCAGATTAGTAAAAAAGGCAAAAGAGCAAATTGCTTTTTTTATTATCATTGAGAGATAAGAGATGAAAGAAGTCACCTAGGCTATTAGAATTACCCAATGGACATCCTGCAAAAGCTCTGTTGCAAAAGGAAGAGCTGCTGTAAACCCAAGAATCATCAAATCTGCTAAAAAACAAAACCAAGCAAAACCTGCTGTAAACCCCAGAATCATCAAAACTGTTAAAAAAAAACCAAGCAAAACCTGTTGTAAGCAAAAAAAAACCTGTAGAGACCAAAGGCCAAGAGGCCACAAGATAAGAGGTGGTCAATATAACAGAAGCAGGGCAATCCAAAAACAAGGAGAGAGCAAATAGAACAAAAAACCAGTAGCAAAGCCTCAAACCCAAAACCTGTCAACCATCACTGAAAATCCCAAAACCATTAACCATATCAAACTAAAAAAAAACCAGTAGCAAAGCCTCAAACCCAAAACCTGTCAACCATCACTGAAAAATCTCAAAACCTGTAACAAAGCCTCAAAACTCAAAAAACCGTGTAACAAAAGCATCAAACTCAAAAAATCAGAGAAAGCATCAAACTCAAAAACCTGGAACAAAGCAGAAAAACTCAAAAAAACCAGTGAATAAAACTCAAAAACAAAAACTTAGAATCAAGTAATAACCATCATCAAACTCAAACACAGTAACAAAGCCTCAAAATCCCAAACAGCAACCAGCATCAAACTCATCAAACAGTAACAAGCCTCAAAGTCCCAAACTGTTAACCATTGTCAAGAACAACAGAATCAAAAAACCATCACCACAAAAATCCCAAAAACTGTTAACTCAGAATCAAAAAGCCATCACCCAAAACACAGAAATAACACCATCATTATTCAACAAAGAAGACAGGAAAGTTACCAACAAGCCAGAAAAGCCACGCTCTCATCCTCATCTATTCCCCTCGTGAAACTTCTGCCACCACTGCAATACCGTCCTCGGCCTCGCCTCTCCCTTTCTATTTCGCAAGAGAGAAATTGTAAAGCTCCAACAGGTATGAGTTCTTCCTCTTTCTCATACTTCCATAAGAATATTTTCTGCATCTAAAAGAGCAAGGGTTTAGTTAAAGGAAAATGCAACAAAGATAGGAAGATTATCAAAAATCTGTAAGCTTTTTGAAAATAACAGAATCTTACCTTTTTTTTCAAAAAAATCGCTAAAGGTTGATTAGGGAGACGAGAGGGTTGTGTTCCAGTAACAGAGAGTTTTAGGGAGGTCAAGGATGAGGCAGTTTCGGGTCTTTTGGGTTTAAATCCGAATTCAAAGAGAAGGGTTTCAAAAATTGTAAATCGCGGTGAGACAAAGAGGCGGTACATTACTGGAAAGAGAGATTCGTTCGCGAAATGAGACATGGATGGGTTAGTTAGTGAGGATAGAAGGTTTTAGCAAATGGAAGAGATGAACAGAGGAACGGCGCCGCATGAATGAGAAAGATGAACCAAACCCTAATTTTTTAGGTTAGCCCTTAATCCATGAATAAATTTGGTTTAGAAACTTGGGTTTGGGTTTGATAATTTTTTGTTGGATAACCCATTACCTTTGCCCCATTAAGCCCAATCCGTTTACTGGCCTCACCCCCCCCCCCCCCCCCCCCATTTTGCTTGATTTTTGTAAACAACCATTTTCATTGGGCCTCCGCCCCAAATTCAAAGCCCAATCAGATTTTATGAACCATGCACCCATACTATACTGAATTCTAGCCCATTTAACTATTAGTTTATTTTCTTTTTATATTTTTTATGTGTTATACAAAATACTATTATACTTAAAATATACTTTTTTATAATTAATTTGATTTAGACTTTGTGAATAATTTTTATCAATTTCTTTTTCTTTCTTTAATAAACTTTGTTTTAGATTTAATTTACATATAATAAAACACCAAAAAATAATAATAGAATTTAGTTTTATCCTTCTTTAATTTTTTGTTACTTACATAATTAAAAACACAAAAAGATAATGCATACAATTTTAATTCCTTTTAGTCAATTATTTCATTTGTTAGAATAGGTTTTACTTTCTTCCCTTCAACTAAATACTTAAAATTTGATTTCCATATTTTGTTGATTTTATTTTCATGGATTATCATAGCTTTAATTAATCGCGCAAAATTCGATTTGGTTGTATTGCTTGTTATTTGGATCTTGCTATCACATTTGATTCATCCCCATTTGTAAACATTGTACCCCCATTCCCGAATACTTTGTAATAGCGTAGAATTTCAATTCCCGCAATTTACTGTTTTCCTTATACTGTATAGTAATTAGGCGTGTATGGCAAGATTCAAAAATCAATCGCTAGATAACCTAATCAAAGAATAAAATAACTTGAAACCAACACACTTTTTCACACGTGTACCTCTAGGGTAATCTCGCTCGTTGCCTCGGAAATACAATCATGTCCCTCGAATATGGGACGCTTTAGTAATGACCCTTCGATAAAAAAGATCGTAGTCCCTCGATGACCCTCGACGTTTCCTTCGATTAAAACGATCTCGTCCCTTACAAAAATTGCTAAAGCGTCTCATAAGTTGCTTTTGATGACTGTAAAATTGACCTGCGCCTGTCCCTTCACATCCAACGATGGGGCTTCTTACCAAATCAATGGTAAGATAGCACCATTAAAATGAGGAAGAAAAGAACAATTTAAGACCTTTCGAGTAGAAAGATTCGCTCCTAGTTACTCGCTTGCTCACGATAAAAACTTTTTACACCTACACTTTCATTTCAAAACATTTTCAAAAAGACAAAACGTTTTGTATACGTTCTTATAGAGACGAGAACCATGGCAAAAGATCTTTTCAAAACATTTTCCAAAACACGACTCACAAACACATCTTTGAACCACTTTTCGAAACAAAACTTTGTACGCGTTCTTATAGAAACGAGAACCATTACAAAGAGATTTTTCAAAATAATTTCAAAGCCCACACCACAAGCACACTGTCAAATGAAAGCAAGTGATCTAAACGAGTAACTAAGAGCCCATGGAAAACCATGGATGAAAAGGGTGCTAATACCTTCCCTTTTCATAATCTACCCTCCAAACCCGAGAAATAATCTCGAAAGGTCTTTCCTGTGCTTTTTTACCTTTCCTTTTGGATAAAAGAAAAGTCGGTGGCGACTCTTGCTATCCGCACAAATGCGATCGAAACACAAAACATCTAGTCAGTTCTCCCACCGTATCACACCTACTATCCAGGCTCTCATCTCGAAGTAACCCTATTATCCAGATTCCTTCCCATAAGCCCTACTATCCAGGCTTTCATCTCGAAGTAACCTTACTATCCAGGTTCCTTATGATAGCCCTACTATCCAGGCTTTCATTTCGAAGTAACCCTACTATCCAGGTTCCTCCTCATAGCCCTATTATCCAGGCTTTCATTTCGAATTAACCCTACTATCCAGGTTCCTTCCCATAATCCCTACTATCTAGGCTTTCATTTCGAAGTAACTGTATGATCCAGGTTCCTTCTGATAGCCCTATTATCTAGGCTTCCATTTCGAAGTAACCCTACTATCCAGGTTCCTTCTCATAGCCCTACTATCCAGGCTTTCATTTTGAAGTAACCCTACTACCCAGGTTCCTTCTCATATACCTACTATCCAGGATCTCATCTCTAAATAACCCTACTATCCAGGTTCCTTCCCATAAGCCCTACTATCCAGGCTTTCATCTCAAAGTAACCCTACTATCCAGGTTCCTTCTCATAGCCCTACTATCCAGGATTTCATTTCGAAGTAACCCTACTATCCAGGTTCCTTCTCATAGCCGTACTATCCATGCTTTCATTTCGAAGTAACCCTACTACACAAGTTCCTTCTCATAGCCCTACGATCCAGGTTCCTTCTGATAGCCCTACTATCCAGGCTTTCATTTCGAAGTAACCCTACTATCCAGGTTCCTTCTCATAGCCCTACTATCCAGACTTTCATTTCGAAGTAACCCTACTATCCAGGTTCCTTATCATAGCCCTACTATTCAGGCTCTCATCTCGAAGTAACCCTACTATCCAGGTTCCTTCCCATAAGCCCTACTATCCAGGCTTTCATCTCGAAGTAACCCTGCTATCCAGGTTCTTTCCCATAAGCCCTATTATCCAGGCTTTAATCTCGAAGTAACCCTACTATCCAGGTTCCTTCTCCCTTATCTCCAGACAATAGTTTACAACACTGTAAGGCCCGAACCCGGCCAGATACGGTCGATTTCACATTTCCCCAGTAAGTCGTTGTATAGCCTAGACCCTGACCAGATATGCATTCTACTTTCACCTCCTCAATCAAGAGTTAATTCCCCAGCAGAGTAATGGACAACCGAAGCTCCTATACTCTACTTCCCAGGACATAAATCAACATTCCCCGGTGAAGTCCTCCTCAACAGCAGGTATAGGGATTCTCACCAAGGAATCTCTTATGCAACCGATCTTTTCTGGATGGCATCTTTAAGCCCATCTCCGGAGATTCTCCATCTCCTTCCAAATGGCATTTGTAAGCCTATTCCCGATATCACCAATCAGTATTACTTCATGCGAGTGCAAATCTACAGATCATGGATGGAAGACCAGCCAATCTACATCCTCAGGCTTAAGGAGATTGAACAGGGACAGCTGTTGTACCCCAAAATTTTCCCTCTCATTTATCAAAGGATCATCCTGGACCCTTAGGTTTGCTTCTTTCGAGTTTCAAGTCTTGAATTACAACTTTTCAAGAAAATCATTCACAGGGGCAAAATGGTTAAAAGCACACTGAAAAGTCAAACTTTGACTTTTAGATCAAAAATCAAGTTTCAAGAATTATATTTCACCAAGACATGAAATTGGTTCATCAAAAATCAGAAGTCAGAAATTACTTGAAAAAAAATCAAATTTCTAAGTGTTAAGAGAATATGATACTTCAGAACTTTTGAGCCATCCTCCATGCAGGTACAGTCAGAATTTGTAAACATGGTTTAGAACATGATTCTTCAATCAGAACATGACTCTTCAGCATATGCTTCGATCATAGCATCACCCTTCGAGTTTCACTTTGGTCTTCTTCGATCAGAACATCACGAAGCCCCAAAACCTTGTTTGAGCAGCCTGCTGCACTGCTATAGCACAGTCTTGCAACCAACTGCCACAACACTCCAAATTGTTGTTGATCTAGTCCACGCCTGCATTTTTCTCAAACCCTATATTTGCACCAAATTAGCATACAAAAATTGTGATTAAAAAGCAATGGAATAGTATACCAAAAGGGTTTAAATCCCATTTGTCCCCCCCCAAAACCACAGCAAACCCATCTATAAATAAGTTTCTCCATCACACGTTCAAGGGGCTGACCTTTAGAGAGGGAGATAATTATAAAAGAGAGAAAAGGAAACAGCAAAAAAACTTTCGCAAATCAAAAACAAAACCTTTGTCCTTCTCTTTGAATCAAAGAACATAACCATTGTTCTGTTTCTCTCACTGACTCCAGAACATCTGAAGGTAGAAGCTCAAGTTCCAAGCACACGCTTCAGATTCAAGGTAAGCCTTTCTGACTTTGCATATTTTCATTTATAACATCCTTAAATATGTAAATATTATAGTGTTGATGTTGTCCATATTGTTGCATGAGTAGAAGAAACTATGGATCAGAACTTCTTGAATAAAGTTAGGCTCAGAATTAGAATTAGAACTTCTATAAACTGTTGTGCTTTTGTCCTTCTGATTTGCTGTTAAGAACTGAATAAATTGCTGATATGCTGATTAACATGAGGAAAGAGTTGAAATGTGGCACTGAACCTCTGATTTTTCACTCATTATTTTCGCATAACATAGAACTTCTGAGTTCTCCTTACTGTTAAACACACTGAACTTCTGATGTTCACTCACTATCTTAGTACAATACAGAACTTCTGAGTTCCCCCCACTGTTTTAACACGTACAGAGCTTCTAAGACTTTCTCACTGTTCTAACACTCAGAAGTTCAATACAGTGTGATCCAGAACTTCTGTATCTTTCCCTCTAACGTCTCTTGCAGGACCTCAGAGTGTATCAATCCAGAACTTCTGATTCCCACCGACGTTTTTTTCTGAGTCATAGCGCGCCTGGCATCAAAACTTCTGATCCCTTTTGTTCTGCTTGCAGCAGCACGCTAATTCTATCTCTCATTATTTTATGTTTTTATCATTTTCAATATTAATACCCTTTTTATTAATATAAAAAGGACATAAAAATATTTTCTTTTTTTATTAATTAATTTATTTCTTTTTTGATTCATTAAGACAAAAATAACCATTTTCAAAACAAGTCCTTTTATATTGTACATTTCAATATGGTTGTAATAGTTAATTAGGATTTACATTCTTGCAACCCCCCATTTGTAAATTTATATCCCCGTCCCTAAATGATGTAATAGCGTAGGACATTTACATTTCCATAATTTATTGCTTTAAAATATAAATGCTAGTAATTAGGGTGTGTATGGCAAGACATAAAATCAACAAATAGATAAATCTAATCAAGACTAAATGCATGTAAATCAAACACACTTGCACACTAGCACCCTTAAGGTAATCCCATTTTGTTGCCTATCAAAAAATAGTCATGTCCCTCGAATATGAGCATTTTAGAAAAGACTCTCGATAAAAGATTGTAGTCCCTCGATGACCCTTAATGTTGCCTTCGGTAAAAGACCTAGCCCCTAAAATGACATTGCTAAAACGTCCCATAAGTTGCGTTCTATGACTATACAAAAATGTCCCATGCCCGTCCTTTCACATCCAATGATGGGGCTTCTTACCAAAACAATGGTGAGATAGAAACATCTAAAGGAGGAAGAAAAGAACATTTAAGACCCTTTTGAGTAGGTAGATTCGCTCCTAGTTGCTCGCTTGCTCATAATAAAAACAAACACCTACACTTTCAAACTAGAAAATATTTTCAAAAGATCAAACATCTTTGTATACATTCTTATGAACAAGAATCATTATAAAGTTTGCCTAAACAATGGCCTCTTTTAAAAAAAAACTATAAAAAATCCACGCAAAGCACATTTTCAAACAAAAAAGCAAGTGATCTAGCAAGCAACTAAGAGCCCATGGAAAACCATGGATGAAAAGGGTGCTAATACCTTCCCTTTTCATAATCCACCCCCCGAACTCAAGAAAACATCTCTAAAGGTATTTCCTGTTCTTTTCAGCCTTTCCTTATTGGATAAAAGAAAAGTCGGTGGCAAATCTTGCTATCCACAACATTTGTGATCAAACGCAAAACAACCAAGTCAGTTCTCTCACCGTATCACAGGACCCATTGCTTAGGAGGAGAATTTTTCTGATCAACTCTTGAGCATCCTTGAGCATTTGAGAACCTTAAAATAATGTTTAGAATAAAATGGGAGGAAAAATTTTGGGGTACAACATACTAGAACCACATTAGCAACCCACTGGGAATAGGACATAATAGCTAAGAAACCTGCATTGAAATGCTTCATAACCTCAGCCTTGATCTTTTCAGACATTTCAGGACGCATACAACAAACTTTCTGCTTTATAAGGAGACATTCTTCTTTCATCGGTATACGGTGAACCACAATGTCGGTATTAAGCCCTGTCATGTTTTTATACGACCAGGCGAAGATCTCAACATAATTATGCAACATCTGAATTAACCTCATTTTGAGACTGTCATTTAGGTTGGCGCCTATCTTGATTTCTCTCTTGTCTTTTTCAGTTCCCAAGTTCACAAACTCGATTGGCTCTTTATGTGTCGTATAACTCTTTCTTCTTGCTCTAACAGTCTAGCAAACTCTCTAGGTACTTCACAATCTTCCTCACCTTTGTCCTAAGCTTGGTAGATCAGATTTTCAAAGTCATAATTGGAAATAGCATAATTGTTATCAATGGGATCTAGGGTGGATATGTATTTGCAGTTTGTTGTGTGGGTGTGTGTAAAAACACATAGCTATTTTGAAAGCAAATAAAGTAAAAGTTAGACAAAGAGCGCAAAATATGAACGCAAACGCCCAATGATTTATTGAATGAAATATGAGAATGAAAAATGACAACCCTAACAAATGGACCGTTGTTCCTCGGGTAAGGAACAAGGTTTAAAGTTATTGTTTAAAATTACATAACCAAAACTTGAAAGCAAGAAAGTAGAAAATAAAATTTACTTCTGACTAAAGGAGATTGTTATAACGTCTTCAGTCTTCCAATTGCTGAGCCTGTATCCAGTGGTAGGAAAGACCCAGTTGTCTAGGTCATATTCACTATCAACATCTTCTAGTGCGTTGACTTCATTGTTGCTGATGCAGAATGGTGGTCTTCCAGCACGAGCACGACGAACAACCCTCTGAGCTTCTATAGTGAAACCCAAACCAAATTTATCAAATTTGTAAGGAATATCTATAAGTTGACCACAAGTAGTGTAACCACCTTCTTCTACCATAACTCTTGCGTCTTTCAGAGAAGCCATTCTGGGCAGAACCCTGGTAACCTTGTGTAGCAGTAGAAATGTTTAAGACTAATACATTGGATTGACTTAAATTGTACATTTTAGAATAAAAATTTCCACCGTGCTTTATTGTTTCCAAAGGAAAGGGAAAAGAGTGAATAACCCAAAAGAGGGGGAAAATTTTAGGTAAGGGGGTTGGTTATGCAAAGGGAAGGTATTAGCACCCTAAACATCTACGGTACTCTGCAGGAACCTCTTTGTAAAATCTGTATATTTTGGCTATAAAATGATGTAAAAAATAGATGGTGGAGGTGAGAAGAGAAGTATATTTTATGATTTTTGCACCCACCACCGTTGTGAACCTTTAGTGCCTAAGTACCTTCTTTCATGCAATAGGGGATCAATGTACACATAGTTCCTCTTTAAAATGTTAAAACAAGTGTGTTGGTTGATTTTATGAGATAAGACATCATCGTCATTGTCCGTGTGAAAAACATACTTTCTACCCACAATCATGAGATAGGAGAATTAACATCATCTCAAAGTGGAGGATATGGCTTAGATTTTAAATCAACAATGCCTCACTCAACACCCAACTGGAAAATATCTCTCTTCACTGCATATTGTAGAAGTATAGTTGTTTGCATCACTTCAAGGATTGACAAGAGTCCAATCTTTTGAGAAAAGTTTTAAATTAAAAAATCCAAAGTGGCAAAGATGGTTTAAATGAGATTGATTGAATTTTAGTCTTCTCACAAAAATGTCAAGGTATTATTAACTTGATTGAAGTTTATTTATGAAAATGTTTTGAAAATACATGGACCTAAGTCCAAGTTTATTATGAAAGTGGTTCAAGTTTAGAAACAAGAAGAGTTTTCAAAAGGAGGGAGAAGATTTTTGAAATTAAAGAAGATGGGAGGAGATGAAGGGACTATCCTAAAGCATAAGATAAAAGCTAGAGAGAAGAAACCGTCTAACAGACAAAAAACCAACACTTGACATCATGAGTCAAGATAGAATTCCAATTATTTGGATTGGAAACCATGCAAGGATACTAAACCTCTGAGAAGACCAAACTTCAATGTATTAAGTCTTCAAGAAATTGGGCAGAGTAACAGTTGTATACAGATGAATTCCAGATTAGAGGCAAAGTATGTAATCACAATAACCTGCACACAAAACAAACAACAACCCAATGTCTTGAGGTAAACCCCAAGAAATTCAGACAAAATATCAATTAAGTTCATAAGGTCTCCAACATGGGTCAAGGTTTCTATTCTTATGTCCAAAAAGTCCAATGCTCCATAATGCCAAGGATAGTAGCCAAATAGTCCAAGTAACATTAATGTTTTTTTTATGGTTCATGTTGATAATTAAGTATCTTCAAAAGGAAAAGAAAAGCTCAAGTGAGAAAAATAAAAATGGCATAAAAATAAATGCTCAAGTGAGCAAGGATAAAAATAGCATGATATGTAAATGCTAAAGTAAATGGTTCATAAAGTAAAAGGGGATAAGATAAAATCATAAAATAAAGTCAATTGTTAGAAGTTAATGGTTAGTTGGATGACCATCTTGAAACTTGCATTTGGAACTCATTATAGGATAAGTAGAACCAAGCCTCTCAACAACAAGTTGCATTTACTTTTTGTAAAGTATATCATCCATTTAAGAATTCTCAAGGTACATTTAATGATCAATTATGTTTAAGTGATCCGCATTGACCAAAATTGATGAAGATCCATTGGAGGATTGGTAGAACCAAAGCCTCCTAACAATGAATCTCAGGTTATAGGACCAAAGGGTTCAAATACACATACTTGGGCTTGCAAACATAAGTTTGGGCCATGAATGATCATTTTCTCAAATCGATACAAAATTTAGCACTATGTTAAGCAATCGTAAGTGGACTTATGTAGAAGTCGCACCTATTTTGAGGCCGGTCAATAGCAATCTATGCACTTCATATTTGGATAAATGATATAGAGATCATCATCCCTTAACATGTAGTACAATAAGAAAGGGGGATAAGATGAAAAGGGAAAGGATGCAATTAGAGTTTCAAATATCATCAACATCATTTGTCCATTTTAGTGGATTTTGTTTATCAACATATCAACACCTAAGACCCAATGAATTTGAAGAATTTTTCCTCAAAATAAGACTCAAGTCAGTATCACATGCTATTTCAAGAATTAAACAAGAATCATGTACAAAAGTTTTCAATTACAAGCATTAATCAAAGGTAAAACCCTAAATGCAATCCTAAGTCAAAAATTAGTTTTAAAATATGAAAATAACTTGTAAAATAATTAAATTAAAAAACAAACTTCTAAAGTTCTACATAAGTCAGAAATAAGCAATGATTGCTAAATTCAACTATGTATGATGTATGTATGAGTGTATGAGTGTTATTATGTACATGATGACAAAACAAGCATATCACATTGGGGGTAACCAGACAAAACCAACTTGGGTAACATCAATACTCAGCTAAATCACATCCAAGATGAAAAATTCCATAAGAAAATAAGCACATATTGAGGAAACAAGTTCCTATTTCACGTCTTAACTTCATTGGAAAGGAACATAATCCGGAAATAATCACATCATAGTAATAAATCAATTTAGATACAAGGATATAACATCCTCCTCCAAGATTCACCCAGGGAATATCACACAGACTTCAATGAGGAAAACAAGTGTTTCACGGTCTGTACTTCTACTGGGGATTGCAATACTGATTTCAATAAGGCAGATGAAAACCATATCATCAAAACATCAAATGAGGATCTCGTGCTGACTTCATTGGGGGGAGGACAACACCACATCATCAAGGGGAAACCAAGATACATTCTTCAATATTGAGAGTGAGTATTGCACCAACCTCTCTAGGGAGAAAGTATGAAACCTCATGGGGATAACAACTTGGGAGTTAAGAAGTCAAACAAAATATCAAGAAATCAAAATTATGGGGATTTTAAATCAAACCC